>LUCM01006166.1:392327-411563 GCA_008360955.1 Fasciolopsis buskii
TCGACATTTGTAGTTAGCTATTCACAGTCTCATTCACCAAAAAAATGCGTGACGTATCCATAAATTTACGTTCCACCACCAGGCACGGATGACGAGATCATTTAAAACACTGATTTAGTGATTCGTCCCTCCGATGAATGTTCAAACACAGCTCCAGTTATTTGTAAGTAGTATCACATACGGGTGAGAAAACAAAGTTTGCCCAGAAGCACACGGCCAGTTTCGCGGTTACCGTCGTTCGTTGGGTGTGTGTATCGGATAATTTCTCGTCCAAGTTAGGATCATGTTTCCTCTTTCTGAAAGTTGTCTTTAGACTAACCGACAAAACCATCCACAAATCGTAAGTTATTCATAAATGGACTTACCATCCATCCACACTCCTGACGATTAAAATGAGATTCTGGTGCGAACTTCATTTATCTCTAATCTAGCTAAACCTATTTGACATTTCAATATATATTCTGGACGGTAAAATGGCCGCGAACGGATCGTTCTGATCTTGTAACGTCCTTCACCGTATGCGAGCAATTTCAAGATTAACGACTTCCTCGTCAGCATGTTCTACAACCGTGCTGGAAATCTCATCTACGTTGAGCTCGTATTTAGGCCTTATATGCGGCTGAACACTGGTGTGAGCTCAATGGCGAATGGGTGTCATTCACGCGACCTGGAAGTCACATGCACTTACGTTCGGCTTGTCCAATCAACTCTGAGCAAGGAAGCTCATGATTTTTATTTCAATACAATCTATCTCTGATGGGGAACATCAAGATGACCGTTGTAGGTTCACTTGATATTGTATTCGTGATTGAAGCTGGATTCCACTAACTCGGCCATGTGAGCATTCGATCACATGTCTTATCCAAGACAGACAATCGGGTACACTACACTGTATTGTATGGACAGCGCGCCCGCCCTTTGGCTGGCTGCGCTACAATTCGGTGTCAACTGTTTCCCGAAAACGCTTCTATGAATAGTCCATGTTTCGGAGATTCGATACCTTCCGATTGGAACACTTCCAACTTGGCATGCCCGACTGCATATTCCGCGTGATATAGTGTCTCATTGCACGAACAGAAATTACGGAAGTGAAACACTTCGAATTGTGTAATTTTCTATTGTCTGACGGTCCAGTGTTTATCCGTTCATTTGATCTCAAGTGATGCTGGTGAAAACAAAAGTTATCTGGCTTGCGATCGGACGATGGCGTTCGTGAAAATCAAGCCACTAAGTTATCACGTGTTCTGATCGTTTCACACTGGCAGTGAGCAGCTGGATCGATTGGATCAGAGGAGTAAGGGACTAGGGATAACAGGAAGAGAGAGATCACGACAATTATAATATTTGCAGGCCGTGGCTCTTAAATCAGACCAACCTTATTCGGCAGCTTTGTTGTCCCGTTTCAATCCGTGCAGTACGATATCCAGTGAAAGTTTACCTTTTACGTCCTTTTATTAACGATAAATATCACTTCTCAGGAAAGAAGCTGCGGCCAGTAACAGCAGCTCGGAAAATGAGATAAACATAGCAGTTGTGAGGGGGATTACACGCTACAAACAGTTTACCCACAGCTATTTGTCTTAGAGACACCGGAAAATTCCGACACAATTCAGTTTTGAACCGTGCGACCGACTAAAAAGAATGGGTACTAGTTTCTACCCACAGCGTTTCACGTGCCTTGAAAAGTTCGCTTTCAAATGTCTAGGGTACAGTGCACTTTATGAATCGCCGTTTTTTGCAGAAATCTTGTGTGCACTGTGCTTCTTGTGTTCAAAATCAACCTTGTGCTAACAAACACAAATGTAATCCATCTACATACATTCATGTACAAAAAACGATCTTTCTTAAAGTAAGAAGTACTGCTAGGTGTGGACTACTCCTGCCTTTTCACCAAGTCTTGCAGCTACTACAGCACAGCACGGCCGCTTACACAACATGAGTTTCCAGAAATCGTCTTCAAGCTACTGTCTGTGCGGATCCCGTTACTGACTGTTGTCCGTTTTCCTCCATTGTTTTCTCGACCGAAACACGATGTCTCTCAACCACACCCAAGTCCACGAATGCGGTACACTCCGGCTTTGACTAAATAATACTCCGGCAAGAGATCAACAGTGAAGACAGGGAAGAAGAATCGTAGTATAGCAGAAACCAACCCCGCACTATCTCTTCCGGTGGCGTATACCTCTTACAAAACCCGTTTGCTAATGTTTACATATCGCGTTCCTATGGTAATCTTGCCACTGCTGATGCACAGAAGTACCCCGCGCCCCTAGGAAATACAGGCTTCTAATGCTGGGAGAAGGAATAATAAATTTGGTGTGGTTCTGAGTGCCCCCAAATTAGAAGTTTTACATGTAGCTTCTTCGCCTGTTCGTAAACGACCAGACCAGTTGACCTGCAGGTAGATTTGGGAACCACAAACAGTGTTAATGGCCCGATGTTTAGTCCGTGCACGCAGAAGAGTGAAAGATACACCCAAAAGGGGATGAAGATCGAGAATGAACCGTCGCCCGTAGTTTATGGTTGCTTCACCAAACAAGATATCGCTCTTTCGGGGCCAGGTTTCTAAACAGAATTGAAAAAGCATGGGTTTCGACAGTGTACAATTCGAACACAAACAGATTAACCCCAACTGCGTTTTGTTTTACAAAAAACAATTTGGAATTGCATAGTTTTGATCGGAATTTACTGTTGAACGCCATAAGTATACGCAAATCCATGATCGGGCCCAACGACAGCTATCTACCGAACTGAGGAATAGGGAGCGCATTTCGACGCGATCCCCAAGCAAAGGAATAGAAAAGTACGCGTGACCACCATGGTTCACCATTACTCAGTTAGAAAAATGTGAGGAAATGCTCGGATAATAGGACGCTCTGCTTCATCTCACTTTTTAGTGTCCGCAATCTAAGTGCATTCCCAGAGAGTTTCCACCGAATTTACATTTCTAAAATCGGCGTTTTTTATTCAACAGCCAATAGTTGTTAAGAATATTCCTGCTTTTAAAGTGAAGTCGTGTCTTTTTACAACGGGGGACGTCGGAAATTTGACCTTGAAGTGAAAGCAAGCTCAACGCGGTCAGCCGCAGGTCTGCTTCACCCGGATGGCCTGTCATTGGAAAGAGGCTATAAATCGTTTTGCCACGTTTTGCCGAGTTTTGTAGAGTTTTGCCGAGTTTTGTAGAGTTTTGCCGAGTTTTGTAGAGTTTTGCCGAGTTTTGTCGAGTTTTGTACAAGTCCATGTGGAACACGGTGTCCACTCATGGGATCGTCATGACAAAATGGTCATGCAGAGAAATCAAATGTGTAGCTGAGGGCGTAACTCAGACATTCAAGTAAGCCACGTGGTCATTTCCGTCGGAAAAAGTGCACTATGGATGGTTCGGCTTGCGCGCTACACAGATGGCAACTGGGTCCAAGGTCAGTCGACAGCTTCCTGATTTCAGGTTGGGACATTTTTGCCCTCGATTGGACCACAGACGGCTGGTCAGTTAAAATGGATTCCTATTGCGTATAGGAGGCGTGACACATGCTAGACAAACCCATTGCCAAGCCCTTTTCTCTAAATCTGCTAATAGTTGCCCCATCTAACCCTTTTTACAGACGTGCAGAGGCTGTTTGGTGAGCCAAATTCTGCTGTGTTTACATCACTTATGCGCACAGTGGTCCTGAGATGGAGCTGTGATTGACACACCCGCCTGTGCGACCACTGTCGTTATTACTCAGCTAACACGTCGGCGAATATCCAGATTAAATCTCGGTAAGATGATGAGCCGGCTGGCGTATCCGTTTCATAGACGCTCACACTATGTCCAACACACGAACAGACAACACAGCCTACAAGTTCGAATGCACGAGGCTTGTCGGGGCACTGAGGTTTGGGCCAAGGCACGACAAAACTCGGCTGACGGCACGACGGCTTGTCATGGTGTCTGTTACCGTCACAACTGCTGGGTGCGTCGGTCTTGTGCCAATTACAGAAGACGATGGAAGAATTGCGCCCCTTTAAGCGAACACGGAAACTGTCCGAACGTACGGGAGACGCAAATTTGATGTCGATGTTTGACCTCAACCAGGCAGCTGTGCTTGTCTACAAGAAAGTAAATTCAATATGAGTTGACACGATTTCGCTGAATTTTCCCGTGGAAATAAACATTTCGACTGATAATGCCTATCGGCGTCGGTGACAGGCACTGATTAACTCCTTACTCAATAGATTAAATTCGACAATATGGGAAGTTTTCATTACATTGCGACTGAATTGTCATTCTGTTTATTTTGGCTAAGTCAAAGAGTTTCGGGGATTTGGATACATCCGAGGACACACTGGCAACCTCGGCATTTGATATGGATTACTGAGATCACGAGGAAAATTCCAGAAAATGTTCAAATGTGACGTTACCAACCCCAGATCAAATAATGACTCGCATCATGAATGTCCAAATACATTGTGTACGACTGCAATCTTGTACTCAACGGGTACCAAAACTCCCTTCAATGGTCGTGTTCATAATTAGTAACTACACCCTAGCCACGATAATTTGATTTGCACGCGTCAAAGTCCTAAACAAGTGTACCGTAATTCGGAATGAAACAAATAACTCTTCGTTGCGCAGTTCGCTGAACCACTAGTTACCGATCTCCGGATGTGATCAACGATCCAATTTCAGTTCGGAATATCACCACCCGCGGCACAGACACTATTCTCCGGTCTTTGTTGTTACTTTGATGCACTTGACTGCCGAAAAAGCGAAGTGACCGAACACCAGTGGACGCAAGAATATTGACTCTATGGGTCAAGTGACAAGATTAGGCCGATAAGTCAAATCAAGTCGGCTATTCGTTTTATGAGTCCAATCGAGTGAGTGCGTGAAAGAAACAACCGGTAGGACTCATTTCAAAAGCATGCCCAGATAGAGCTTTCACAATCAACCACCACCAGCGGCTGTCTTCCACACTCCATCTAGTAACCGAAAACGAGGATTGTGAACGGATCTTATGCAATATGGGAATGCACGTTTTTCGAAACGAATACACATTTGTATGCAGAATGACATTTAATGTGATAATAAATACCGCATGTTGATTTTCTGCAGGATGTTAAGTCATCAGAAAGTTCATGTAATGATCCAGTAAGTTCACGGGATTTGGGTTAGGGTCAAATGCTTCGACGAGTTTGACGTGAAAGGCGAATGCTTCCCACATTGGGTCAGTTAAATTCCTAACTGTCAACTACATAAAATCCGTAGTTTGAGTGAATGGTAGCCAGCACGATGGTTATAAATCCCAGTTCCCTCATGAGCCGTAGAATTCCAGTCAATTACAGGTCCAACCGGACTTCGTTCAAGCAACAAAAACAAGGGCAGTGTAAAGAGTGGCCGCTAACATTGATATCGTACAGCCTATCCGGGACAGTCGGGTATCAAATACCACTTAGCTTTCATGAGAATATTTAAAGACAGGAGAGAGAGACATAATCATTACTTGCCACCTGCCATTTTGTACGGCTGTGACCCTGTGAACCAGTGGGTCGGAAAACGGAGAATAATATTCTTGTCCACTGCATGCCAACCGATTTACTTCAAAACGCTCAACTTCAGCGAGAAAAACGAGCACACTGACAAAAGTGGCCGTGTGGCTGCCGTTCATGGCCAGCTAAGCCCACCTACGGGTAGAATAAATATGTAGACCAAATAATGATTAGCCTTGGTATCCCTTTTTCAGTCAGTGTTGGAACTATGGGCAGTGTAGCACTTTTCCGAACCGATCGGCCACTTACTACCATTGCTATTAGATAAGCCACCCATTGCACGCTTCTCTCGTTCGTACATAGTGCTTGGTCACAATGCTATTTTTGACGACTATGAGAACAATACCGGAAATAAACAAATAGCCATACTAGAAATGTAACGAGTTGGCTGTACGCCGCCATTTTGTTTTTCTGATTGCGTAAGTATTGACGCTGGTTGATACACTTACTGAGCTTCAACTCCCGAGTTTTGATCTACCTTTTTCGATTCATATCAAAACCTTTTGCAAGCCCCTCTCTCGGTTGAGACCTAACCCCGTACATGATTCAGTAACACACTGAGAATTTTTTTTTGGTTCATTAATCAACACCTGGCTGTCCTTGGCTAGCGTCAATAGCACTTCCCAGTCGTCCGGACGAATTCCCTGCCAGTCGGTCGACAAACACAATTCATAATTCATCCCAAGTTTTTGCTGTACCATTTTACAAATTCTGCGCATTTCGTGGATACCCCATCAAGATGATTGTTTCTTTCGACCAGTACGCCTTGTTTTCAACTAATTTCAGATCACGGAAGGCAGCCTAGGCCGTCCGCGTTCATTTGACGATTCTCATTCGTTGGGAACGTTCGTTGTCGTCTTGGAAAATTTTTCGATGTGAATTAACCATACCTCTAAGTAACGTTTTTTTCTACTTCTCGAAGTGTCTTCATCTTCCACTCCCTCAAGAGCCCGTACAAAATCTTTTAATCGTTTTTGTACCTCTTTCGATCCATTTGCGGCAACCCCATCTATCGTACCTTCAGCATTTCGGTAATGAATGTCAAGGATGTTTCTAATTTAGACATCCCAACAGCGTTCCAGATGTTCTTTTTTCTAAATGTATGGCTGCTGAACTGCAGTTCAGTAACCGTACAATGCCCTTGCTTCTACGTCCTTCATCCAAACTTTCAGGAGCGAACGTGGAACAAACTCAATGCCAGTTGTCCCAATCACGCAGCCAACACGAAAGCGTGGCAGGTGTCAATTACACGGCCACTGGACCATGTCGAACCGATCAAGTAAGGCAAAGAGCAGTCAGTTAGAATCATAATTTAAAAAGCGCTGGAATAATGTCCGAGTTGCACTATTAACAGAAACCAGACACCCCAATAGATGGGAGGAGGATCGAGGAGTTTGTTCAGATATCCCGCGCCGTACTGTTGCAACAGATCGATCAGAAAGGAAATAGCTAACAGTACGTCAAAAATAAATTACGAATGATTTTGCGAAATTCCCCAAATGAAGTGTGTAGGAGTATATATTTGAAACTAGGGTGTCACACTGAGTTTTTGTGCATCAGTATCATCATTCATCGTGGAGAGAAATGATGCCGATTGGTAACGAAGCATCTCCAATGGGCGGTCAACATGGTCGCAAAAACGAGACTAAAAGTCCGTATAAAACGGACTGGTGAATGATGTGACGTTTTGCCCTGTGGCATCATGTTTGGTTGACAGCAAGTTATTGCCAGTTGGATGATGATTTGCGTATCCGTATCCCTTGTCGTTCCACGGCCATCGTTCGTTGATCATGATAACGGTAAACTTTTGAACGTAGCCTTTGTTCATGTTCTCTACACGGGGTCACTTTGAGAAGAACAATATCACAAACTACAAAGACTTGTTGGATTTATTAATTAGACAGCTGTTCATTGTTAGTTATCATGTTTGCCTAATTTTCAAATCAGGTTCTTTTGCTAACCTAGGAAACGCCTTCGTAGTAAATCGTATCTAAATCACAATGAATTTCTGACCAAAAGACAACGTGACATGTAGGTTAGAGATGCGGCAACCTGGTGAACACTCCCGTACACTTTGGAGTCAATAAAGTGCTATAAGTCGGATTAGAAATTTCCCAGTGAACAGGAAATTGCAATCCACATGCATACATCGAGATCGAACGAAGTTGTCGAAAACGAACCAGAAAGAAGCAATTCTCCCAGCATCAACTAATACACGTTCGCGTTAGGCCACCACACACTGTTCCTCTAAATAGGCTCGAGTGCGTTTAGTATCAGCTTTCCCGATTATTATTGATTTTTCCCTCTACAAACACTGAGCTCCAAATTAGCTCCCGAATGTAAGGCTACAAATACCCTGATTTCGGGCAGCGGCAAAGGGTCAGATCAGATTATGATGGTTGGAAGTTGCTTGTATTATGCATTTACGCGGATTGATTTGCCGTTTTTTTTCCAGACTCTTCGGAGGTTTATGGTCATCAAAAATGCGTCGATTTTACAGAATCATCTAAGATGTGCTTGCGAATGATAAACCAGGTTTACAGCTTGAGAAGTTCGTTAAAATTAGGCGTAACGGTGCCTGTAAAAGGTCCAGTTACTGCTTACCCCAAGAGCCTCTGCGTGACCTGAACGTCTCTCGAAATGTTCCCACAATAACCCTGTTGAGTAAGCCCTACGCACTGTCTTCTAGTAGTGGAAGTGTTCCCATCAAAGTGCAACGACAAAGAAGAATGGCCAGCGCCCTCTGTCCGATCGACCGATATTTGGCAATCAGGCTAGGACGAATGGCTGAACCCCCATGCCAAATCAACCGAGGAGCGCCGTGCGAAGCATGTGGCGCAATGCACACTGGCATCCGTTAAGTGGGTGTGTATAACTCACCCATCCAAAGGGTGAATGACGAATCAGTCACCGATCCCCAGTAGGTTACGAAACCCTCAGCTATCTTTACTGCCTCGTAGGTTAGACCGCTTGGCCAAGGGCTCAGGGTAGGGTCCCTTTAGAGGACCCTGTGCCAAACAGACACAGAAATCGCACACGTCGATGGACCACCGACGATGTAGAAGTGGAAAAAAGGAAAGTAATCAAATGCATGGTAAATACAACTCGTTTCATTTTTTTCTTCTTTACCCTCATTGTTTTCAATTCCGATATCGTCCCGATGGCATGACCTGCACGCCGATGCCGATGCATAAGGCATACAATTATCATCGATTGTGATCCAACCCCAAATTTCCTTTTTCAACATTCTGAACGTTCTAGCTTTTACAATATACAGATAATTATGAGCAAATATTATAAATTGATTTACAGGTTTCTCTTCCAATGCCTATTAGTGTATTGCAGTAAGATTAGTTGAACATAAATGACCTTGAGTGTCGAAATAAGTTTGTTTGAACATGAAAAATTGAATCGAGTATGAAAATTTCTTAGAACTGTTTGGAAGAGTATTGGGATGCACTCACGTTTCTATTCATAATTACAAACTAGCTCATGTATTCACCATAACACTTAGTTCGTCGATTATTCTACCCACGAATGCGCATGTAATAACAATGAAATTGATTAATTATTTACTGCGTTTCGTTGCATGAACCTGGGTCACTAATTGATGACTAGGAATAAGCGAAACTTCATTAAGAAGATATTGATTTATATTGGCGTTTGACCTTGAGTCAAGGCCATTCAAGCGCGTAACGTTAATTCTCCACCTTGTTATCGTGACAGTGAAACAGAGTTAGAAACAATATAACCTGTTGGTACCAAAATATGGTGACAATAAAGTGATGAAAACCTTGCGCAATTTAGACTACCTTGCTTAAACATATCTAGGCATTAAACCAAACCAAACCACCATTTGCACTATACTCGATGAAAAAGCCATGACAAGCGCACGTCTTTTGTGCGGGAAATCATTCACGTTCATAAGTGAGCAGTGAGACATTAATATAAATCAAAGTTTTCACGACAGCTCTTTTCTCCAATCTTGAAGCAGGACGCTACCAATATTTCAGGCATTCTTGTCCCGAAAGGAATATCATTTAAATGGTTCCGTATGGATTAATAGCGCAATAAGGCAGAGAATCTAATTATCCCACACAGCGCTGAGGAATGTTGAACGCGATAATTCGGCAATCTGTTAATTCTGTTGACGTATGCATGACAAGTAGTGACCAAAAACAGATAGGAAGCAAAAGTTTCTAACAGGAAATTTTCCGAAAAACATTGTTCCAGTTTATTACATCCCTCCAGGCTGTTCACTCTGATACGAATAAAATAAGAGGCATTTTCCATGGATCGAAGTGGAATACGTTATGGTAAGGGAATGTTTGTCTTTGTAGTGATGGAAGCTGTTTTAAAATCTTGTTCATCGCCGTAGCTATCTCGAAAGTCTTCAGTAGGTCGTAACGAATCTGGTTCAACTCCAATCCGTCCAATAAAGTGAGACCAAATAACCTCTGGTCTTTCAACACAAAAGTCTTCCTATATTTCATATTTAAATAGTTTATATAGGTTCACACAAGATAGGTTTTGGGGCGATTGCTCTCTGTCTGACGGGCTTATTGTCTGTTCTTTGATCTTGATATCGACTACAGCCCGGGCCACCTCCAATCAGTCCATGGACTAGGGTGCTTATCCTCGGTTTGTAGTCGGTCCAATTCCAAGCCCATGTGTTGTCCAACTGACGTCAGATGCGTCTGACCGTCAGTCGTACATTCTTTTGAGTATGATCCTGCTTCATTTTGTATGGCTTACCGGACCGAGGGAAAAGCGACCTGTCACTTTCGTTGACCGCAAGTAGCCTCCTCTTACAGAACATTACCCAAAACCTAAGCGAGTAGGCAATGTAAGAAAGTGATAGTGCCCCTGACTGAAGCTCCAGGACGCACTACTCTCCACGAGAATTTATTATTCACGTTGTTTTGAGTAGAACGGTTTTCCCACAGCTTGACGTAAATCAGGTAAAAGCGAACTTAGCTGTTAAGTATAGATCATATAGAAAACATACCGGAGCCTGAATATTTATGATGTCCAAGATATGCTTGATGTTCTGACGTGGTAATTCAATGGCGATGGAAATCGGGATTCTAGGAATTCTTAGCGTATAAGTTAAAAATAATTTCATACGCCAATTGTTGGAATACAGGTCCAAATGACCAAAAAAATACTGAAGGAAGGTGGTGAGCCCATCTGTTATCAGGGTTTATCGATACTGTTTCAAGAAATAAATGCATTGAACTGTTGTAAATAGATTTCACTTTTTCTTTCCAAAGGGCTGGTAACGCATCATGGCTAAAAGGTGAGAATTTGACTGAATTTCTAGCATTTGTTGATACACACCGAATCCGGTACAGCTACCAAAGTATTCCTTTTCACTGCTAATGGCATTAAATCTTCTGTGGCCGATATTGAACGTAAAACACCCTTCCATTTCTCTGGCCCTTTGTGGACAACTTTTGGAAAAAGTAGCACCACCAGCAACAACGTGGAATATGAAGGACCTGTAAAATACGATAACGAAACACCAGTCCCCAAGCCCGAAGCCGTTAATTCCATTTCTGACCACGTTCCAGTTGTCGTCGTAAAAATAAAATATTCAATTCTCGCGCTCGTTGACTTTCGGTATTCATGTTCTGGCGGGAATACCACACCAGGTGATGAATACAGGATTGGTTCTCGACCCTGGCAATCCCATCATTTAGTGTCTACTGGTTAGCCGCATGGGCCGTGACTCATGAGCAGTCCTAGACGGCACCAACGTCACCCGGCTCACTATCAGGCCCAAAGGTACTGAGATTTTACATGTCTCTCGACGTCACGTCTCAGGACATGGATTGCTGATTCTCTCACATCAGACATGAATCACAGGAATAAAACTAATAACCGCTTTCATTTACCCGCGCGCACTCGCTCACAGAATACGCAACAATCACTGGCCGGCCTCAATAGCATTCGTTATTTGGGTCGAAATGTTGACCCAGTCTCCAACCCCGTAGCCGTGGTTTTGACTGAAAAACAAATTTCTCCCTCATCAGACACAAGCTACCCGCAATTCGCCAGTTATTCACTTCAGTCCTCTGCTTTGTTACGAAAGCTGGTGTCTGCGCTTATATTCACCAATCTGCCGTCGTCTCCTTCCGGACTTTCACATCTTGACTTGTCTAATCGAGAATTCCAATTTGTGTGGACGGAACTTTGGTTTCCTTCTATTAATCACTATTTTCGTGCTGCTTACTGCGCCCCCGCACAACAGCAATTGGCTCAGTTTTGAGTTATTATCTTCAGATATTGAAGTTCTTACTTTAACAGACCTCAGCCGTCAAATCCCCCTTCTTGATAATTTTAAAGTCCAAAACAAGGGTTGGCTACGGCGCTCACTGGGGCACTTTGACCGTGAAACCTTGAAATCAGCGCTTTTGCCGTAATCAACAGTTTCCGTCAACTGGCTAACCTCCTTACATGCATTCCCGATCGCCTTAGCGACTGTACACACAACTTTGACCTCATTCAAACATCCATTCATCATTTTTTTCTCAATATTATCTCTCTGTCTTCTCTGGGCTCACCGGACCATTGTCTCACTTCATTTTCCACTCCTTTTCTCCACTTCTTCCCCCTCGTCACAGTGCCCAAATCTAGACGCATCTTTTGACACGGCAACTGCCGACTGGGATAGTTACCCATGAAGTTATGGTGATATTCATGGAACTTCTGTTGCTTTGTTTGTATCTGATATCTGTCCGTCTGTTTCTAATTTTACTCAGACTATTATTCGAGGCGTACATCCTTACATTCGACACTTCTCCAAACCCGACAAGTCCGGATGCCCGAATGGCTTAACCGCGTTTGCAATCGTACTGTTCGACTGGAGAACTGCGCACCGCCGATGGTATCACTCACGTAACCGAACATTCCGAAATCGTTTTGTGCAAGCTAGAAACAGCTGCACGTTCACCACACAGGAGAATAAAAATCGTTTAGTTTATTACAAAACTGAACGATTAGCCTGATCCGACACTAGTAGCTGAAAAATTCGGTCACTTGCGAGTGCGGTGTCCCGCAATTTTCACCCTTTCAACTTTCTTCTCATTCACTATTGGTTCGGCGCTCTGGCACGGTATTCTTGCCTCCTGGTTTGCCCCAGATTTCACTCGGCCATTCAGATCTACTTCTCTAATCACCTCTCAAGTTCACGAACAGTCTTTTCTCCGTGTCACAACTACCGGGAAGATCCCCCAATTGTTTTTCACTCGGAATGTTTGCAAACCTCCTGGAATTCTACTTATCATCCAAAAAATAAGTGCTCAAACTTAGTCCTCGTGTCGCCCAAACGTTTCCTTGCTCCCTCTTTCCATATCTTTCCTGTCCCGAAACGTGGTGATTCCTCGGACTCTAATAACTACTGCCTTATTAGCTGTACTTTAAAAAGATTTTGAATAAAGGCATTTCCGTTATTTGAACCGTTCGTGACGTTCTTCGGGTGATCGACTAGCGGTCATCTTACACTCCCGGTCGGATGAACTCGATAACCACGGCAGAATTCGTCTGTTCTCTCTCCCTCTGCATTAACAAGGCCTTCAACCTTGATTGGTACGAATGTTTGCTATATAAACTCCCTTCGTTCGAATTCCATCCGGCTCTCTTATCGTGGATGTCATGTTCTTTCATAAATCGAACCTTCTCCGTCCTCGTTTATGGGAGTTCTGTCTGTGTATCTAAGTGTTCCCAAGGATTTTGTACATGCGCCCACCATTTTTCTTGTTTATCAATGATCTAACATCTCCCAATTCTCTCCATTGTTTTGTCGATGATATCCTTCCCCGTTGATCTTTTTCTTACCCTACTATTCGCCAAGCTACTAGATCGATCACGATCCTATTGTCCTCAGTATGTCGCCCGCTTCCAGTCTCGGAACAATCTCTACTTGCGACTCTGCCAACCATATGTTTCAGTGCTGCCATAACTTCTCTCCTTTCTATATCACTTAAACATCTTCCTCATTCTCCCCCAATTGAATTTCAACCCGACTTCCCTTCATTTCACTGAGTCACTCTCATTGCCGGACTTGGTCATAAAATCTTCTCTCTTCGTTGGTCCTCATGAATGTCAACACACTCGGTTTTATTTTCAACGCCAGACGGATTTCAGATCTATTTCACCTTCTACACACCCGAATGCTTCAGTCATGTTTGGGGTGGAGCCTTTTATCCTCTAGATCGAGATCGTCGAAAAACTCTTCGGTTTCTCATTGATCCTTTCTTGACCTCCAACCTGCATTCGCTTGCCCATCACCGACTAGCTGCTTCGTTATCTTTTATTTTATCGCTAACACTTTGGTTGCTGTTCTTCAGAACTAGCCTCGATAGTTCCCGTTAGCATGACTTTCACTCACTTTTCTTGTATTCACGGTGTCAGTTACCCTTAACAATTCTTTAACCCTAAATGTCGAACTTCTTCATTTCAATCTTCCATTATTCCCCAGATTGCAAAGGTCTAAACCACTCTTCCTCTTCCCGTTTATTCAAACAACTTACAATCTTTTTGTTTTTAAATGCCGCGCCAACAAAATGCACCTTATTTGAATGTTTCGCACAGGCATCCCCGTTTATCGATTGTTTTTATCCATGGGGTTGGAACCCTCTACTAAGAGGTAAAAGATGAACAGCCCCAGATATGGGTGCCAAGAACTGAACTGCCAGAAACTGATATTCGCCGAGCCTCAGACGAAACTCGAACCCGAAACGTGCTTACCTGAAAACCGCGTACATTAGCTAACCACCCTCGAAACTCTGCTGGTGTTTAGTCTCGCATCTTTGAAAGTGATTAAACCCGAATTGGCTTTATGAACACTACAGAACCGCAAGTATTTACTAAGTGATTGCAAATATTTATACACAGCCACCACCCACCCCTCACGTTAATACTGGCATAGAAGAGTTTACTGTAGTGCAAAAAAACCCGACTGGTATCGAAAACTTACTGAATCCAATAACTTGGTTTGATAATGTCCGGTTCCAAATGATTCTCAAATTTTCGCAACGAGTCCACTTTAAATTTACTACTAATTACCGGGCCGAGACAACATCGTTGAATATCCAATCCCAACGGGATACCCCACTCGTCCAATTCTTTTTCTAGCAGCGGACCGCAGAGTCCGGTCGGCAAATGCACCTCACCGTAACGTAAATAGTTGTGAATGAAACGAAACACACCGGGATCGCGTTCGAAAAAATATTCTCGTTCATCCGGCAACCACATGGCATCTTCCAACATCTTACTATATACATAAGGGTCTTTTTGTAGAGTGGTATGAAACACATGGAATCGTTCGCCACTCACATTGATTCGCACGATGACCGGATTGGATTTCTGGTGTGGATAAGCCGGTCGCCCCAAATGATCCTCGTCCATGAACACCGGCGATTTACGTCGTCGTGCGTAACATGTCCGGCCATTTGAGAGTGTATTAACGGTTGTGCAGGTGTCATCTCTTCCGACCAAACTTGAATCCGCCGATGACGGGACAATCGTGGGGCCCACTTGCAATGTGGGTCCGGTCACGAAACGGGCTCGACTATCCGTGTCCGGATCGTCAACAATACTTGCATCACAAGCGGTCGGATGTCCGATATCAAATCGACCGCAATGATCCACAGATGGTTTGGGAATCTTCACGATTACGGCTGCCTGTTCAGTGGCTTTATCCAATGACAACGCCCGTGGTTTTTGGAAAGACTGCAATGAATGAACCAAATTAGACACTGGATGCCACATACTACCGGTTTTGATGCCGCCTGTATCCATGAACGAGTCGGCCGAATATCGTTGATCCATGTGAATCGGTTTCGGTGTCAGCGCACTTGAGATGGTGTGCAACAATCGTTGTGGACGGAAGACCGGTGGCGATCGACGCCCAGGTCTTTCAATGACATCACTATCTTTTCGTTGTCCCAGTTGATGTTGATGAGAATGCTGATGACGATGTTGATGGTGTGGTAGCGGTGGTGAGATAGATCTACACCTGAAACGAGTTCGATTCTTATGTCCAACGTCTTGTGGGATTCGTTGGTTTTGTCCCATGCCCGTGATTTCTACGGCCTCGAACCCTTTGTTCTCCATTGTTTCCAGGTATGATCACAAACAAGTATGCTCTTACAGGCATATAGGGATAATCTTCAACGGATCAAGATGAGGGGACAGAAACGAGTTTGTTGCGGCCGGTCGTTTTCGTACCCAGGCTTGGTTGCCTTGTCGGAGCCTGTGTTTGCTGCTATCTCGATGAGCTCAGCGCGTCGAACGCTCCGGGTAGTGCAACCGGACGACTCGTGGTGCTCAGTGGTGTAATGTTCAGATGCGCGAGGGGTACAAAATGATTGGGAGTCGGTGGTAGTACTCATATAGTTGCATTTGCCAGTGGAACTGAACGTTCTGTTTACAATACATTCAAATGCATTCCAATTGTGCCGAAGTGCTTAGGCCTGCGTGCACACATGCACAGGTGCGCACAAAGCCCGCTGGCATGAATCTGTCCATCTCACTGTTCTTGTAAGTGCGTATGTATGAGTTCTGCATGACACAACTAAGATCGCCCGTGATGCTGTAACCACACTTTGCACGCATTATCGCCAATGGATCCGCATTTGATTCGTGCGTACCACAGGCACGTCCAAGTGTGCTCATTTAGAGGTCAGCGTGAGCTAAAGGTCTCGAACGTTCCACGAGCTGTTTGCACATGTGTGTGTACGTGTGCTTTTGGATGCGTGGGCAGCAGTGTGAACGTAAACATTAGTCCCATTGCTACCCCTCATACGCCAACTTCATGAGCATACGGCATTCGGGCCTCATTCAACAGGTCGTGCAAAAGGCTTGCACTTCAAGCCGTTTTATTGCACCATCATCCGTGAGTTTAGGCCCCGCCCTGCCCACTCTTCCTCTAGGTATGTCTTAAAACGCATTCGGCCTGACCGTGTTTGCTCTACAGTCGACGTTCCGTGTTTACATCTCTCTACGGGTTCGCATTTGAGAGGTTTGTTTAGTCTGTGAACAGATCGGTATCAGCATTGGCCAGAATGAAAGTCCCGCGGTCTCCTAGGGGCACCTATTTTCTATCTTGGTAGAACAGCACCAAAAGCACTCCTACTCTCACCCGTGGCCCCAAGTGCCTGATTTTTGTGTTAACTGCACTCATATTCATGCTTATAATAAGTAGGGGAACGACGGCGAAAAAAGAACCACAACTAATGGAGCATTTTGGGAAAACTAATGACGGTAAGTTAACCGGCGCTGATCAAGTGGATTAAGACTGTCGTCAAAAGGGCCACAGGCTTGAATGCCCAGATCTGCCGGCCACTGGCCCTAGACGATAAATTGCTTTCGCCCTACGCGTTACCACACTTCACCTTATTTCGGTTGCATGTTACTCCAAGTTTTCCGGGCCACGGTCATCGACCCGCGACTCCCCACGAGATTCAGTGAGCCGCAGCCGCTGATGAGCCAAGCCTCCTCCATTGGACCATGTATGAAAAAACCATGTTTGTGCCATTGTTACTCAATAGCGAAGACGCAGCACAAGAGTAGTTATCACGTCCGAGATGATTCTTAATGAGTTGATCACCACTAACAAGAAAGAAAAGATACAAACGAGTTGGTGTTTTTCCGTCGTCGTCGTTGTTATTGTTGTTGTCGTCCGAATTCACTGACCAAAACGCACTGCATGACACATCGCCAAGAGTGACCGTGGCGACTATAGAAATTCTGACGAGATTAACGTCTACGTGCTTGATTCGCAATCGTGCATGCCAAATCCCAGGCGAGGCGAGAGACCCAAGATCCGAATAATTACAAGGTCACGTATCTAAATCAATCATTACCACATGAGTTTGAGAAACTAAAGATTACTCTGGTTAATACCTGCTATCTGTACAGTAACATCAAACAGTCAGTCAAAGAAATCGTGACTACAGAACACCTAAAGCACCTGAAGGAGTTGCAGACTAGCAAAGAGTTATTCCACAAAGACCAGACAGGTACAGGAATTGTAGTCCTCATTAGAGAATGACCACATAGAAAAGATGAAGTAGGTACTAGGCAACTCGTCAGATTTCATGTTTCACACGATCGAAGAAGATAAAACGATAGAAAGGAAAATCGATTCTTAAGAGGGTAAGGTTGTTGGGGCAGAAGAGAATCATAGATGCAGTTATGCGTGAACGGATACGACCAACCGGGACTTTTATTCCGTGACTATACGGACTGCCGAAGATACACAAGGAAGGGGTGTTTTTGAGACCTATTCGAGACATGAGAAACTCGCCCTGTCATATGGTAACGAAGTGGCCAAATGGGTTGCTGGAGCCGGTGAGCTTAGCTGTCTCGAAACACTTTGGATTTCGTGGAAAGCGTCACAAATTCAGATCTCGAGGGGAAGCGAATGCTCCCACTCGATATCACCTCAGTGTTCACAAACGTACCGATCAGTGAAACAAATGATTGTCTGTGCGCATCCATTCTTGAAAGCAATGTCGACGTAGGTGCTCCGGCGGATCGTCTGGGGCAGTTCCTTTTCCCGTGCACATAAAATGTCCAATTCCAATTTAATAGTTACGTTTAACGTCAAAAGATAGGATAGAAATGGGATCACTTCTGGGATCCCTATTGGCCAACACCTTTACGGCAAAACTTGAAAATGCCCTATTACATCTATTGATCGGACAGCTTGCACTCTACAAATGTTATATCGACGGTATTATTTGCGTGGGAGACAAGAATGTCGATGTCAAACACACGCTGTGCACTTTCAACAAGTCCAATTCACACTTGAAAAGGAAGAACAAGATAGAATAGCAGCGTACTTGAATGTTTGTCTAAGTCGTCGGGTGGATGGCTACACTCGATTGTCCGCACACAGGAAAGTTACATGGAACGGCCAGTATATTCATTCTAGCAGTTTCATACACCATACATTAAAACGAAACCTATTACGTCGCCTAGTCAATAGGGCACGGGAAATCTGTACTGATGATACTATACGGGAGGGAGCTTCGTTTCCCACTGGAGGTGTTTCGGCAGAACAGATATCTTGAGCACCTTATTGACAAAACCACGGGACACCGTGAAGAAAGACATCAGAAAGCAACTGCAGAGGAGAAAGCCCTGTACATCAGTTTGCCCTTTAAGGGTGGCACTCCAGTGGACGTCATCTGTCACGGATTTTCTGGAGCTGTTGATAAGACTGCTGCTCTTGCAGCCCCGCCTAAAAGATAGTGTCCCGGATAGTACGGCCTCATTTTGTGTATACTCATTCACCTGTTTCTGTGGGGCAGCTTACACTGGCCCTATATCCAGACACCTAATCGGACGAGTTCGTGAACACTACCAGGTTTCGGTGAACACAGGAACGATTAAAACTATCACCAGTACTGTGTTCACACTTGGTTGATTCCAGTCACTTGGTGAGTGTAACTGAAGCGTTCGGAATAATCAATGAAGTTCGGAGTACGTTATCAAGACTGGTGAAGTTCCGGATCCTATCCACATCTGAGGCTGTATACATTCGTCTCTAGGATCCTCCATTGTGTCCACAAGCTCTCCTGGTCCAGTAACCATCCCCGAAAATCTCCAGAATCCCTTACAGATCCGGGTCACTGGTATGAATCGCATCCCCCAACCCATAATTTCGACCGTCATCCATTTGACGCACACCTACAC
>LUCM01006166.1:412311-427078 GCA_008360955.1 Fasciolopsis buskii
GTGAACTCTCGACCCTGAGGTCCGAACGCCACGATCTTATCCGTTTGACCATCGCCGGTCAGGTGACTTTGTCTCGGCTAAGACGCACCTGTCATGACAACTAGCTCCAACGTCGACTGACCAGAGTTTTCAATTCTTCGGACATCAGTAGACACAAAAATCATAGCAACTTGGACCGGGTTCGTCTCGTCTGAACATACGTTCGGCTTCAACTGACACTGTAGAAATTAGAAGCTAAGCATGTCTGGTATTCATGACCACGTGATATAATGACACTTCGCCTTATACTGCTGGAAGGATGCTTCGTATGAGTACAATAATTAAAAAGTTAAGCTAGTTGAACCCCTTAGTTCTTGCTCCCAGTTCATTGCTATTGGTTTGGGCTTCTATTCACGCTGATTCTAAGGATTACATAGTCATCCAGTCATTGTTGGGGTTCAGTTGTCATGTAATTTGTGGCAGACAAGATCTAAACTACTTGTCGTGTCTCCGTGTGAGATTATGCTTGTAGTCTCCTAATTTCATCTCATAATTTCTTAATTCTTTCTTACTTTTTTATTTTTTTTTAAAAATTCGACCTGGGTGCGGTATGATGGCCACGTGATGAGAAGTTTGGCTGGGCAAAGCTTACGTCAATCAGCGAAAGTCTTTTTTGGATACCAACGCATTTTTCCAATAAAATCGAACTTGCCAATCTACACCGTCAGTGTGCTAAAAATTACCCCATGACGGAATGAACTCACTATGGTGGCGGTCGAGCCGTTGAAACTGAGGAGTTCGATTGCTCACGCTGTCGATCAAATTTCCTTCCTTTCGGAAACGTGCCAGTATTGTCAGTCCCTTTCATGAGAACTATTTTTACCTTATGGTTCGTTAGACAGAGACGGACATAAATTCATCAGGACTATCAATAGTATTACCTCATGTACTGGGAAATATGTATTTATCCCAACCGCCGGAACCCTGCATACAATATACGAGTTTGTTACTCGTGAGGCCATACAGTCAAGTGTGATTTCCAACCCATCCACTGTTATGTTTTGAATAGATAATGGAGCATACTCGATCGATTTCAACTTCCCATTGGTCTTAATTCGAAATCTTCTGGGCGAGTAAAGTATCTCGAATTTGACTTCCCCAATTTGTATACTGTATTTGTATTTCGATTCTGATCATATTTTTTCCGTTGTAGTCTTCCCTGCATGTTGAAAGCAAGCGTACTGGATCTCTGTTATACAATTAAGCACTGGTCTGCAGAAATACGCGAGACAGTTGTTGCAAACACCAGGGATCATCCACGCTCCTTTCCATCCCTTCCAAAATGACGGGATCTTCGAATCCGACGGAATAGGCTCCTTTCTAAGCAGAACTTCAAACATTTCTGAACCATACAAGGGTATAAGCCTTTGCTTTTTAATCATCACCCTTGCTTTGCTGATATTGACCTCGTGGCCTATTTGTACATAACGGTTGCGTATCTGTGAGTTTGCTTGAGCTTCCCGCAGAGCTAAATTATATTCCCACAGGCGTGTGCATAATTATTTGCCTGTCTCACTGACAAACAATTTATCACACCCGGGGTATGGGATGGTAATAACTACCCCTGATTGGTCGTGCTGGTCGACGCGATCTTTTTCGTCGAATAGAGCGGGTCTCAGGGTGCCGGTCAATTTGTGGGCGATTGTGATATCCAATGGACGTAAGATGCATTCGACCGCTCCGGGTACTCCCGTATGTATGGAAGTACCACGATCGATTTAGTCCTCTTGGGGTTTTGCCCTCTGTTTTGTTACGAACACAGCCGCTGATGAAAAATTCTGGATATCCGTTGGCCAAGAATAAAATGAACAATCTACGCTGTTTTTCTGTCGATAGGTGCTGTGTACTGCAGTGTAGGTCAGCCCGATGGAATAGGGTATGCACACAGCAAGTTGGATGGTAGCTTTGAAAATGAGTACACGATCCCCGCCTTTGGCTTTCGTCAAACGGCTGTCTCTGTGCTTCCGTTTGATTGCCTCAATTAGTAGGTCGAGAAACGATGGTATCCGGTCCTTCTCCTCCTCCTTCTCCTCCTCCTCGGTGCGTGTTATGCTGAACACTATCTTCGCCGGATGCTGATCACCTTGATCAACAACTCTGATGTTCCTCAAGTTACCCACATTTTCCCTTAATTATCCCAGTCACCAATCTAGTAAAGTATACTGTAAAATGTTTATCGAAGCTAGTGAGGATTTTGACCACGTCCTTCTCCGATAGCCTTTACCATTCACCCCGATCGAAAAGATTTTCTTCACACATACTCAGTCAGTTACTGTTCAAAACATTTGTTCACAATTTGCATCTCAATTGAACTCATCCACGTGTTTTCGATGCATCTTCATCACTCCTCGTTCGTCATGTTTCAATAAATGTTCCATTTTTAACAACACCAATATTCCCGCAAAGGAACCACTCATATCCACTGCACAGATCGCGAAAAGATCTCCTCGTGGACCCAACTCGTCTCCCACATCATGATCAATCCACATGCAATTCGCATCCATCAGTTCATTCCAACTTCAGGCTAATGCCCTCTCGTGTAACGAATACTCACTACAATTTCACACAGCCCGATTTCGATCGCGTTTCGTCGTTCACCCACGATGATATGCCAACCGCGGGACAGCGCTCTTCGCTGGGATTCACATAGGACACAACTTGGAATGGACAACAAAGAATGAGACCAACGTGAACCGAAACCCGTAAGTATATCGGCCAGCATCAACACTTTAACAACCAAATCCAATAGAACAGCTTACATACAACTTGCTCGTTCGAAAACAGCCTCCAGTTTGCATTTGCTTCCGCATCGTCAGTCGGCCATTTGTTCCAGGGTTGGAAATCAAGATTGTTGACCTCGAAAAGTTCACAATGCATTGCGGTGATTGGACATTGGTGAGGTGCCAATGAGTGATTGGGGAAACATTGATAACCGGAATGACATACTCAAACGGAAATAGCTCAAATTGTGAGATGGTATGAGTGCCTTACAAAAGAAAACATGATATCGACAGACAGACGCCCATAAAATTCGCCGGCGCATTCCGTTTACTTATGCATGTATCTGTGTGTGTGTGTATGTATGTATGTATGTATGTGTGTGTGTACGTTTGAACGTAATGTGTGTGTGTGTGTGTGTATATACTGACCATTAAATCAGTGATGTTGATACGCGCCGACTGGTTAGGTCTGTGAATGACCTTTGTCGAAAAACCACAGAATCTGATCGAATCGGAACAACCTCGTCGTAGTGAACACGGGAGTCATGACAAAGTGACACGTTCAATTTGATCCGATTTGTAGCTGTTATTCGGTCGTGAACGAATAGTCAGTGACGCTCTCGCTTGGCCCCACTTCGAATTTGTTGTCCTTCTGCTTCGTTCTTTCTATTGTTCTTCTTGTTGTTTTTATTGATGTTAAACCTCATTGAATTACTGGAATGTTGTGAAAGATGTGTGCTCATGTACTCAGTTGTTCATTCGAGGGTGTGCGTGTGTGCTTACGGCCGGCGGTGGCCAAGCGGATAAGGTCGTGGCGTTCAGACGTGAAGGTCGCGGATTCGAATCCTCCCACCGCTGGTCAACTTCCCCAAACGACAGTGCTCTGTTGACCGCGGCCCCATTCCTGAAAAATGATGGACATTGTAAAACGATAAAAAAACGATTTGTCCCAGATTTTGTAGTGCACATACCCATGGTAGACAAACCCGACGGAGTGAATAGGGCTATAGAAAAGTAGTATTTCCCTCACGGAATTCAGTAGTATGGGAAACCCAAAGACGATAAGCATTCGATCATCAAAACTCGCCCAGTCAGATATTTTTAAAATCCCCTGCAGTGGTCATTCCGTTAAAAGACACGGTAAACCGATCTGAAGAAGGCTGAAACTACTGCTTGACAAGTTTTCATCACGTACACCTCATTCATCCACTTTTTGTTTTTTCTTTCCGAACTCACATCTGTTTTTTCTTGTCTCATTTCACTTTCTTTACCCTCGCAAAAATCGGACACTTATTGATTTTCTTGAGCATGAATCTCTAGTAATCGGATTTGTTCTGACATCCTTTGGTATTCCCTCGTCTATTTCTAACATTTACCGGAATTTTATCGTCCATTTGATCTACTGTCAAACTGTGGATCCATATTGAAGTTTATCCTTTACACAGCTGAGTATCTGCCGAAGCAATAGCACGGAAATCGGAATCGAATTTGTTTTGGATGGCGTCGAATCCCGGTTGCTACGCTTTGCTTGAAGGGCCTGCACTGAACTCAACAGCCTTGGCAACCGATTGGCAATGAAAGTTCGAGTCACGCCGCAGACGCCACGCTAGCCATGGAAAATACCAAGCCCGTGAACCCAATTATTTTGCCCGTAGATCTTGGTTGTGCCTTTTGTCTGGGTCCAGTTGGGGAAGGTCAAACTTTAGCTAGAGTGACTATTTCTGGGATGGCGATCGATACGAACAGTTGGCCAATGGGAGTCACGGAAGACGAGCGAGATTTACTACAGCCCCTTGCTCTCAAACTAAATTAATAGCTCCCCGTTTCGGCTCATAGATCGTTATTTCAATGATTTTTCTGAATTCAAACTTGACATGGTTTTCCAAAGAGGTAGGACTGAATTATTACTAACACTTTGGAGAGGCGAACAGCTTCAGAATCCCCGAATTCCAGAGGTCACCTGGTCCCAGACTACACGCAACATCAAATCGATCGCAGAGTCAGAACAGCAGAACAGCATCGGATTTGAACGTTTCTGAACAGCTAGGAGTATTGGGACGATTGAAACCTGCTATAAGAACCCGATATATTAGTAAAAAGTAAAAACTAGACGTACAGTCAATAACACCAAGGCATGTGGGCGTATCAGTTAAACAGTTGAACGGTAATCGGCCACAAACACCAAGACAAACAGCTATCATGCATCGGTCCGGTTCAACAGAGCCGGGGTATATCGTGTGGATGGGGACGTGGCTAGTGGATCGTCTGTACAGTCTGACGGATTGACAACCCTTCAGTCAATCAAACTAAGGGTAAGGTTAGTGCAGCGTGAGGTCAGTAGATGATTGGTGGACGCAGCCCCACATCGAGCAGAACAGACAAACAAGAACATGCAAACTTACCAGATCACAACTCAGACAACACTGGGGCAATAAACCTCGTCACAGCTTTGTGTGTGTGTTTGTATGTGTGTGTGTATGTGTGTGTGTATGTGTGTGTGTGTACGTGAACTCATGCACGTGTAGAAGTGCTAGTGCCGTGTGATGGAGCACAAATGAGCGCATTCTTTATTGATCTGCCCTTGTATCCCTTTTGATTAAAAAACAGATTAGGATAAAACCAATAAACTATAGACATTACATTGATTATTCAAAGCCAGAAATTGAACTGAAGTTTGCGGAAATAGGGATGGCGAGCTAGGAAACAGAGTTGGGCTAAGCTTCGTGAAAGACGGGACTCTTTTGATGGACAATTATCTCGTTTCCTTCAGGGTCATCATATAGAGACGGAACCAACACGCAGGATTTCGGTTCTTCTGACGAAAGATCTATATCTACAGGTGAACCAGATTCTTTTGCCGGAAGTTCATCCGCGAATTGGGGAATTCTGAGTTAGAAGCGATGATCAAAGACCATTCCAACTACTATGTTATTGTAACGGGGTGGGGGGAAGGCCAGGTTTGTTATAGAAGACAGCTTCATACTGGCCGCAGAGATAGCTTATGTAAAGTGATGAATACCTTAAGGGACCTTTATGAACAACGGGGCGTGGTGGCTCACCTGTTTATTGATGAGTTTCCAAAGAATCTTTAGCTGGTAGCTAAAGATTCCGATACTTTGACTAGTCTGTCACTGAAAAGATTAGCTGGGAATTTTCATTCCCTCAAAAGAATTACATATCTAGTTGGAATTTCATGAGCACTACTTGTAGGGATCTTGGAAATGTCGACTAGAGCAGATGACGATATTATGTGGAATTGGAACCAGCCCAAGTTCACTGATCTACAGCTATAGATGTCTCTGGAAGCTCGAATTTCCCGAAGCGGATCTGACCATCTGGTCTCCAACACCAGGTCTCAGACGGATACACGATCACCGAAATGGGAGCACACTTGTACTAGTTGGTCTTCAGATCAGTATGCAGAATTCGGTCAGTCAGGGTAATAAGAAAAACGAATCACCGTTAGGGATTGATTTGGCTCCAATCCAGTCCATGCAAAAGAATACAACCCGAAAACCACAACAGGAGGGAAACACGTTAGAATTGTATTTACGGGTAATGTGTTTAAATACAAATTTGGAGATATCCCAATTGGTGGAATACATTCTGCCCAATCGCCTTCGAGGAATGTTGAGATTTGACGACGGTCGGTCGACACGGTTCCCATTATTTGCTTACCTACGCAAGCTAGCGCAAAGCTGCATCGGACTGTATCATGTGACTTGCACGTGGAAGCACCGCATTATCATAGAAAAGAATCACTCCGATGCCCCAGCTGTTCTCTACAAAGGAAATTTTTAGGTCACATGCTGAGTTACGTCCAATTACTGTTCCAGTGTTTGCTCTCTATTCAATCCATTCTGTCTCTAGATGGGTATCGTCCGCGCTCACCAACACAAGCGAGAACAACCATACCGAACCGGCAGAAAATTTCGTATTATTAACTGAAAATATGCCGTATATATAGGCTGGTTTGTTTGCATATTTCAGACTGAGTGACTGTCACTAGTTCATCGGTTGTTCCGGTCGTGCCTTGATCGGTCCATCTCGTTTGATGCTTTCCAACTGATTAAGGTACTGTCGCGCTAGTTGTCGAATCTGTACCGCTCATTTGGAATGATTAGCACAAATCACAAAATGATATTCTCCATTTCCACATCCGCACTCTTGCCTTCTAATAACGCCACTGTGCTGGCTGACAGCTGGTAGACGGCCGATGAGATGTCATGGCCTTGATTTGTACGCGCCCACTGTCTGACATGTTTGGATTGTATCCAGGCTTGTGTATTGATTATGATTTGTCTAGCACGATCTATCATCTCCCAACCATGGATAACCTAAGAGATAACTCCATCAGAGTCAGGCATAATATAGATTAAACTGTCATCTCCTCAAATCACGGGTCACATGCGATAGAAAGTAACCGTTGTTTTCTATCTAACAGTTTACCCCGAAATTTCGGAACAGTTTGTCGTTGCGTTCTTAATAGAACCAGTGTTCTGTTTCTAGGCTGCGTACTAGACCAAACTGTCGAACATTCTCACTGGCCGGTTGTCTATGTAGATCGCAACTAAGCTGCGTCGGATTACATAGACTCAGCATGACCTTCCTCCTACAGGAATTCCTCATCAATTTTGAGTGCTTGCCAAACTAACTCTCGAAATGAAAAGTGTCACCGAAATAGACACTCTAGCGGGTACGTCGCCTAGACTCACATCTAAGTTGGTTTTTGGCACTTTCAGCCGCGTGAAGTGGATTTGTCTGCGACGCCTTCGTTGAGCATTTGCATTGTTCAGAGCAGTTGTTAGAACCAACGAATGATCCAGTTGTCTCGTTATAACTCCAGGAGATACGCGGAGTCCGTTGCCAAGAAAGTAGTTAACATCACTCGATTCGAGACACTTGCATGAGTATTCTGGTCCCCTGGACTTGAATAGCAGGACAGAACATTCTTTTGTAAACTAATGTGCCGCAATACCAAACTGGAGAAGAATTCGAATTCGAAAGTATTGTATTATATTTTATTGTGTCGTATTATATTGTACTGTGCTATATTACATAATATTGCATTGTATTGCATGGTATGGAATTTTGCGCACATAAATACCGCATTTCAGTCAAAAAGCACAAACAGAAAAGACAAAAGGAGGAAAATCTTCCAAGTGAGCGATTTGTGCACGTAGGATAGGTTACTCAGAAAGTCGGCTGAAACACGGTCCCATTTTGACAAGATGAGTGTTAAATATGAACATTTGAATTCTTTCAACTATCGATGTCCGAAGGTAGGAAATGAAAGCCGGATAGAGTTAAAACATGAGAATTGCCGTGCAGAAGATGTGCAGGCTCGGGACGTACTTGGTGAACAAATTTCTCACACTCGCTAAGGTGATTACCACACAGTTTGATGGACAAACTCGCTTAGTGGCGTGAAAGATACACGGTTAACAATTGATAGCCTCTGGGCGAGGGATTTTAAAGCAAACCCGGGAAGCAAACAACAGAAAAGCATCGAGGGATTGGAAACATGTATTGGTATGTAAAGCGACGAAGGGCGGCGCTTTGCTCTCTTTGCATGGTCTAAGTCTTTTGATTTGAAATGACAATCGTCGGAGATTCTTTACACGAGTTGAAATGTGTGAAGTCCACTTCAGAGTTTTATCAATGATGACCCCTAGGTATTTCACAGAACTAAGCGTTTCTGAGTTGATGAAAGACGACCCGGATGGGCAGGCCAACCGAGATTGAGAGTGAGAGAACAGACGTTCGAAACACTAAGACGTGTTGAGATGTGAACTAGCTTGTTCAGAGAAATCGTAGATGGCAGATAAGTTGTTGGAAAAACTGAAAATCATCGTTGCTTGGACCGGCTTGAGAGAGAGAGAGAGGACAACATCATCAGCAAATTTAAACAGGTGACAGGATGAGCTAGTTGATAAGTGGCTGACGTAAGCAGAAAAGAGAAACGGTGAAAGAACAACATCCTGAAGCATGCCTGAATCGTCAATCAACAGTTTTGACGTTCTGTATACGGCTTCTCTGCAGGAGTTGGTTTAAATCTCAACACATCTAAATGTTTCCAATGTCTGTTCTTCCTCCCTCGGTCGGCCTATCCATCCGAAACATCTTCCATCAACTCAAAAGCACTTAACAGGGTTAATCCTGTGAAATATCTAGAAGTTACCATTGACACAAATCTGAAGTGGACTTCACACATTTCTGACCGTGTGAAGAATCTCCGACGGTTGTCATTTCAAATCAGGAAGTTTCGACACTACAAGGTGGAAAAAAGCACCATCTCCCGATTTGTATACCAGTGTGTTTTTTTCCAGTCCTTGTTTACTGTTCTCTTGTTATTATTTCCAGATTTACTTAAAAAAGACTTTAAAATTCTTCACCGAGGCCAGCTTTCAAAGTGTCGCTCTCGTATTACAACGCGATTCGCTTTTCGTTCCGTATCGTCCAGAATCAATATGAACAGGTACTCCACTGTCCCATAGTTAGCACGAATTATGACAAACCGTGATCGGGTTTCAGCCGAATTCCTGAGCCACCTGTCATAATGTGCTGTGCTTATTGCTGGATGAGTTATTTTATATTTTTATGGGGCGACGAGTGTATCTTTTATTTACTTATTTTTCCCTATTTTAATCTTACCCTCACATTTTTTGAGTGAAGTGCCACATTATTCATTGTACGCAAAATTCTATACAATATAATAATTTAATATATACTGTTGCCATTTTAAGAAGTAGAAAAGACCACGGGACAGAATCTAATGGAAACGGTAAATCTAAGATGGAACATCCGGACCAAACGACGTAAGGAGTGTATCGAAAAATCGATGCGCCATGTATTGGTTTTTTTATTGTGAATGATATAATATTAATAACACAGCGTTGTTGGTAGATGTAATGCGCCAACGTTTCGACTACCGTGGGTAGTCTTTCTCAAGGCAAGTTTTACAATCAAATGACTGAGGGAACGTTCACATGCCAACTAAACATCAGTTGGCATGTGAACGTTCCCTCAGTCATTTGATTGTAAAACTTGCCTTGAGAAAGACTACCCACGGTAGTCGAAACGTTGGCGCATTACATCTACCAACAACGCTGTGTTATTAATATTATATCATTCACAATAAATAAGATGGAACAATTTAGATATTTCTTCTATTCGTTCAAGGACTTACAGATATGATGAATTAGGAAGGCGACTGTGTCCAAAATGGACCTGTTAGATTTATGAGCAATTTGAAAGGGGTCGTCAGAAGGATACATAAACAATGTATTCGTCCAGTTGTAGCACGCTGTGTCAATTTACGTTCGAAAGACGTTGAGGCAATCGTGTGAAAGCGTTTTGCCAAAGCAGTAGAACTGCTAGATTTTGGAATGGGGATAATAGTGACAGGTCTGCAGCAGTCAGGGAGAGAAGATAAATTTGATGATCTTTTATCTTTTACTTCCTTTATTAATGAAGTAACAATGTACATCAATTTTCAGGAAGGGGGCTGCGGTCAGCAGAGGACTGCCAAGTGGGCAAGTTGACCGGCGGTGGGAGGATTCGAACCCGCGACCTTCATGTCCAAACGCCACGACCTTATACGTTCGGCCACCGCCGGAGTCGATTAGGAAAGTGAATATATCATTCACGGCACCGTGCATCTTATGAGTCGAAAAATGAACTATCGGGATTAAGTCCTATGGTAACTTCAGCGTTGGAAAAGCTTAAACACCTACTCCCTGGAAAAAAGTGTAACTAGCATATGGTAATCCTGTCCAAGTTTGACCGAGGTAAAATTAGAATGATGATTGAAAGTACGATTAGAGTCGACGACTTCCTCAGTACGTTATACAAGTCCCTTTCTTTCCGCATAACAGTCGATCGCCTCACCATTGAGATCTACAGTTACTGACACTCAAGAGTTGGTTAACGGACGTTATGTCAATAGGTTTGATTTGCCTTTATTAGGATGGGATTATGTGTTGTCAAGGAATTCGTAAAAGTGCACCTTTCGTCTCCGTAGAGGCCTCACTATATTGGAAGAGATGAAAATAGTTGTGACGAACAAGGTTTCGAGCGGACACCAAATACCAGAGATCTCATTGACCGACTAGGTGAAAAGTTTGACACTGACAACTGACAACGATTCAAACAAGAAACAAGGGATTACGCGTGAAAGAATCTTTTGAAGAAGAATGAAACCGTATTGCGAAGAATTATCGAAGCAAATTTGGATCTGACCAGTTTGCTTGAATGAATGAAGAGCAGACCTGGACTATTTATTGATCCTTTGTAGAAGCAGATAATAGTACCCCTTCGAAATATGGGTGCATAGTCCCAATGGGAACAATTCAAGATAGTTGGTGATAATGCTATCTAAGATGAGGTTTCCTTTGGTGGAAGAGACGCTAGGTCTGTCAGACTGAACGGTGTAAATTGTAGGGTCGGTCACTGCATGACTGAAATCACCCTCATTAATCTGTAAGCTCTTCTTAAGAAATAGAACCAAATATGTTAAGTGGGGATCAGAATACTTGAGATATTACGTTGTTAGCCGAAAGTGATTAGGCATAGGCTCGTTACAATCTTGCTGTCTTGACGAGAATACCTGAGCTACCAGACCGTCAGTTCCATGTAAGGAATACGTATTTGTATTCGTATGATCTTTAGCTTACACCAGTGTCCGCATTTCAGTCAGAAATAGACACAATCTCCATCTCGTCAAAATACGGAGAGTTCCAAGCTGTAGTAAGCAGAAACTGTTAAGTTATGACAGATTGTCTAGAAAGTTAGTCACCAACTGTCCCCCAAATGATGAGAATTAGCGGTAACTAGGAGATGTCGAGTTCCCGTAGACATATATGTAGGATAGTGTTGAACGAAAGGTTAAGTGTGTATAAATAACCTACGAGGTGCCAGAACGAAAGCGGCTTATTCATATGTCCACACCAACTTCCATCTTCTTGTTTTCCAATGCCTTGCCGGGTAAAGTTCCAACATGTTGGTCAACATAACTGAGTCCCCAAACTTTGCGGTTTAACCACAATTCCTGTACACAGAAGATACAAATATGAACTTGAATCGTTGATTGGAATTTGCGGGATAGGCCCGAAATTTTCGTGAACAGCATGGTTTGGTTGGTCATATACAATTCCGGATTGAATAATTTGACCCGCGCGGTGCATTCAAAAGGATTCAGCCAAAGAGAACAGGTGTTCTGAATGAAATAAATCTTTGAGATGTAATAAGATATGATCCCAATCCAGGATGAGAACCAGTCGGGTTTCAAGCACAAATAATTCCCAAGATGTAGAATGGAGAACGACAAAATATTATCGGGCCAAATTTTCGCCAGAAAAACATTCAAATAATTATGACGCAGAATTTTAGTTCAACCGATCAAAGGACGCGCGCGCACGACACTGCGCGAGATCACACCTAGTCGTGGTGTGATGGCTGGTGTAGTCCCATGACCCAATGAGCTAAACAGGTTGGCTGATCCCAAGCCGAAGATACGGTCGCGCCTGGAAGGTCAATGGGTAGAGGCCTGACGAAGTAGCCCCTGGTCTTCCAAGTCAAGGGTTGATCTGAGTTAACAGCTCAGTCAGAAAAACGAGTGGAAGACTAATTGATCCAAGTAGATGGGCTTCCACTCAGCCATGCCCCACTGCCTTGGGGTCAGATTCGTGTGAGAAACAAAGGCTTAGCGACTGGACACCCTAGCAGCACCCGTCCATCAATCCGGATTAGTTACACGCCTACGAATAAGTCCATACCACATCGGTCGTCGCACAGGCTAATCAGGACCGCGTTGGCCATTGCATCGATCGGAGGGGGGTAGTGATAAGTACGCTACTGCTCAGAGTTCCATCTCCTTTATTCAACCTGTCTCTTCTGTCGCCAACCCAATATGGGCCACTTCTGCCTACCCGTAGTGTCCGCACTGTTAACACGCCCGGTACACGCAAATGTTTATTGTCAAGTAGTGTAGTAAGTGGTTTTCAGTCTGTTAGCTCACGTTCTCAAGCCTCGTCAACCTCTGAATCTCGGTTCCTTCAATGTGCGCACTCTCACACAGGATGGCCAACAGGCGTGTTTGGCTCTGACAGTGGACTCACTTTCGATTGATGTCTGCTGTGTGAGTGAAACACGAACTCAGGATGCGAGTAGAGTACAGTAACTCAACTAACTCCGCCTAATGTCTCGTCAAGATATTTCCTGCACAATTCAGGAGACGAAGGGACTCAAGCCGTGGGTGAACACGGTGTAGTGATAGTCTTAAGTGAGAAGGTTGAAGCAGCCCTTTTAGACTGGATCCCAGTCAACAGTCGCTTGTGTGCCATGAGACTGCAGGGATCAGCCGGCGTCCGAAAGGATAGTAGTGTTAAGCATAGTTTATGTTATGTCGGCATACGCTCCAACAGACTGCAGCACTAACATGGAGAAAGACGAGTTTTACGATTACCTCATCACTCTTGTTCGGAAGAGCAAACGCTCTGACATTGTAGTGGCAACACATGATTTTAGTGCACAAGTTGGAAAACTGAGTGCATCGGAGTCCTGTTTAGGCGGGTGATGTGCCTTGCCTGCACAGCGAACAGACAACGGGGGGAGATTATTTTCAGATAATCATTTATTTCTATCTAGTACGAATTTCCGACACAGTTCGCGTCGCACAGCGAAATGGCGCTCTAACTCGACAGGGACTTTGAGTCAGATTGACCATATCGCAGTTAGCTACCGTTGGCGCGGTTCTGTCCAGAACTGTAGATCGTACTTGGCCACGTACGTCGAATCAGATCATGCGTTATTTTAATGCAGATTTGCTGCAGCTCAACGGCCATCGACGCAGGCCACAACCCCGATTGGCTGTCGAACGTGTATGATTCGTCTGTGCGCAACAATTATGAACAGAAACTATCCGAGGAACTAAGAAGTGCGACGGGTACTGGGATCAAATTAAGTAGGCTATGCATTTGGTAGCAGATTTCCTTTGTGGGCCAGATCTAGGGCTAATCAAAGACACTGAACGCTGCAAAGTTCGCTGGGTCTAATGGAAAGGAAACGCCAGCTCACTAACTGCAAGAAAGTGAATAAGATGCGCCGACACTTGCGACGTCAGTTGACGATAAGTTTTAAGAATGACCGCAGAAACTGGTGGGTTAAGGTAGCCGAAGAGATGGAGGAAGCAGCCGCTTCAGCGACAGCGATGGGCGACGAACTTCAGTTAGTGAAGTCGTGTGCGATAGGGCTGGAGAACTCATCCACGGTAGACAGAAAAAACTGGACCGTTGAGCAGAGCGTTTCTAGGATCAGTTTAGCTGGCCATACGCCATCGTATCTAGTCCGACGTCTGGAGCTGTGGATCCTTGGGAGGTGTCACTTGATCCCCCAACGGAAGTGGAAGTGAAGTCGAATATTCGGCTTCTGAAGAGGGGGAAATCCGCCGGTCCCGACGACCTTCCCCCAGTTTTCTTTAAATTGGGTGGGGATGTTCTGATGAAACCCCTCACCTCCTTGCTCCATGATATTTGGAACGAGGAGCGTATTCATTTATCGCGGGTGAGTCACTGATTGTGCCCATCTTCAAGAAGGGTACACGGAGTGACTGTAGCAATCATCGTAGGATTAGTTCAATTCAGATAGTAACTAATGTTTTGGCTTCGATAATGCTGCGCCGTTTGACACCGATTCGCGAGAGCAATATCCACAAACAACAGGCCGGATTTTGGCCCAGGTCGAGGTTGCCTGGACCAAATATTCACTCTTCGACAGATGCTCGAAACGCGCCACACCCACGGGCACCGTACGATCGTAGTCTTCCTCGACTTGAAAGGTGCTTTCGACTCCGTGGATCGACCGGCACTACTCAGTGCTCTCCACCGGAAGAGTATGCCAACGAAATTTGTGAACCTGTTGCGAGCATTGTACTCGCATACCTATGGTCGCGTGAGGGTATACGGTGAACTATCAAGTTCATTCGCAACGACTAGTGGCGTTCGACAAGG
>LUCM01006166.1:427345-447458 GCA_008360955.1 Fasciolopsis buskii
AATCTGGTATTGGGTGCCACTTCTGAGAATAGCTTGTTTCAGCATATGAAACTTAGTAGACTACGCTGGTTGGGTCACGTGTTGCGTATGACGAACACTCGTCTACCATATCGTGCCTTATTTTGTGTTCCTCCTAAGGAATGGAAGAAGCCACCTGGAGGTCAACACATGACGTGGCAACGTGGGATGAGAAAATGTACAGCGAAGTTAGGTAAAGTAGGTATCTCACGCCTTCGTGGTTGAGTTCCGAAAGACTCGTCGACTTGCTGGCTGGAGACACTGAAGGATATGGCAGTGAACCGTGAACAGTGACTGTCGTTTGTCGATGTCAATCTAATCAGAATGATTGAAACACGTGCGTTTGTACAGTTAGACTGTGTTTCGTGTGTTGGCTGCAGCAGCATCTTATCTTCTCCCACATGTGTAGATCTACTTCTTTTTTCTCTTAGATATTCGCTTATATAGAAACATGTAAATGTGGAAAAAATGCAGCGATAATCGTTGTTTTCCTTGTTCTTTAGCACTGGACGCTGAAAGATGATGATGATGTGCACAAATGCAAGCAAATTCCCGGAATATTTGGATGCCAAAGTGGTCTTCACCCATATTGCCAAATTCACTGCTATCCCGTTCGAACATGGGTGGCATCACTCCGTACGAAGGTATCTACATCCAAACAGATCAAGTCAATACTTCAACTCAGTTGCGCAAACCTGTGACCTGTTGTCAGTGGTAAATACCAATGGGACTCTTTGGCAAGTGAAACACTTCTCCAGATCTTGAATCATGAATGACGCAGTCGGCAAACAAGTGAGGAAAATCTCAGATCATTTAGAATCACAGTTATCAATCGCAATGCCTGATAGCGGTTTAAGAATGGACCACAAAGTCTTCATGGAAACGCTGCCACGAAACATAACTTTCTACCCATTGATTCCAATTGTTTGGTTGAGAGCGAACTTTGTGCAGGCGCGCCCCACAACTCTCGGCCGCTAAATGTATGCCCGCGTCCAATTCGGGTCATCTGTCGAGCCAAACAACATTTTTCCACCTCAAGACGACCTTTGTGTAATTCATCTGGAAACGTTTTTAAAAAGGGAGATGGGGTTATCAGTCGGTCACCACGGCACAATACGCCATCCGGTTGTCTTCTTGATGTGGGAAAATCTGGAGCAGTTCAGCTCCATCTAATGACCGATATGACTGGGAGTAGCAGGGTTTTGTGAACTTGCACGAGCCCATCGCACGATACAGGTGCAGCCAGTGAAATGATGGTGTAACTATCCTGCCGGAGTAAACTGTGAACAATGAGGCAAAAGTCAACTTTGGGAATGGCTTTGCCGGATCGATGTGCAAAGTCCGAGTTCTATATTGTCAGTGCTCTACTGTTTCTTTGGACCATAGCATAGGCAGATTTGATCACCGATTTGCTTGGTTTAAACGGGAATTGAGGAACTTGGTGCTTAGAGCGATCATGAAGTTGAGGCCGATTAGTTATCTGTGAAAGTGAAATATCGCCCAGATTGAGGTCAGAACATCTTTCTACGTCTGCGAATATCCTCCCTCTTTTATGGACTGGGTAAACTGGCGAATCAAATAATTGGACTTCCATCCTGTTCCAACACTGCTCCAATTCCCACCTCGGATGTGTTACTGACCAGCACGGTAGGTTTGCTTGGTGTAAACGGGGCCAGCGATGGTCTACCACCAATATCTTTAACCAATCTGCGTATGATTCTCTCACACTTTTCGGTCCACCGCCACACGTCTAACGATTGAAATGAGAACAGTGGCTGTGCTCTGGTCGCAGAATCGGGGATGTATCGAGACTGGTCTTGCAAATACACTTGATGGAACGTAGGCGGCCCGGGCTCCAAATTGACTCCATTCGTACTACCGGCCCCAAGCAAACGGGATCTGATTGATAACTGGTCGCACTGGTTTTGAAGCCAACGAATTCCAGCTATGAGACATTGGGTTCGCACTTGATTGCTTTGATGGGGACGTTTCACTGGATCAGACTTGAGAAATGCTCTCCCCTCGTGGCTCCAAAAATGATGGCATCACCTTCACAGGGTGGTATTCCATCCAGGCTTTGAACAACCTCACCTGTGACAGCTTGGAATATGCCAGATAATACTTGGAGGTTAAAAGGGATAAAGGTGAGTTGAATAGACGCGAGAACTAGTAATGGTAATCAACGGCTTAGAATTTGGCAACAGTGTATGGGCCAGTCAGATGGACTTTCGAGAAATATTATGTACATTTCATGAAATCCGTTGTTGTAGGAACACAGCCGTGGATCGAGGGTTAGCCGACAGTCAGCACAAATACGAGGTGTCTGTCTGTCAATTCTCATCGGAATAGTCCATACCGACGAACAGACGCGAAAAATAACAGCTTCTTGCACCATTTTAACTATAGCCTTCAAGTTACCATCCCGTTGGCAACACGTGCTTGCTTGAGAAACACCAGATTACCAGCTAATTCTAGTTTCGCCGTGTCTGATGCCATGTCATCTCAGTGATTGCGTCACTACGCGATCATCCTTTCGATTGTCGACGAGTCTGAGTCGGCGAAAAACAGGCGCAGAAGAACCAGAACTTAGCATGACTTCTCCAGCTGGAAGCCACCTTTGAAGTCGTCACTCTGGACAGTCGGACCATCGCAGCCAGAGGAAGACCCAAGAGGACGATAGCAACAGTGCTCGGCATGCGCCGTCAAGTTCGGTGTCCAGGATGTTTGCGCACTCCATCGTTTGGCCACACTTCTTATCTTCGGCAAACAACATGGAATGTGTGTGTGTGACTCATTTGCTGGGCATGCACCGTTACAGATTATCGTTGTCCGAATTTCACTATTCCTATTCTCAAACGATTTAGTTAAAACCCATTGGGTAGGTGGTCATGATTAAGAAAACTGCTTGCACATCGAGAATTCGCTGAGTGCCATCTGTGGTTTTGCCCGCAATTCCGTGTTCTGTTCATTTCGCGATTCGTAGTTCTGAGTGGTATCAGAGACAGGTGAACTGCGCGCTTTGCAAACTCTCATTATTATTATTATTATTATTATTATTATTATTATTATTATCACTACGACTACTACTATTATGTAGTAAAAGTGTGTAGATGATCCTAACAATACAAAGAGGAATTTTCCAACTGCTAAAAAGAAATCCGAAATCCCAAGGCGAATACAAGAATGAGCATTATGATTCACCATGGAGGGTGGGTTTTTCCAGGCATTAGATTCCACGATAAGCTGATAACTTAAATCTCATTGATCGAGCATAGATTGCCACAAAAACCAACAGTAGGTGATTTAAATGTGATACCGTTTGTCCAAATATTCTAGATTATCTTTCGGTTCGCTCTTAACTTGACTAAAGCCTAAAGTTGTGAACACGACCACACGTACAGTGTGTCAGTTCAGTTCACTTCGGACGACCGTTGACCTTGCATCAACGTGGTCTGGTTGTAGCTGCCTACTCACTGCGTCATTTGCTGAAACAAAAGGAAGAACAAGGAAAAATAAAAAAATCGATTGCGGAATAGCAAGTTGAAAAATTACACGGAAAAAGAAAGTTCTCGAATGCAAGAAGACTATTGTGGAACAGTGTAACATAAGTGGATCGCTTTTTCCCCGCGTTTATTTGTACAAACTAGGTTGATTATAGGGGAGATGCCGAAGAATGTGATTCGTTTTCATTAGCCTTGAATAAAGTACAAGATTCAGTTATCTCTTCATCGATGTTTAAAGTTTTCCATTGGCAAGATGATCATTCAACCAAGATGAAGACAATACAAAAAAAGAACACAATGAAAATCAAAAATGTTTTCCCAAGAAAGTGCAGTTGTGTTTCGTCGGAACAAACTTTCTTGTGTGCCTTAGTTGCGTACACTATTTCAGTGAAACAGAGTGTACACTGAATCATGAGGTCAAAACAGCACATGATTTGACTATTGATTCACCTCGGGGTAAAACACTACAAAGAGTGAATGAGAATACACTCAAACCGGTCAGTTTGTGGAATCAAAAAGAGACTGAAAACCTGACTGTTCGTGTAACTCATTACCCGGGGTAACTCAGAGAAATTATGCGTGAATTCGAATCCACTGGTATGAAACACATTTGGTTGCTGGCTTAGCAAACATAGCCAAAAGGGTGAGGCTACTTATGAGGTGAGTCACTCAAAATAATACGGTCACGTGCGGACAGATGTATACTAATTTTGTTTGGCTTTTAAGATTCTAGCAGCCGCTGGCATGTTTCAATTGCATCAATGAATTCTGATGATACCGGGGCCATTACTGTCTTGGTATAGAGACTTTGGGTGCAAAATGAAAGAGGCGCTTAAAATGCGAATTGGTGATCAAATGATCCTGTTGGGATTACAAACACTGGAGGATTTCTGGAAGTAAGTATTCTTTTTCAAACGTATGGTGTCGCATCGTAATTGGTCTGTCTGTGAACTAGTGTTCATAGATAGATATAAATCATAGGCTTTGTTCAGGGTTCAAACATATACATCCAAGGCCTGTACAGTCGAATTCAATTCCCGAACGCGCCTTTCACCAATTGCAAGATATTTGAAGGCCTACCGACAATTCTAAATTTCTGGAGTCCGCCTGCTTCCTGACTGGATGAAGTCATTCACTCTGGGCGAAACAACAGCAGACCGTGGAGTAACTGGCTCTAAACTTTTCACGTATTCAGACGTCACCGCCCAGTTGGAACACTTATCTATCGTTCTGTCCGTCACAGTTCTGGTTACCTTCTGGACATGCAAAGAACAAGCCTCGCATGGTTGCGGTGCTCCGACTGGTTTGGCGAGGGCTTGCCGGATAAACTTGTGTTACGAGGGTGGGACTAAGGGGTTTGTGGCTATTCTCTCCTTCAACTTTTGATGCTTATGTTGTTTATTGTTGAAAATATACAAAAGAGCAATATTTTTGTACCGTGTCTGCTATCATCTGTCACAATCTTCAGCCACATAGTACTCGTCCACTCCCGTTAAAATTAGCATGAACGACTAAGTTTAACTGGCACAGAATCTTATTCATGTTTACAAAATGAATCGATGAGTATTGGAAACCGTGTGACTACCATTGTTTTTCGAATCACCTGATTGGTCATCGGCGATGGTTAGTCCTCAAATCCATTTGGCGAAAGTCGCCCCACTGTAGATAACACTACTTGCCACTATTGATTTTTCTGACACAAGCTTGTCTTACGTTGACATTTCCCCGAATGGTTAGCTGTGACTTCTCATGGTTCGTACCGTTTGACACGTTAAGCTAATTTTGACTGTCGATCGTCCGATCATCACTGGACATCATCTGACTACTAATTATTGTTAAATCAGCTTGGTCTCGTAGACTCGAGTTTGCCAAAAATCAAGTTATCAGTTTCAATTTATCCGCGCCGGATGGCTGACAATAAATAAGACAAGACGATTTGCTTTGGGTTTTGCTGAATGTAGTGTCCCATTCCATCGCATCCCTCTACTTAGTGAACTGACCTGCTGTAAATCTCGGTGATTGGACTCGAAAGCATTTATTGCGATTTTTATCACGTGATCTGAAAAAACCACGTGCATCGACATCTGAGCCTTGAGACATTTGAATTTTGAACGTCACGGCATCCCAACACGATACTCATTGAGTCATATGGTTTGGTCGAGGCGAGTGAGCGCAAACTGTCGGTGTAAATTTCCCGTGTGGGTATGACACAAAAACATCAAACACAGGTTTGACGCGATAACGCTATGGTCCTTCCAACACAAGATCACCGGAGCTCAATTTTATTCAATTGTCGGTTAGGTGGCACTTCGCTTGGCCTTCGGGAAACGTCTGTCGCGTAGATGGAATGTCTGCCATTCAATTTACGACACGACAATGGTATGTCGGTATGCTATTGCCAAAATAGCGACAAAACACAGAATCTCTGTCGTTTAACCCGCATTTTGGCTTTTTAAGTCCCTAACACAATCAAGTCAGGCCAGAGAAACCGTATGCACATTACATTACACAGACTGAAATTCACTCTGGTGGTTAGACTGAAAAATTTGAGAAGACAGTAGCAGAACTGCAGGAATCCTGCCAACATGATCGTTTGGGTTCCACTCCAAATCGTGTCCAAACACCATTTTACTTGGTGATTTCAATACGGCGTCCAAGCGTTATTCTTACGTGACCTATGATTCTGTCTAGGACACTGTTCCTGTCCATGCTTATGTATCGGTGATGTGAAGACAACTGTTTTTTTTCATAAGCTGTCCTTTTAAATCTTGGAGGAAAAATGTCTAAAATAATCGCAGTCAAGTTACAACTTAATCTACAGTCAAGCCACGGCCTAGTCTCAATCACACAGAGCAACTGTCAACATTCTGTAGTGTATAAGAAGTGGACAGATTTGTTTTTTTCCGCCAAGCTTTCGCGTCTTTTTCTGCTCGAACTACCATACCGTATCTAGTTTCCATCGACAGCCTACCTCAGCACCTTGGAATGCGCATTTCGTGGTATCGATTCTACTGGGTTATTCCAGAGAATACGAAAGTCGCGAGGTGCATTAATTGCGCGGAAAAACTATAGCATTCATGTGTACGAAAACGAGCAGGTTTGTTAGGCCCGCGAGAGACAAATCGACGTGTGACATCATCAAATCAATTGTACCGATGTTCGTAATCGTAACACGATTTGATTTTTTCCCCCGTGTTTTGATTAATTTGATCCTCATTTTTACAATGCACTCAAACACCGTGTCGACCTAAGCACCGAGATGAGTGTTTGTTCGAAAGTCCTAACTCATTGAACGTGTCTTATATCGTATGGCTCGGGGTGCTTTGCGAATGACAAACACAAAATGACAATAAATTCAAAATGTTCTATTCGGAGTTACAAAATCGGTTGAATGCGCGACAACAAAATAATCGTTTCCTCTCCCCCTCATATACCCGCCCACCCACCCACCCCTCTCGGTCTCTCACACAATTTTCGAGAAAGAAAAAGACCATTCCATCCGTCGGTTCACTTTTACTGTTGTACGAAAGTGGACAGACAAAAATCGAAAAAGTTCCCGAATGCTTTCGAACGCCCGGATTAGGAAAACTTCGTGCAGTCCGAAATGCACGCAAGGTATGCGATACTCAAATCGTGATGTGAGACATCTCACAATGGAAAAAAAACAATTCGAGACGCTTTCAATTTATCACGCAAAATGGAACACAACTGATGTAAATTGATGACGCAAAGTTACACAATCGGCATGTTCATCGTGATTCCGTGCTTACGGCACTGGATAGTGTGATGACCAGTTGTCAAACATGTTCCGACCACAAAAAGTTGGCCTGGCGATTCATCATGATTTATCTGATCTTGTTTCGTGTTCACGTATCTAAATGATCAGATCCGAGGACAAGTTATTGTTTCGCACAAATGTGAATATGTAAACGCCGTGCGCGTAATGCCAACAAATCCCAGCCTATCGTTTTTTACAATCCTCCTTGAACTGCGCGATTCAGGATGAGGCGACACTGAGGTGACACTGTTGAGCTGCACCAATATGTCATTGGATAACCGTACAAACGTGATCAGAAGGGAACACGTATAGGCGAGAGAAGCCGTGGGTATTGGGTCCCAGCTTCAGATTCGTTTACTAACGCTATTCGTGCATGTTCATTGTTCCCCCGAGGTTTTACAGGGCACGCTTTGAATACTGACCTTATGAGTCTGCAAGGCTGACAGTCCGCGTACCGCGATTCTGTTGACCCGGTACGTACACTGATTGCCTCGTGAAAGTTGTTCCCTATTATCTTCAGATCATTACCACCGGTTCGGTTGTTTAAATTTCGGAAAATCTTGGCCTGTATCAAAGCAAAACGCTGATCGGTCGTCGTTGAGGTCGGTTGCCATGTTTAACACCAAAACAATTTTAAAAATAAAAAATAAAAATGCAAGCAGAATCACTTGTAGGGTATGCTTCTAAAACTAAGCTTGTAGTTTCACCCACGAATGCTTTTTTTTCTCAGCTCAATCCTAACATGGCTCAGCCAAAGTGCCACCCCTACCTCTCCCCGTCACTATCCGCGGCATGTGATACTAAAGGAACCACCGGCCACACGTCTTGTCATGCGATTTCGCCAACTTACTCTCATGGTCATATGTAGATGGAGACAAGTCATTTGAGTGGATCCGTTGCCCCCTATTTTGGGTACCGGCAACAGATGTTCATTGAGCTAAGTAAAATCGATGTCATGCAGTTGAGCATCGATCGTGGCAGTTCGGAGATAATACGTTTAAAAGGTGCTAATCATGTGGAAATCGACGGACGTTTGTCCACATGGATCCATGAGTACGACCATGACGGGGATCTAGTTTTTTGTTCGAATAGCAAGTGACCAGAAGAAATCACCAGAAGGGAAGACAAGTACTTGTGGAGATCACAAACTGACCTGCTAAATGTCCACGATAATGTTGCTTCTTAATGACCACTAAAACACACTAGACGGGAGTGTTACCAATTGAGATAAGGGAAAATGATTGTGGAATGAAGCGCACGAGTCACCAATGATCTAGATCGAGGTTTGGATCAAAATAAATAGATGTAATTAGTTTGATCATTCTCTCTGTCTCTCTCTCTCTCTCGGATTGGTGTGGTGTGGTTTCGGGATAGAGTTAGTGCTTAAGCAAACAATTTGTAGGGGTATAGCGAAGGGTCGTTTAATCGAATGCTCATGGCGTCGTCAGCTGGTGGCATCGAGGCACTAGGGTATCTGTTTGAAGCTTTGAAGAACGGGAAGAACACTTCGGCCACATTCACTGAGACGTATTAGTGAAGCTGGTGTGAACAGTGCTCAGCCTAGCAGAAAGATGACCATGGACTCGTGGGGACAGGCATCCAGTTGGGTGTGATGCGATAGCAAGATTATGAACAGCTGGAAATGAGCTTGTTAGCCACGCCACAGTATTTACACCCACGTTGTTAGCATCAGAAATGTTGTGAACTTAGGGCCGCGAAAATTCTCGGTCCATTCTAGGACAACCAGTCGTCAGCTTCAACGTCCTACTCGGATAAGACCGAATTTCGTGAACGTGCTTTGTAAAAAGTATCCTAGATGGATGGGTCAACAAAATTCTTACCAAAGCACGCGACCTTTTAAGGTGGTGCTTGTGCTCATCAGATTTGCGTAGACAGTACAGCCCTGTTCAGTCGACCCCATACGGTTACACTTCTATATTGGTTTTCGTGCCAGAATCACAAGACCGTGTTTCCTTTTTCTAAAGGTTATTCTTTCGCTATCCGACGAAAGGCGCCCACTGATCACCGTTGTGATTCACAACGCTCTGTTTCATTTTACCTGCAACACCTGATATCTAATTTATATGGCCTCGTTTGAAATTGTGTAATGTCTGGTTTTCATCTTTTTTTTTTATCTTTTATCCTGTTACTTTCTTTACTAATGAAATAACAGCGTACATCACGATGGGGACCACGGCCAACAGACGGGTGGCAGGTGGGGAAGTTGATTGACAGTGGGAGGACATTCACGTCCAAAAGCCACGAACTTACCCGTTTGACTATCGCCAGTCGATTCAAGATGCTTGGCTATCTTAAAGGTGGGATAGTTTAACCCGTACTCCTGTCCGTGGTTTCTACCGCCCGTCTTGTGACGGATTCAAATTGGTATTTCCCAACGGGACTTCACTCCGTGCACATGAACATGACTGATTCGAAGACGAGATTCCCGAGGAGATCCACTAGGACTCGCCATCACTGTATCTTCGAGACATACGTCCGTATCCTTAGACAATGAGCTAATTGATAGAGTTCAGTAAATTCTGACCGAAGCAAGCGACACATGTGTTCAAAAGGAGTGACGAAATTTCGAGGAATTTTAGCCGGAAGCAGAAAGGTCATGCAAATTGCACGGTGAGTTAAGGTCTCCTTCGGCCTGTGCATCAGTTCAGTGTTAAATTGACCAGAGAAACCGCGTTCGGCTAACTCGCAAGCTCCACGGTTGAACAAACAAACTGATGGCGTCTGTTTTAAAATAATCTGAAATGTACAAATCACCTCCGAATCAAATCACTTCTGGGAACGGTGGCTAATTTGCCGAATTCACGAAGTAATTAAAATGTCACTTCTACTTGATCGATATATCTTTGAACTGTCGAATACCTTTATCCGAGAGATATGCATTTAGAAACTGAGAGATGTTCTCAGTTGCCTGAGAACATGTGAAACATAAACACCGTTGGATTTCGTTTCGCCGTGTGCACTCACAAATCATTGATTGATCTTATCCCATGTCCACCCACCCGCCAATTTTTTCCCCGGTTGGATAGATGCTCAAGAAATATTTTGATGCATACTGGATCTCTTTCCACATACGTTTTGGATACAAATCCGATATGAATCAACGACAAGAACATTTCCACTTTTCAGTATGCAAGATAGACTAAGGGTGTTGATGAATGTGCCTGTGTGTGTGTGTGTGTGTGCATGTTTTTGCTTGTGTGTGCTTGTGTATGCGCGCGTAATCATTTGCTCAAGTGCCGTTGTCTGATAAAATGTTAGAGTGCAAAATACCCCCCAAATAGCGTCATGAAAACACTAGGTGTGAAAATGGTGTATCCGCGCCTCACTACTTTTTAATAAAATCTACCCAGATTCAGAAAGTAATGCACACTACCGTAACGAACATAATTTGATCATACCATCTCATTTTTTGCCCACACACAAAATGTGAAACTCAAACCAATTAGGGACACGGTGTGAATTTGGTATGTTTGTTTCAACCACTGCCAACAAATATCGATTGAAGCGTAATACATTGGTGCTCCGCCTGTACCAATTTTCAATTAAATTAGGAATCGATGTCAATCGTTACAAACAAGATTGGTTGAGAAGTGTTGTAAAAATTACTCATTTAACTTGGACCGGTTGCTCACATGACTCAATCATGTAGTCTGACATATCTAGTCTCATATTTACACCATCTATATCGATTGTCCGAACCCGGGACACAAGCAGACAGTATCGATTTGTAAATTATTCTGTTCTGCCTCATAACCGACACAATAGTATGCGGAGTGGCATGAAAATGCCGAAGTGAAGTTTGGACACGGAAGTCGGGGCGAACGAACGCGTGGAATCCCCACGGTGGTCAGGAGGTCAACTTAATGGCATTTCGAGTCCTCCAAACTCCGGTCAAATTTCCCACGTGGCTGTTCTCTGTTGGGCGCGATCGCCTACCTAAAAATGGTGTACATTTCCGCCCTATTCATGAAGGAAGTTGAAAGATAATGGATAAAAAAGATTGAAATCTAACAATGGCCAGACTAGTTGTAAATGTTCGGGTCGGCAGTGGCCAAGCGGATAAGTTCGTGGCGTTTGGACGTGAAGGTCGTGGGTCCGGATCTTCCCACTCGCGATCAACCTCCCCACTTGGCACCGGTCTTTTGGCCACGGCCTCTTTCATGAAAAATGATGTACATTGTTATTTCATTAATAAAAAAGGAAAAAATAGAACATAAAAGATTCCTTGTTATCATCCGGTTAACACTAACGGAGCCTAGTTATCGATTCTAAAAGTAAACAATATTCAAGACAAGTGTATGCAAGTTGTCTCAAGAAGGTTGAAAATGCACATCATCGAAGCGTTACGAAGGCCTTAGCTAATGTCTGTCTGAATACTGTAATGGGGACATTCATGAAGATCAGATAAGGAACAGTCCATCGCCGGCGATATTGTTCGGCATGGAAAGACAGATAATTAGGAATAGGGGAGAGAAATTCACGGAACCAAATGAAAAACGTGACCGGTTCGCTATCCTGGAAGAGCCGAACAAACTACACGACTGGCGGATAGCACTTCTGGAACAAATCTACGGCCTTGAAGGCTAGAAATAAATCATCGAAAGCAAAGGCCGAACAGTGCTGGGGATGCCATTTTGTGACCTATTCTTGCCAATCAGTGTGGCTACTTACGGGGATTCACGAGCTCATCATTGGTGCCCCCAGGAAGCAACGCACATCGTGACTTTTGCGATTAAGAAGAAAAACGGAACTGCTTATTACATGAAAGGAATTCATGAAGTTTGTTGAACCACCAAGGTGTTACTATGCCATTTCATGCATTTTTAGGGAATTATGCCGAAATGACTCACATTTACGTCGAGAACTGAGTGGCAACATCTGCTTGCAGATTTTAAGGTAGTGCATAGCTAATAAAGGCACCTTACAGTTTCCACGCACAAACATGTCCACACGAGATGGTTGGCGCAAACGATGTCAGTCAAGTTACAGCTCCAAACAGTTTTGACATAACTTCAAATAATTGTGGTATCGGTCCGAAATAATATGAGAATAGGTATAGACGTCCATATCCAACAGATAAAAACCTGATTTGAACAAACCAACTTGCTACAGAATGGTCACCTCAAAGACAATCCAATTTAGACGTGCCGTGGTTATAGTATTTGTACCTGCAATTAATGTAAGGAGTTCGGTCAGCCACAGTAACAAATGGATCCGGATTGGCTCCAACTCAAGCTACGCAGATGAATACAACGAGAAGACCACAAAGGAAGGGGAACACGTTTGAGTTGTATTTACGGATCATTGGTTTATATGCAAGCTTGGAGATATCCCGACTGGTGGAATACATTCCGTCCAATCGTCTTCGAGGAATATTAGGATTTCGTGACCGTTTGTCACCACGATTCCTATTAGTTGCTTGTCTCCGCAGGCTATCGCGAGGCTGTATCGGACTGTATCACGTGACTTGCACATGGATCCATTACGATGGCACCCTTTAAAATTTTCCCGTGCACGCTAACACTGATTCCAGTCTATATCCAAACTGGCACAGTCATTAAGTAAATCAAAGGTACATTCTGCCCTAATCTGCAACAGTTGGTCAACCTGCTCACAAGGCGCAACGTATTCTCCCTCGCAAGAGACTGGAACGCTCACTCGGGCACAACAGATGAAGGCAGCTGCCATATCCTCCTGAAATTCGGCCAGCACTGCCATTGTCAGCGGAATGGTTGGTTGTCTGCGCGACTAGATTTCAACACCCCCCGGAGACGCAACTAACCTGTTATTCCAACGACGATCATATTCCACTCCACCTCGATGAAATGCTAGGGAGATCACGAGATGCAAAGAATGGAAGTGTGAACAGTGTGATCATAATCATTCACTTGAACGTTTCGAAATTCGTTTGCAAACATTTGGATTTGTTCCCTCGCAGTTTCTTAACAATCCAGAGGAACAGTAATCAATTTTGCGAACAATCGTAACTCGAGTGAACATCATTACGGACGCAGAAAGGAAGGGAAGTCCCGTGGGAGAGGAGTGGATCCAAATTTAGTTAACGAATATGGAAATCGTAAAGGATAAACTCGGAAGAACAAAAAGATTGGTAATATACTATGTCCGTGATGGCTGGCTCCGGCTCGCAAGCAGCGCATTTGAAGCCCCATTTAAAGGAGGCAGTGAACGCCGCATACTAGAATGATAAGCACTTAAATGTACTAGGGTCGATCGCACAAAAATGGGAAAATGGGCGCGCTTCATGAATTCATCAGTGTGATAAACCGTATTGCCTCATTCCTAATCGTTCTAATGGGCTTCACAAACATAACTCGTTCTGTTCGTAACGCAGCAAGAAACTTTGTATTTGGAATAGTGAGGGAAAAGACCATTGGGCTGAGCACTACTCAACTGGAATATAAACTACCTGACGGATCGGCCAGCATGAACTTCTTCTGTTCGGTACGAAATACATGACGATCCACCAAGTATCGTTGAGCTCACTGACAATGACAGCTAGGAGGGCCGCGGAGAAAGATAACACCCTCCGAAGCTTATAAAGTCAACTAATCTTCATGGATTGACAGGTTTTCAACCTTTGGTTCCTTTTGGCCGTCTGACTGGGGGACGTCTGTACGGTTGACGATTCCAAGGGAGAGGGATAAATTTGCATCTGAGAAATGATGAGGGATTAGGTTGACTGATGTCATCAAAATGGTTTTCGATACATTGTTACTAAACCTCGTGTCTGAGACAAGAAAATAACGCACTCGCTCAAGCCAAGGAGGTTTACGTCGTGACAGAAGCTGTATTGATCCTATATGGACGTTTGACAAGGATTCCTAGTTTGGATCGAAACGTCACAATAAACGTTATAACTCAGTGTTCGCATTCTCACCTCTAATATATATATATATACATGCCAGGCTAGAGAATGATGTTCTTTCTCTTAGCTCAGGTTTAACAGGATGGTATTGGTTTGTTGGCTGAGCTGGTAAATTTGATCGCAAACATTTGATCACCAGGCTCGGTGACATCGTCAGTGCTCGCCACAATTCTGTGAATGGCAGACGCTGCAGACTTGCAGTAAATTGAGCTTACTTATCCGAAACGTGGCTTGCGCCAGCTAAGGATATCCCATCGGCTGGATGTTTTCACTCACAAGTGACTGCGGCGAAATCAGTTGGCGCGACAAGGTTTCCAGCGAAGGACTCAAGGGATGATGCACTAATGCTGTTGAACACTCCGATCAATTCTAACTTCAACGAAGGAAGTAATTTAACCATATCACACGGCCATCCGAATCGGAGCTAACCAAATTAAAACACTATCCTGCTTTTTGTCCAAGTTGGAGTCCTTTGGTGCATCAGTACCATGTGATTGACATGACCGCTCAACTAACCATAAATAAATCATGGAAGCACTGTACAGCTGTTTCATGCTTGTTAGGAATCATCAGCAGTGCATATCCACCACACACGAACTGGGACGCGAACCCGGGACGAACGATTCTGATTTCGAACGCCTTAGCCCATTGCGTTACCGGCAGGATCTGAACTTCATAGTCCAAAAGCTTTCGTGGTACTTAGGGCTTACCTGCAGAAAGTCATCTAAAATCGGGGGTCGATCCGCTGTGAGCTAGCGACCAGTAACCGTGTCAAATCAGTGACGGATAGGTGCGACAATTCGATATGGCCGACAGGTTCAGACTAAACCGTTCCGAGCCCTGCCCGATTAAGCTACATGGTAAGCGTGTTCAATTCAAATTCGTTCGTCCCGGGTTCGCGTCCCAGTTCGTGTGTGGTGGATATGCACTGCTGATGATTCCTAACAAGGATGACACAGCTGTAGTGTTTCCATGCCTTCTTTATGGTGAGTTCAGCGATGATGTCACATGGCGAATTATTTCATGAAAACATTCAATCTCCTACTACTAATATATACCAAGGTTGATATTGATTAAACTCTCGAATACCGGCAATCGAAAAGACATGGTATTCTGTGCCAAAATAGTAAATCTACCTCAATGTCCAATACATTCACCAATCAAAACTTGTTATAGTTTCCAAAATGAACAACGTGAGTCCGAGTCTTCTCACTGACTGGTACTTCCCCATGTTCGAGTACCCTTCACTGAGGAATTCTGTGGTAAACCATATTTGTCAACTTTTAGAGTTACCAACCATGTTATGCGTATGTTTCTCGGCAAGCATCCAGTCTCCTGTTACAAACAGTCCAACAAATGAGGCGGAGACCCTTGGAAAAATCCAAGACTTGAGACGTCAAAAAGCGTCGGATTCAATAGAACTACCCCAATTATCTTCAAACATGATGGAATGGAACTGGTCACAGAACTTCAGTTTTCTTCCCCGAAATCTGGCAATCCCAGGAACTCTTCTCATCAAGGAGCTAGTCGATCCCCATCCCCATCTTCATAAGGGATGTGTAATAAATAAATAAATAAATAAATATATATATATATTTATCCCCGGCTGGCACAGGGAATTTCCGACTTCAGATATTCTATCAGCACACCAATTTCCACCGAACTGGCGGTGGTTAGGCGACCAACATCATTTCAACACTAAGGCCGCTGGTTCGAACCCTACCATTCCCGGTAAATATTCTGACTTGGCAGACCGCTGTTGACTGTAATACTCGTTGCGAGAAAAAAGACGTTCAATGTTGGTTTATCAGTGTAGAAAAGACAATATCTGACGACGATTTTCTCGGCTCCTCCGTTCCATTATTTTGCAAACGCATATCATGCATTTCATTGTTGTCCATTTCAAAGCGTGCACACTCATATTTGGTCCGGCCCAGGTCAGAAATAGTTTCACAAACTTTTATAAATTCCCAATCTGAATGTCTCCGCACTTTAGTCCCTTGTAAACGTCACCAGGGTCACTAATTGTGGCAAGCCTTATTCCTCATCTAACTTGGCATTGTTTTCCAGTAGGCCAGAACCTCCGTGTACGGAACATAACAGGCCGGAGGTGAACAGGCGGATAAGGTCGTGACGTTCCGACGTGAAGGTCGCGGGTTCGAATCCTCCCACCACCGGTCAACTTACCCAATTGGCAGCCCTCTGTTGGCCGCAGCCCCCCTCTTGAAAAATGATGTGCATTGTTATTTCATTATCTTCTATCTTTTATCTTTTATCATTCACTTCCTTTATTAATAAAGGAAGTAAAAACATAAATGATTTGTACAGGCTGTCACCCATTCTCGAAGACCGTCAAAAGCTGCTTTGTTTGACTGGAACAGCCAGAGAGGTTCACCTTAGAATACGGGGGGCCAATAATACGGACAGTATTCGACAGCCTCTCTAGGCCGTCACGGAACACATCTGGCATCTTTATGAGGCAGCTTCGTCTCTTCAACCTTCTGTCGACTTTTCCAACTGAACATTGTTTCGGAAATCGGGTACACAGCCAGCCTCAAAATAAGATTCTGAAAGACAAAAGAAGCGAGGAATTAAATTACAAGAATCGGGTCAAATATGTCCGGTGGACTGGAAAAATCGACCAGCTGGAGGTGATCAACGCTAACAGTACCGCATCAGGAGAAATCAATGGTGCATGCGTCTAGTCCATCCTTTTCGAGAATGGCTGCAGTAGCAATACCCCCCGTCGTCGTATGCTTCCTATCAGTTGGTTGCGAAATTTTGCTGTAGTTTTTCGCTTCCGATTTTGCCGGACTACTACAAAATACGAAGATTTTCAGAGTATTCCTCAACGAGTATGAACACACCATTCAGAAAGCTTAGATCTACCGTAAACCTACTTCGTCCCGATTGTTGGGAATCATCCTTAATGCATATCCACCTTGCCCCAACTTGTACGCGAAAAGGGGACGAACGGTTGTGTATCGATCGTGTCAGCCATTAGGCTAACCGGGCCAGCTGTCACTGGGCTACGGAACATGAGTAGCATAGGAAATAGAGCCCTTATCAATCCCGGTATTGTGCAAAACAACAGATCTTTGCTCACCACATGGTCGGCCTCTAGGTGATGGACGGCTTCCATGTGGGATGCAGATGTATTACAAACAACTGCACAAATCTTTGCCAGGTGTTGGTTTTCTGTCAAAATAATTACTCCCGTCAGATTACACCATTTGTTTTCGATCAGGTTCAAGTCCGAGGACTAAGGGGACTTGTGAGGAGATCTTACCGCACCAACTTTCATATAACAATACTCAAACGAGGGGAACGTGCGCGGTCGTCTTTGGAAATGAGTGACTTGACTTTCACTTCTCGAGACTTCCCTTAATCATTCACTCCTTGAAGAACGTACCAAATTTTGGGCACACCCACACTTTTGGGTCGACCTTCTGATACTTCTTCAGTCACTCTTCACTGTGTCGACAGTGGTCCACATGGATTTCACTGACTCCGGTGTTCTGATGGGTCGTTAAGTGACTTGTTTCTTCTGTCACTTTTTAGGCCATCCTTCACCCAAAGGCACACAGGGCAACCTCTGATACAACAAATGCCAACAGTTCTACCTATGCACCGCATCATGTCTCGTTGGTAATGCACAATAATGTCAGGTGCCCATTGTCAGGTAATTGAACTGCATCGAACCAAACATGGGACCCTGAGACCAACTCATCCAAATCATATGACCAAAAGCGTGGAAGCAAAGTCCGCACATTTGCCGCAAGTGTGAAAGAAGTCCGTCGTTTTCTAAGGAAGGATGATCCCCTTCTGAAGCTATATATATATATATATATATAGTAAACAGAAGATGAAAATGAAATGAGAGTGTTTTACCGTCCCAAAGGAACTTGTAATTCGTATTATTGGCTAGTGGGTAACAGGTGAACTGAATCCCCTGAAAACGAAGCCAAATAGACACAAACTCACCTGAACAAACACTCGAATTAACCAGTTTACTGCACCGTTAGGATCTGTTCTAATTCGTTAGCTTAAAAGTCATCACTGATCCTTGGTTCGCGTGGTCACTGATGTGCGCAATAGCACTATTGCAAACTGTCGATCAGGTGATTTAGGCTTTCCGTGGTGGAGCTGCCTATGATTTACTGGCGAGTGAATGTTCGTGGCCGAGTGCAAACTGCTTCGAAAACTTGATGGTCATCACATGCCATAATAGACCACAAATACTAGTGACGATTAAATGATTAAGTGATGTCGGATCAAGGCAGGCTACTGAGGAGTGGTTGACAAGGTCACCAGTTTGAGGTGCGGACAACCAGGCCAATAGACTTGAGAAATGACTTTTATAATCTGTACAAGAAAAGAGCAACTACAAAGACAAAAGTTGGTTTTTGACCAGATCTGTATTGCAGAAGAAAGTACCAGGGCAATTCTTTCGGTTTCAGTCATCAGATCAAAAGTTAATTGATAAATTGCTGGAGTGGTAATGAAGATTCGGAAGTAAACACACAAGGGACAGGGCGGAAATGCAGTTCGTTTTTTTTTTTTGTGAAAATCCCTCTCAGTCTAGCAAGTTAATTTGGCAAATAAGACAATACATGTGGTATGACAAAATTCCAGGGAGAACAAACACAACAGTGAAATTTGTAGGCTAGGTGAAAACGAGATTTTGGCTTGAATCGGCATGGAATTTTTCCAGGCACAGTCGTTCCCAACTTCATAGGTACGTACAGACCAGGAAAACACTCACTCAGAAGATGCGAGGCACACTGGCGAAAACGTCAAAGTTCAATCAACTGCATTGGCTGACTAGTGATCCATTATTGGAGTTGCGCCACATTAGATTCCAGTGATTGAGGTGTTTTCACCTACGTCCGAAGTTGTTCTTGTATGCTGTTGATCTCCTCGTCACTTTTACTTGCCTCGAGGTGAGTTCATAAATCCTGCCGACTCGAATCGTTCGATTGCTTAGGGTTTGTTATGATAGTATTATTGTCATTTGTAATTTGCTCTTCATTTGCCAATACAAATCGCTGGGTTCAGTGAGATGCATTGGTGTCAATTCACTTCAGCAAACGGAGTTCCATTTGAAATAGGAAACAGTGGACAGTTCATTAGGTTGCCAAAAGTCCGTTTGATCCATTTTCTCTGATTGTGAACCATAATCCTAAAATTGAACATCGCATTGGTATCTTGATGACTTTTGATTCAAACGTTCCGGTTAGAGTTCTCAAAGCGAAACCCCTAGCGCGTTGTGGGCGATCGCAGGGCATCGATCGCCCGCATAAACACAACATCATTTCTACAGGGAACCTACTTACTTTCCGTTCTTCCGATGCAGGGACCATGCGAACTGCCTCGGTGGCAGTGTTCGTAAAGGAGAAGAAATGATTTGGACGCAGTACTTAAACGTAAATGCTCACCTCAATTCGGTGCTTTCAATGTCCACACGCTCAACCGAATTGAGCAACAAGCTGCCCTAGACAGAACTATTACCACTTTTGAAGTAAATGTATGCTGACTCTCCGAAATGTGTTTCCTTAAGCACCATCTGTAACCCAGATGCAACCTAATTCCCTCGGTTCACTCTTTGCCTATTCGGTGATCAGACTTCGAACAGCCGCGTATTTGTGGTTTTCTAATGAACATGGATACACACAAGATGGGGTACTGAAACACGTTACCACAAACAAATCGAATGCAACATTGTGATAGCGCGAGTTTCGTAAAGGCAAAGTAATCGACCTCGTCTAGGGTGGATGGGAGGGTGCATTGGCAAAGACCAACTACACCCTCCTCAAGCACGGTTCTCATTGGCTAGTTGTCAACGCAGGCTGAAAGCGAAGCTGCGTCAGACTGTGACTTACATGTAGACTAACTACAAAGATTTAC
>LUCM01006166.1:449323-470120 GCA_008360955.1 Fasciolopsis buskii
AAATCTGAAATCTACTCAAAATATCGTAAGGATCCAGTCACTGAAATCTGGCAATTTTTACTAGGGGATCTTTCATGTACACAAACTGAATGACAAATTACCGACTCGAATTCTATTAGATGTCGATCGGGCTCCGGAAAATACCATGACCATTGACGGTTTATAAAATCACTTTGAATCTAATTTCTCCACAGTACCAGTTACAAACCAGTCTGTTCTAGCTGAACGAAGAAGATGAACCCCAGGTTCCTTCATGGTTAAGAACTTTTGTTTGTCAACTGATGTGGGTTAATCATACACGAATAAATACTGCTGCTAACCGATGTAAAGCTCTACGGTGTGCAACCACACACTGGAAATCAATTTCATTTTAATAGTTCAATTCAAATCAGTCACTATTTCCCAACCGCGAATTTGCGCCATTTGACTCACCCTAATCGATCTCGCGTGCGATGCCCGGAGCTCACGTGACAGTCGGGCAGTCGATAGTCTCAGCTTATTAGGCGTCGGGACCTATTGGCGCGCTAGTTACACCCAGTCGAGGTGGGCCAGTGTTTGCTTCAGGTGCCACACCATGAGGCAACGCAAAGACATCAAGCAAAATCGATGCGTGAACGTGCAGTGATGTGCTTTGTATGTGACGCGTCTTATTTTGAACTTTAATCCAATGGGCACAGGGCAAATTAGAGAGTTCCGTTTGATCGCGAAGTCTGAACAGGTATCCTATTCGCGCTGTAACAGACATGAAATAACACTGATGAACAAGAAATGCGACTTTATTTAACTGTTTTCTGTTCCTAATCCGGTGGTGCGTGTATATTCCCTTATTATTACGATTGTTGAATTGCAGCAAGAATTAATTCATCCCGAGAAATCAATTAGCGAGCCAAACCACGAAAAGATGATGTGCGGCTTTCAACCAAGTTCTAGGACGTGTAAAGTCATGTTCTCGAATCTAGTTGAACGGCCAGGTGATCGGGAAATGAATGCTCATCCCTTTCAAGGTTAATTGTTATCAAGTAGTAAAATATCTTTTAGTGAATTCGTAACGCACACATTGGGTGAAATTTCGTTCCAATTGGACACCAGTAGATTTCGTTATACGTTTACGTGTCTTTATATTGCAGCAGAAAAACGGCTTTAGATTCTCCACTCCTCTATTACGGACACACATGCCCACACACAAACGCACACACAATCCTTTTAACACAGACACAGGAAAATGGGGTAGAAACGCTTGAATTAGAAAACGTAAAAAACTAAGGTGTTCCCAGCTGAGTTCAGTAGTGAACTGAGTTGAGCCCCCAGTCTATGAATTGAATTCACTTCTGTTAAAATCTTCAATACAGTTTTCATTCGTGCGTGGCCATTGGCATGGGTCATAAATTCTGACGGTCAGTTTGATCTGTGCGGCATTCGCGAGTTTTGCCATGCCGGCTATCAGGCAGGCCAAAATATACATCTACGGGTGTATGATTTGGAAAGTCTCTAACACGGAATTGCCATACGAGCATTCAAATCATATTATTTGAGGTCAAAAACAAACGGTGTTGTCTGACTACACATTAACAAAATATCTGCATTTTATGCCATGTTAAATGAGGTCGTGCAGACTATCGTCGAATATTTCCAGGTGTCCAATTACTAAATAACTAGCTGCAAAGCACTTGTTACCGGATTTTATGATGATAACGCTTTGACCACAGATTTATTTAAACTAGGCAATGTAGTCCGCTCTTAACGCAAACACTACGGGGACACGTGACTTGAGAGTAGTCACTTGCTCATACACCATTACATTAATTTTATCCGTAAACTTTGTAATGATGTAGTACGCTTTTGAAATCTTCATTTTTTTATACTTGACCAAAAAACTTTGGTTTTTTCTGCATTCTGTTGCCGTGAATAAAAACAGAGTGACAAAATGATTACCCTGGGTGTTCTTCGGTTCAACTGAGAAAAATGGAGATCGATATTCAATTTGGCGATGTGGCAGCACTTGCGGAGGAAGCAAATGGATAACGCATTTGACAAACTCCTCCCAGGCGTGCTCACGAGACAACTAGCCATTACGCTGGAGTGAGATGAGCATGGGCCTTTGAAGTTGGCCATGATGTTTCGGTTTTATTAACTTATCTGTCACTTGTTTTACAGAGCTCTCCGAAAAGACTAGTGTTTTTCTACAATGCCGCATTTTGAATTCCCCACAGCTGATTGTTTATTTCGTTGTATTTCGTGGTTTTGGACATTCACTTGGGAGTTGAGTTAAACCCCTATTTTCCTGTGCTCATGAGTGCACAGCAAAGCATGCAACGGGATGTTGAGCTGCTCTCAAATATTACTCATTAGATTGAATGTCCATATCGTCCATTTTGTCTGCCATTGTGCAGTCCGTTTTTGGAAACATTGATGAAATAGCTCCTTTGGCTTCTCGGAATGAAGTTAAACAGGCTGGGATAATTGTCCTAGAAGACAGTTTGTTGCCCGTGAATGTCGATGACAATGGAATTCACCGTGATGAATGCAATGCTTTTAGGGGCCAAAGTATATCAAGTGTGAGAAGTAAAAGGGTAGGTGTCATGTTGCACATGGTGGAAATCTTCCTGTCCTAAATTCCAATCTGACACTTTAAGATTTAACGGTACCTCTATCTGTCGAAAATCAAGTTATCTTGGTGCATTCGACATATTATTAGTACCCTGGTGCACGATTTCAGACAATTTACGGATGAATAATCGAATCACCACGGTGTTTACATTGACCATTCACAGTGAATTCTCGCTGATGACTTTAACTGATTTGATAGTTCTTTCTTGTCATTCTTTTGTTTCCTTCATGTTGTAACGATGCCCAGGCTGACTTTAGTTAATTCTCCCAATGCCTTCTCCGTCTGAAAATAAGATCCAGTTGAAATTCCCTTGTCGTTGCACTGTACCTCTGCATCCCAAGAATTATTGGAAAAGTAGTTCGCTAATTCTCTCTCTATATATATGCATATATATATATATATGCATATATATATATATATCCTAGTTTCGGCAGACCCATTCCTGAAGACTTTGTCCACAGTTAGTTTTAACAAGTCCTGTGGGCCTGAGTCGCTTTCTTACTACCCAAAACACGTTCGTCTGCCATTGAGAAAAAAATTATTCGACCGTCCTACTACTTGTCTTGAGACAGGAACCACTCCCCACTGTTGGCACTTTGCTCGAATAAATATAATTCATTGGAAAGGAAGCGACAAACATTGACACACTGTCTGCCCCGAAGCTCTTTGGAAAGTATGCAAGAACTCAGATCTTAATCCTGTATTGAATCACACTGGGATCCACGATCCCATCCAGTTTGCCTATACACGTTCAGTGTCGACTGTTGATGCTGTAAACCATGTGGTTCGTTTCGCTGTTTCTTCCCTTCACGGTGAACCTTCGGAGTACGGCTTGCTTGTGGTGAATATGCTGACGCTTTTGGGCTCCCTTGCTCGCTGTACATATCTTTAGGTTCATCACGGAAATAGTACTGATCCGAAGGTTTTAACTGTCTTACGTGACTATTTTCACCACGGTGCTTAGTTCGTTTTTTTCGTTAAGACTAACTCATCACTTCTCCTAGTTACCTGGGACTTTTTCCGCGGGATCATCCGTTTCTTTATTTCCTTTCTGTCTTAACATTCATAGGCTTCATAACCCCCCCCCATTTCATTGGTTTCCAATATGGTGATGACACTGTTTCTGACTGACTTTCCAAAGGTGAAGGGAGTCTTAGTCATCTGCAACATAATTTGAGTGAACTCAACAACTGGTCCTTCGCTCATTCCCTATCGTGGGTTTCTCTTGAACTTTTTGGTGTGCCTCGTCTACATTCAGCATGTTCACTAATCTCCGAGCAGAAGTAATTAATGAGTACGAGTACTTCAGAAAAAGTTCCCTCGTTGGTTAACGTGGAATAAAATTTACACACAACCTTCCACGGCCAAAGCATGTTGCATTTACGTTCTTCAAAGGGAAAAAGCTCGAACCATCGTACACACTAGTCCTTCGATTAGTTTCTTCATCGATGCTCACCCTTGGGTTCTATTGCTTTTCTTTGTTTTTCCTGGTTTGAAAAAGCGGAAATTTTTTTCTTTTGGAATTAACAGACATATACATGCGGATTTTCGTGTTCAACTACACCTTTACGTAAATGATAGATTTTCAGACACCGCTGTCCAACACTAGTCACTGAGTTCATGTGGCACCGTCCAAAGTTTTTGTTTCGTTCATCAACTAGTCCCACACCTAGGCTCCTCCTTTCACCTACTTATACTTATATTGGAACAATCTTATTCCTTCCCCGGTTCGTTACCGCGTAAATCGCGAGCTGGTAATGAGGGATCTTGGAGCTCGCCTCCAATGGTGATATTTCGACAATTTTATTCTCTTTCACCATTGTTCTGTCAGTCTGCTTGTTCTATTACGTCGGCAAGTACTAATGTATGTAGTTGTCATACCGTATGCGTGTACTCTCGTTGAAAATTCGCCCACATGCGGGTATACAAAATCACCGTTTGACCTGATTGCGTGGCACCCCGTTTGACTGAATGGACGCGTTTTTGATTGACTGTTCCGTTCCAAGCGTGCATACAGGCATACATTGACTCATTCCGGCCAACTGAGGCGCACTCACACAACGGTTTTTGGGGAGGGATGCACTTGTTTCCCTCGGACATAATCTTTAAAATCTGTGCTGGAACTTCTCTGGCCCGATAGCTACTTGTAACTGGTTTAGTCCAAGAAGAAACGAATTGGTGGACTGTCTCACGGATGCGGTCTCCTTTGCCATTTTGAGCTCACCCCCTTCACTTTCTCAAAGCATCACAATGCCAGATAGCATCCACCCGTGACCTCCGACCTAGAGTGATTCCAAGTTACGCCACTTGGTTTGCGGTAGATTGGTGCGGAACGTAGGATCGTCCACGTTGTTCTGTCTTCTGCACTCAGCTCCCCATTCACTGTACGAAACTGTAGTGTTTGGGCTTGCAAATTGGTATACGGAATTCGGTCAGTCACGATAACTAACGGATACGAATAACCAGTAGGCACTGTACTGCCCCCGACCTAAGCTACGCGAACGAGGTCAACAGGAAGACTACAAGTGAATAGAGGCAAGTTCGGTTTGCACTTATTGCCCATGGATTTATGTATAATTGTAGAAATATTCTAATTGGTGGAATACGTTCTACCCTATCGCCTTCGGAGATTTCACGACCGCTTGTCGTTACGGTTCTCATTGGCTGCTAGTCTACGCAGGCCACCGTGAAGCTATGTCAGACTGCGTCAGGTGACTTGCATGTAAACTTACCACAAAAACTCAAGCGGTTTCAACTTTTCTGTCTAAGTCGACAGCTTCCCTTTATATTAGGCACTCGGCGCTATTTTCTAACTGGGCACGCATTCAGACCCGAGCAGCCCACTGGAAATGATAAACGAAGGACAGCCTCGTGTTCTAGGACACGTTGACGGCATGCAATTTTGCTAATTTGACCAATAGTTCAATTTCAATTAGCCTGAAAAGGGGATAATATTAGATATCATGCATATTTCGCCTTTCGGAGAATAAAATTCGGTTTTTGATGCACATCATTTGTGGAATAAAATGTTAGAAAGAATAAAAATGTATGATGGTCTCACTTCGGAAAATGACAATACGAAACTTGATATCAAACACTGACTTCGCAAGTACAAAAAAGAGGCGCTGTTTGTTTTGACTTCGGGTCATTATCGTTCATAATTAGACCGACTAGTCAAATGCATAGAAAACTCTAGGATAAGGCAGTCATCGTTTCCAGGAATCGCAATTGCAGTTCCACTGTGGACTCTTCGACGAAGAGCTTCTGTGCACACTCCTGACGCCACAGTTTCGATTCTGGTGAGACATACCAATTCGCAGTGCACAAGTATAAAGATGTTTGAACAAGAGAGTACCGGCTTTGCACACCTGGCGAGCGACAACAACCGTGAAACCGGTCGTGTGCTCCCTGGCAAATTTTATTCACTCATCCAGATACTACTTGCTATATATATATATATATCGTTTAAAGAATACCTTTGGGCCACTGATTATGACAGAATATCTGATTTTCATGTCAGTGGGTTACCTTCGTCCTGAGAGATCTGCTCCTTTTGCAGGTGATAGTGAAGGTGCGCCGTAATCGATCACATGACTTTCACGTAGGATCGTTACAGCATAGATTCAATGTAGCTGGCAGCCGCAATCATAAAATCAATACCGTGAGGACTAGAGAAATTTAGGAGCGAGCATTCGGTATTTGTAATTTTTATAAAGACTTTGTGTCGGTGATGTGTCCATATTTATAATTTTGTTGTAAGTAAACTCTAACGTGATTTCCGTGTGCCGCGATATGCTCACTTTCTTCATCTGCGTCGTCTGATGTCGGAGCAGTTCTCACTTGTGGTGGAAATTTGATCCCTAATTTAGTCAGAATCTAATACAATCTGGTCGGCTATTTTGCACAATTGGGATCCCCTAGAAGAGTGGGTGACTACAGAACAGCGGAATCTGTATACTAAACATAGGGAGTCAAACATGGGACCAAAAGCTTCCTAATGTGGTGCAGCAATTAGAGGAAAGCAGAAAAGAATTGACATCGGAAATTTTCTTTCACTCACGCAGGATAGACATTTAATTTATTCACAAAGAATTTGGCACTCCCTGCGACTCCGGTACCAGTGCAACTAGCCGGTGTCAAGAAAAATAGTTTATTAGTCATGCTGTTCCGCTTCATGGATGTTATAAAACGTTGGATACCAATGGGGTTTCCAAAATTCTATTTAAACATGGATCAATGGAACTGGTCACAGAATTTAACGTTTCGTTCTCCAAAATCTGGTAATGCGAGGAACTGCCTTCATCAAGGAGCCAGTCGATTGTTATCCCAGTATTCATAAAGTGAGAGTGCAGTGACTCCGATAAACACAGGGATAATAGCCTAATCTCAGTAGGGTCAAAGTTGCCTCGTTCGTCATTCTTCATGGGTTGCACAAAAAGTCTTCCAGATTGGGACGCAGGTGATGGCGATTGTCGTTGGTTGGAGATGCTCAGAGATATGGCTGAGAACCGAATCAGTGGTGCCAATATATTGTGGCCTGGTTGTAGAACCCATTCAACCCCAGCATACAAATAACTCAAAACCATCGAAAATCACAAAATGTGTAGGATGAAAATGCAAAATACATTTGGTTTTTCGCAGTTTGTTATACTTCCCTCTTGTTCGTGCCCCGTTCACATGTTGTTCCCTTAGCACCATGCTTGTTTTCTAAGCCTGTGTATAAATCATATTTGTTGATATAAAGTCAGTCGGGGTAATAAGCACAACGCCAATACTCTTAGTGACTTTACTCGTCGAATCGCGGATGAATAGTTTCGTGAACCGTATAATCACCTACTAATAACAGTAATCGAATTACGAAAACATGTATGCTATAGGGATCGCACACTGTTAACTCCTATCCACCATTCCTACTATTTGAATGCATTTTTCGGGTGATCAATGCATTTCAGCCGACCGACTGCCTTTGTGGCCACGGGTCCTTTTTTCCGGTACTTCCGCATAAAAAGAAATTGTTTTCGGAATTATTCATCATGTGACGTCAACGCTCAACTCACCCCAAGGAAAACATCAAAGCACTGAACGACTGTTTCATTCGGTTTGTTAGAAATCATCAGCAATGCATATTCACCCCACCCCAACTGAGACACCACTTCGGGACGAAAGATTTCCAGTTGAAAGCCTTAACCGTTACGTCATCAGGCAGGCTCTCAACGGTTTCTTGAACTTCACCACGCCATACTGCACATATTTCTCACTGTTTTGCATGGCCACGGGTGCCGGCCTACAGCACTCGATTCCCACCGATAGATCATTTGTGTGCAGACATCGTTGGTACGACGAGGGCTTTACTACTTGGTCAGTGTTAGTATTTGCAGATTGTACGGTTCAAGAAATTACTAATTTCGTAGTACATCTCAACGATGAATTGGGTATTGACATCACATTCTGAATAGGTCGCGGTCCTAAACTTTGTCGTAATGGCAGTACTCAGTACATGTCGAAGGCCAAAAACGAATGGTGATGTCTAAATAACTTCGTGAGACGTCGTAGATCTTGAGTTGTTTGATCTCCTCATTGGAATGAAGGCATCAAAATGTAAGGTCCCTCCACAGCCCATTGTGGGATTGCCACAAGACTGCCGAACCTCGCAACGAGAGGCCAACCGTTGTTTTTGGCTCTACCATTGGACGGCTGAGGATGGATTGAGAAATACGTAAAACAAACTTACACAGCTTGATTATAGAGCTGTTGATCGGCTGACGATGACTTTGTTCGCACTACCCAAGCATATCACTGTTGATCACTGATGCGTTCGAGGCGGGAAATGAAGCACTTCGGGAGAAGTCACAATGTTCACTCATTTTTTGTCTTCTATCGGTTCAATGGGGTTGACAGACAATATGCCCTAGACACAGAAAGAACCGTTGGTCCTATTTTAGATGGTACATCATAATCGCAAATACCTGTTCGGTGCGAAATTCCCAGTCAGTCCCTGTTCACAGATAAAGGATTTCTTGACGTCCTAAGATCATAACATTGTGCGCTGACCCGGCCAGGCGATTCCCTCAAGCCAAGCGGATAAGTTCTTGGCATTTGGACGTGAAGGTCACGCGTTCGAATCTTCCCATCGCCGGTCAACTTCCCCGACTTGGCAGCCCTCCGTTGGCCCCGGCCCGCTTCCTGAAAATTAATGTACATTGTTATTTCTTTAATAAAGAAAGAAGAGAAGAGGCAAAAATAATGTTTGCACCGGCGGATTAATGCAACATTGTTGCGTCAGCTGCTCCGGTGTCAAGGCCTAGGTGGGGGAATTGTGGAAGTCGACGAAGCGAAATCATTCTCCGATCATACAGGTTGCTAAGGCGGGATGACAACCAGAGATGAAGCAAAAATACTCGCAGCTGTTCACAAACCGGTCGGAATTAAGAGTAAAAACCAATGGAGTATTTTGCTTCGGAGACTGGCAGATAATCTCCACACACACCCCTCCGCATTAGGCAAAATCATTTTATGTGGTTTGCATAAAGGTCATTTTGGCGCGGAGAGGTGGAATCCTTCGGTTGGACAGATGTGTTGCTGAGACGTCGATATCATTGTGATCAGCTGCCACTCAAGATGATAAACTCATAAGAACTGCCGGTAAATTATTTTCATGACATATCTATTCCATCAATCGTTCTACAACCACCATTAGTCCCATTTCTTTTGATTATCTGCTCCACACCATCGTTAATTCTAACGGTCTCAACTGGTGGTCTTGATTTCAGTTCAGCCTCACCCCCGCTTAATGAAGCGAAGAAGATGAACTAGCCTCTGGCCGATCAAAACAACCGTCTCCTTATTTGTTGTCATAACTTATGCCGGTCTCCTCTCAGGTTGAAACACATTGGCCGGCTGACTCCACCCATCACACACCCACACTCACGGCCCGTCTCTCGGGCTCAATTTCTTCACTTTGGTATTCATTTCCAACGACGTTCCCACTTGTCACTGAACATGCCACGAAAATCAGACCGTTTTGTCATCCCTCCAGAGTTAGGACGAATAGTTGCTTTTCCTCCGCTTCCCGGCGTCGAGTCGATCCGATCCTTCACCCGTGCGTCATTCACCTGAGTTCGAGACAGCTTGTCGACCAGTCCTGTTTTCCGGACACAATCTCGCCTCACTGTCGAATGAATCGCCGGGCCAAATCGAAGCGGCACTAACTGGTCGTCTCAATTAAAACGTCTTGGTTGATGTTTCCGCAGACTGCCCGAGCTACCGTACTGCATCACAAAAGCCATCACTTTGGCCAGAAATTTCAGTTGTTCCATTGTGGTGTCCAAAACTACCTTGTTTCGAATGCTTACTGAAGCAGTTCTTGTTCGCAAGTGGGCATATCCAGAATCGAGACTACTGATAGTACGAATACTACTTCCTTCAATCTCATTTATCACACGTCATTATACTCGAAGCGATTTGTTAAATTTCTGTGTGGAAAAACTAACCTATCGTGGTGTGATCACACTCGAACCCATTAAAGCCATTGAGCCCCATGTGGCCTTGGTCAAAAAACTAATCCTGCCTAGTCATGGACGTGACGCGCTCATTTGAGTCTCGATTACCTGGCTTGTAAAGAATCACACGAATGGGACAGGTTCGTAAATTACTCGTCGGATAGCAAGGTGCGTATCGCGCGTAGCGCGACCTTAGGCAATCATTCAAGATGACAAGGTGTCACTCCACCGATTGCTGTTAGTTAGTCGATTTCATGAAAACTGTGGAAGCAAAGTTTTCCGTTGTCCGGACGACCACCGGAAATATGTGAGTTGTGTCTGGTCCCATCAACAGCCAGAATCTTGCAAGAGTGAAATGGAAAATGCAAATTCACGAGCATGTTTCCAAGTGGCCGCACATGCGATTAATTTGCGCACGCTTTTATTTAGTACAGACAGTTAGAAATACACATCAAAATTCAGACTAAAGTACACTTCATCAGGGCGACTTAATGTGGTGGGTCTAAATGCAAGTGTCCTTACGCAGTCTTATGCAGCGTCGCGCTAGCCTGCGTAGACAATCAGCCAATGAGAACCGAGGCAACAAACGATCGTGAGATCGAAATATTCCTCGAAGCCCATTGGACGGGATGTATCCCACCAATCAGGATATCACCCATTTTTTATGCAAACGCATAAGTTGTAAATAAAACGTGTTTTTTCTCCCAACTGTTGTAATTTCCTCGTTGTCTTCAACTGCCTAGCTTTGGTCGGAGTCAGTCCAGTGCCTGTTGGTTATTCACACGCGTTCGTTATTTCGACTGGGTGAATTGCGCGTACTGGTTTTAAATACAAACAGTACACATACCCGTCAGCATGGGCCGCATCGTTATTGTCTGTATAAATAAACTACGGCACATTCGAATTCACTCCAATTGGCGTTAGCACAATTTCGGTTGACTCATATTAAAGTCGATATGCAGCTTAGGCACCATCATGGGTTTCGATGTTCTACTAGGAATAAATCAATCGCTTGAAGACATGTTGATTCGATTCCAATGTAGGCGCGATATGATTTCCATGCGAAGACTATGGTCAGTGGTGATGGAACTCTTAGAAGGACTGATGCCCAATGCAGACGGTTATTTTACACGGATTATAAACTACGCAAAACGGATGAGAGGTTGCAAGAGAGAGAGAGAGAGAGGAAGAGGACTGAGTAGCACTGGAAGAAAACCGGTAGATGTATATCTGCCGTGGATTCATGTGAAATCAAAGTAGCAACGTGTGACACGTACCGTTGCAGCTACAATCAGCCGGCGGATCAGGTGAGTTGTCATATGGTATGAGATAAAACTGAAGAGACTCACGTGCCCTGGAGGTCAGTCAGATAAGATTGCAGCGTCTGAACGTAAACATTGCCGGTTCGGGCTCTCCCATCACCGGGCAATTTCCCTAATTGTCAGACTTCTGTTGGCCTCGGCACCATCCCTGAAAATGATATACATTGTCGTTTCGACAACGAAAGGAGTAGAAAGATTTAGAAAGACAGTCCTTTGTTAACTTAACAATTCGCTTTTCGAATTTAACCATCATCATCATCATCATCATCATCATCATCATCATCATCATCATCATCATCATCATCATCACCATCATCATGGGAGCAGTCATACGAAAACAGGATGAATTTGGTTCTATTTTGAACACTGTCGTTTTCACATGTGGCACGGAAATGTGAGTGAGGAAAAAGTAGAGGACCACTGATAATCTGGACTGCTGGATCCACGGGAACAGGAGTCATTTTAGCGATTGTGTTTTGCAATCTATGAGGTGACTAATTCGGCAATATCAGCATCCATTCTTCTCTTTTTCACTTGTGGAATGCATGCACAGTCGCAGTACTTTACCATGGTTTTCTGGAATTAGCATCACCGTGCGAAGGCGCTGAGAAGATCAGTTCTCCAAATCCGCCAGTCGGTGGACTTTGACAAGAAGATAAAAGTCTAGCGCTTTCGGTTAATTAACGCGGATTATGCAAGACACTGAACCGCATTCCGATTCAAAGGGAAGGAATTTTTTCTCCAAACATTACGAACTCGGAATAGTTGAACAATTTTCCATGGTCGAAATCAGTTCAATCGGATGAGCACGATTAAATTGTACAACCGATTTGTTTCCGCCAACTGATTGTCGTTGTTTATCGGAATGAACCAAGAGATACTCCGTATCCATCATGCTCCTTCGGTCCTAAGTTGAAATTGTGCAGTTCAAGCATTTGACGAACTCATTTTTTCTTCTCTCCACATGTTAGAAAATGTCTGACACACATAATGTACAAATCCCATGTGCTCCGTATTCGTTATGCGGAGTATGTGAATAGAACTTAATCCAAATCAGGTTATTTCTATGCAGGCAACCTCCACCTGGGGGAACATTGATCACCGAGGGCTCACGGTGATCCATATCATTTGCATTTTTTAGGTTGATTCCCGCATGTTTCTTTGTTCCTGGACCGGGGAGATGGTAGGGGGGTTGATAAATAGGAATCGTTCAGGACGATGTGTTTTGCACATGAAGCATTCACAAACCGATAGATCACATTGGATTCTGTTCTGGTAAACTGGTTTCGGTATTATTAGAATGAATTCTGCTTTCGCATGGTAAAAATATAAGATTTGACTGTAAACACGAGTGGATGTGAAGTGAGTGCACCGCTCCACCTCGTAGGACAAATGAGCAAGGGTCACCACGTCAGCTAGAGCCGCACGATGTACGCGCGTACAGAGCAAGACATACATGGTCAACAGTGGACGATTTCGACCGGAATGCAACAGTTCATGCAGCTGATACCTTATGGGAAAAACGGACGAATTCAATGAATAAGCGGCAGAAATGACATTTCATGCGCTGTTTACTTCGTTGGAATTAAACACTGGCCGGTCGACCGATAAAGTTCCACTACGAGCCATGACAACCTAGATTGTCAGATTGATGTTCGACGCAACATCTGATATCATGAGCCATAGTGATATCACAATCACATCACATCGACCATTTGCTTTATTGCCTACTGTAAATCACTTAGCACATTTTGCGTTGTTTCACAGTACCGGCCCGGCGGTGGTCAATCGGATAAGATCGTGAGGTTCGGACATGAGGGTCGCGGGTTTGAATCCTCTCACCGCCGGTCAACTTCCCCGTTTGGAAGCACTTCGTTGGTCGCGGCCGTCTTGCTGAAGAATGGCGCACACCTTTACACTTACATTTGATAAGTGACTAGATAGATCACTTATTTTGACAAAGCTTTCACTTGTGAATTCTTTGAAGATACCATTAGAAGACAAGAATCACGGGGATCATGAACTTGCGGTACTGACAGGCGCACGATGTAATACGTCAATCTTTGACCGTTATTGAAGACAAAAATAGAACAAAGATCATGACCTGCTGTAACTGCAAGTCACAGAACAAACAAATAGCCTTTTACAGGATAGATGATTGCCCGGGTGACACCTATCACGAAGTCTTGCATGTGTTGAGGAAAACGCCTTTGGCGTAGGCGGAAGGGTTGGCATCCCATTTCAGACACTGACTGTGCACTTGTGAATGATCTGTGTTATTATCATTGGGATCGTTACCGTTTGGCATTGACCGTTTTGACACGGAAAAGCACTGAACAGGCAAGTGCATTGCGAAAAGATAAAGCATTTATGAGTTTCGTTGCCCAGACACGAAAAGTCGCAAGAAGCAGTTTGAAAAGATGGATTCAGTAGTATGAACACGAAGGTCTAACGATTTTTTCCGGGAGTGAAAAACAAAAGTGAGCCTCTAAGAGAAGAAGGCGTACACTGAGTTAATACGTTTATCGTGACGTTTCGATCCAAACTAGGACTCGTTGTCAAACGTGAGTGAGTGATTGAATGGGATCGCTAGTTCCGTTCGGTTTTGTGCACTGTCCGTCTGTTTGTCTCTCTATTCTGCATCCGGGTCTTGTTAAGATGACGTGATGTTTGTCAATCTCCACATGCCGATTGAACGAGTTATTCGAGTGGGGGCTTCAAAAATCAGTCGCTCCCCCTTTCCATTTGCCCGGCTGACTACCTTTGCGTGTTTGATGTTGACCTCATGGCCTGTTGCGCAACAGTGGTTCCCATATCTGCGAGTGTGGGTTAGCGCGATCGTTAGGCTAAGCATGTTCGTGCAAGCGTGTGCGTAATTGTTTGCTTTGGTCTCACGCGACATCTGTTTGTTCACATTTGAGGCAAATGGAATGGCATAAACTTACCTCTGACTGGGTCGTTGCGGGGTCGACGCGATCATTTTCCGTTGAATAGAATAGATCTCAGAGGTACCGGTCGGTTTGTGGGCGATTTGTGATTATCTAGTGGACGTTAGGATGTGTTCGACCGCTTCGGATACTCCCGTATGATGGAGTACCACGATACGATTTGTCCTGCTTAGTGTTCTTGCCCTCTGCCCTTCTGGAATACGGGCGTTGATGGTAAGGACTTTGGATATCCACTGGCCGGCACAATAACGTGAACAACCTAGATTGCTCTTGTCCGTAGGTTGCTGTGTACCTGCAGTGTGTGTCGGCTCGAATGACAGGTACGCCACACAGCTCTTTAGTGGCCAGTTGGATGGTTGCTTTTGAAATTGAGTATGCGGTCCGGTTCGTCGTCGGGTTTCTGTAGACGTTTTGTCTCTATGCTCCCGTTTGGTTTGCCTCATAATTAGTACGATCGAAGAAACGGTAGAGCGATCTTTTTCCGCCTCCTTGGTGAATTTTATGCTGTGGCCACTATATCTCGTTTAGGTGTGGATGAAATGGTCCATTTTCTGTTTATCTAATACAACAATGTATCATGCAAATTATTGATCCATAAGCGTGGCGGTTTGTTTCGAAGATGCCTTTGTCTCGAATTGTTCATGGTTGCATCTGCTGAACAAGCTGATAGTGGGTGATTCTCCATGGGCGTTCCTCTTATTTGTTTAATATACCGTCCCATTTGGATACTGTAGGTATGTTTTCCATTGCACAATTCTAGTCAAGATGCATTATAGTCGTCCTTGGTCATTGCTGCTAATCTGAATAAGGTTGGAGTCTTTCTCCATAAGGTGGCGCATGTGTCCAGTGCCATTTTGCCTTGAATATTTGTGACACAGTGAATGTGACGTCGAATGAGACCGATAGCTTCGTTTGCTTCTAACTGTGAGGTCTTTGATTTGTTTCCAGGAATGTGGCCAGAACTCTTCGGTCGTTGGTCCTGTGGTAGGCATGGGCGTAGGAGACGGAAAACCGTCCTTCCGCTAGCTGATAGTTTGGGTGCTGTTTATCGAATGCGACAATGGGTCTAAGCAGGCAGCCTCCCGGTTGTATGGGACCTTTAGGGAAGTTCCACTAGTATCCTGGGGACGGGTCCTCGATGCAGGCTTTATTTGGTTGTACTGTTCATCGCTTGATTTCTTGCTTTTGCTTCAAAGAGTTCAGCGATGAACAGGCACAACAAATTAAAGCCTGCAGGAGAGGACCCGTCCCCAGGATATATATATATATATATATATATATATATATATATATATGAGCCTGCGGGGACCACTAAAATAAATTGATAAAGTTCCAAAACCAAAGCACATTTTCGCCACGGGAAAGCCGTTATAAAAGCAGTAGCGGACTGAGGTTGTTCTCACGACCGATCAGATCACGTGAGGTTGCACTAAATGGTTTCGATGCCGTCGCGTGAATCACTTCCTAAAACCAGGACAATGCGGAATGTCTCTTTTTAATAGGGCGAATGTCGGACGACATCGACTTTGATGGGATGCGGTCATTTTTTTCCAGTCGAACACGGGGCAACGAAGGCTGGAGGACAGACAACGAAGCAGAGAGACTAAATGCAATCAAGCAACTGCTTGCGATGAGTTTGATTCAGACTAGCAAACCTGAATCAAAACTGACCGGCTAATGACCAAACGGTTGTTTTGGATTGAGTAAACGGAACGGGATTGACGGACGCTCTGTCAGCTTGTAGTCATCATTTAGTACCCTTGGTCCATCACTCGAGCCCTGGTGACTGTTGTTGGTGTTGCTTTTTCTCAGCAGCCCCTATCACGAAATGAATAAGCGCACGCGTCTGGACAGCACAATGTTGCAAACGAGCATGTAGAATGTGAATTGTGTGATCCTGTATGGCGCCTTCACAGTCTACGGTGTGAATGTGTATCTTCGATGAGTAAATACTTCTTTACCAACCCAGGTTTTGATTGCTAAATCAACTCAAAATTGTTAAGTGAAATGTGGATTTCACCAAACACTGAGAGACTCGGTAGAAACGTGAAATCCGATTTTGAAGTCGTTTCAAAAGAGGACTATTTGGGAACAGAAATTCTGCCGATGGCGCAACGGTTTTCGAGTATTGAAAAATCGTGCGGACAGGGATACGGACAAAATGCCAGACACTGTGCAACAAAAAGGCGAACAGATAGTTCACACGTTTATTGCGAAGCGCGACAAGTCACACTCCTCACACTTTGCTTGGCCGTGTATACTGCTCTTTTGCAAATCACGCTCACGCGAGATCCATGCTCTGATTAGCTGGACATCCTCGATGCCCAACACTGATGCATTCGTTCTTTTGGGGCTCCTCCTGGCTAGGTTGATCCGATTCTCCGGTGTGACGACTTGAACTGTGACCCCCAACTGGAGAAGTCGTGCTGTCTATTTGAGTTCTAAATCTGCTACGCCTGATTGTCGCTAACGCGGTCTTTGTCTATTTGACAACCCTTTTGGCATAGTCGTTGTTGCTTTTTCGGGCCACTGCTTCTGATTCGTTCGTGTCGCCGATCGTTTACCCTTGCCATTCGTTGTGATCGTGCTCTCTTCTACAATTGCACCGGACTATCTGGGCTCGACGATTAAGAGATAGCCCCGCCATTCCGATTTCTGTCTGCTGAAATGTCGTCGGGATTTCGGGTTTGGTGGGTTGTGGATAATAGTCCCCCAAAGAGCCCAATAAAGGAAAACTGAATTTAACCAACCTGATGAATGTTGGCCAACTGTGATGCTTTGGGACCTGTAGTAAGCATGCTCACAGATGGGTATGACTTTGTTTAAGACAAAGGGCTGGAGTGTTCGAATATGAACAGCTGAAGGACAAATCGGGACAATGGTTTCCCCGCATTACAAAATGATAACTAATTAGGGCAATCGTTTGTTTTTGTTCAATTCGGAAGTGTGAACCACAGGACGCAAACACAATGTGGCAGAATTTGAGGAGTGAGGTGACAGAATCAAACGGACAAGGTCGTGGCGTTTAAACGCTAAGGTCGCGGGTTCGAATCCTCCCAATGCCGGCCAACTTCCCCACATGACAGCCCTCTGCTGGCCGCGACCCCTTTCCTGAAAATTGGTGTACATTGTTATTTCATTAACAAAGGAAGTAAAAGATAAAAGATACTTGTCAACTGGTTCAGTAGATCATTCGTGTACAAGTAACCGACCTGTTTTTAGCTTGCACACTCAGAACAAGGTAAGCTTCAAGCTGTAGTGACTAACATCGATGCAACTTGCAAACTGTACCAACTTCATTGACAAAATTTCAAGTGAAGTTTGTTCTATTGCTTTCCATGATCTGTTTCCGGGTTCGATAACAATTTCCTTTGTTTTCTACTCACATATCCTGGCGTTTGATTTTACTGTTCCCAAAATCCTGGGGGAATTTCGATCTTACCAATAATGCTTCACAAAACTTTTCACATGTTGTACTGGCAATGACAAGCACACATTAACCGGATTAATTTACGGTGACCTACAAAATCCCGGTCTGCCACTTTGCGCGGTTGGAATGAAAAGGTTGGGGCTATCAACTTGAATTATCTAACTGTGAACGACCATTCTCTCAAGTACACAGCCAATTGTCTGACCTTGAGCGCCTGGGCAGAGTCACGGGAATTAGCCATCAGGTCAACAATACTCCCGAATTTAGGTGGCCTAATTTAGCGTGAAAACAAACACCTAAAAACCGACAATCACACTGAAAATCATCAAAAAACATCTATGATTACCCAATGACCGGCGGTATTCACACGGCTAGAATCATGAGGCTTCAACCTGAGTCGATTTCCCTTACGGCACGTCACTTACCCTCTCCACCACCCTCTGGCCAACCCTCTGCGCGTCAGAAACTCCCTCCGACAAGTGGCGTTTATCGTAGTTTCGTTAGTAGACCAAGGAAGGAGAACAAAAAAATGTTTTACAATCAACCGCCATTTACTGCGTTTATCCTGAATTCTCATAAATCATTTCTCACATCTCCACACTCATGCCAAACAAAAACCGGAACAACCACCCAATTCACTGTTCTTGTGTCTCTAGCCTAATCACATTTCACTCGGTCCGTTTTGGTGTACGGAAAGTTGGTTGTCGAATGCATTGTTGTACTTGGATCTGTGCTAACAACCGAGCTATTCATAGTAAAAGCCAAAAAGTACAACGGATTTGTGAACAATATCTGCGTAATTGAAGCTTGAACACAAAGCTACAACAGTTTTTTGGCTTTCTATACCAACGGGTAATGGACAAGCCGTTTTTTAGTAGAAAATTCAGAAATGCCTCGTAGCACTGGACCACCTTAATTGGATAACAAACTGTAATTGATTTATTTATTTCTTGTTGTTCACTACTACTACTACTACTACTACTACTACTACTACTACTACTACTACTACTACTACTACTACTACTACTACTACTACTACTACTACTACTACAATACACGAAATCAGTCATGGACAAAAATGGCTAGTTGCGCTTATCGCCACTGATGTCGAATTCAATCGGTTCACAAGTTTACCTTTGGTCTTTCTTCAAAGTGATGGATTCCAATTGATTCCTTGTAGTGTAACACGTCAGATATCGATTATGAACCACGGAAACTAGGAGACAGGTTACGATAAAGGGACGTGTATATTGTAACCGAAACCATAAAAATCAATAGCGATTGATAACAGCCACTGCAAGCATTTGACCGAAGTGAAGGCGAGAGTTAGGAGTCAGTGACTGGCATTCTCGATTGTGCCTATTTCCCGATGTTCGACGGGTTAGAGGCACTCACGAGTAGAAAGAAGAGAATCACGTAGGTGCGGATCAAGCAAACTCAGATAGAATTTCGATTTCGTAACAGCGCACTAAGAATAGTACAAACTCCCCCAGTAGTATGGTCAGGATTGAGTATCCTCGATGTATACGAAACTGACCGGTCATGGACAAATGAGAGGCAAGATTAAATACGTGCTCTCAGCGTTTGGCTTTGACTGACATCAATCCAAACAAAAGGGTTGATTGTGATTGGTCTGAGGTTGCCCGTTTTGTGTTTGGCTGATGGGACTAGGCGAGGTCCGAACTTGATCGAGGTAGACCGGTTTGAGACAAAAGGTCCACCAACCGGACTGTCCGACTTTACGAAAAGATCACGAAATAATTCCATAACTGCTCTGGCTATAAATGGGATGTCTTTTTACGAGGCACATGAATCGATTTATATCGACTACACAACCGCCACAAAGTTTCCGTAGTACGAAACAAAGGTAAACACATGTGGAAAATTTGGAGAACTTCAGTAAAAACGGAGACGAATGATGAAGGATAAGTACGAGCAAGTTATTCCAATAATGAATGCAGTCCGTGGATGATTGTTTGTAAAACTGGAGGGTCCCCAGTTATTGGAATCAAAATGGTTTAATCTAATGTGTCGTCACCTCCAAGACAGCGTGGTTTATAAACGCTGGCATTTTACCGTTGATCAGTATTCCCTTCGATGTATTATTTTCTTATTACCAGTTACCACAGGTAGATCCATTTCAGCGAATCGATAATCACAGCTCTGTTTAGCTGACTGTTTTCGGTTCCTTAAGAAATCAGTAGTGTGGTCAAAGCCATAAACACACGAAGAAAATCACAACTCGATAAACACACTGCTTTTATCCAAACAAAAATAGGTCGTTCCCAAGGGACTTAGTTTTTACCTCTGACAAAACGGAAATAGGTTAGTAGTAGAAGATTGAATGTTCTCATGAAATAACTCGCTATGTGATATCATCGCTCAGCTCATCATAAAGAAACCATGGAAGCACTGTACAGCTGTTTCATGCTTGTTAGGAATCATCAGCAGTGCATATCCACCAAACACGAACTGGGACGCGAACCCGGGACGAACGATTCTGAGTGGAACGCCTCAGCCATTACGCTACAGGGCAGGCTCTGAATTTCATCACATTTTGTTGCACGTATCCGCAACGGATTTACAAGGCCATGGGCCGCTAGCTCAAAGCAATCGATCCCTACTGATAGATGACTTCTCCGCAGGCAGCCTAAGTTCAACAAACAATCAGTAAAGATGGCGGATCGCTCTAACACAACGTGTAGCGCCGTCTTGTACGCTGAGCAGAGCAGTTTCAGGCAAAATTTAGATGACTGAGCGTCAGCTATTCCGATAAGCTCCCAGTGGCTTTTGTTAAAAGAGAGACCCAACAAAGGAGGCGGAGGCCCTGGGAGAAATCCAAGAATTGAGACGTCAAAAAGCGTCGGATTCAATGGAACTTCCCCAACTATATTTAAAGATGGAAGAATGGAACTGGTCACAGAATTTAACCTTTCGTCCTCCAAAATCTGGTAATGCGAGGAACTGCCTTCATCAAGGAGCCAGTCGAT
>LUCM01006166.1:470145-496943 GCA_008360955.1 Fasciolopsis buskii
CGTTATATCCCAATATTATAAAGTGAGATGTGCAGTGACTCGATAAACAAGGCGATTAATAGCTAATCTCAGTAGGTGTGAAAGTTGCCTCGTTCGTCATTCTTCATGGGTTGCCACAAAAAGTCTTCCAGATTGGGACGCAGGTGATGGCGATTGTTGTTGGTTTGGAGATGCTCAGAGATATGGCTGCAGAACCAATCAGTGGCGCATACATCAGTGGCCTGGTTGTAGAACCCATTCAACCCCAGCATACAAATAACTCAAAACCATCGAAAAATCACAAAATGTGTTAGGATGAAATGCACACAATAATTTGGTTTTTTCGCAGTTTGTTATGACTGTTTCCCTCTTGTTCGATGCCGCCGTTCACATGTTGTTCCCTTAGACACCATCGCATTGTTTTCTAAGCCTGTGTATAAAATCATATTTATTGGTATAAAGTCAGTCGGGGTAATAAGCGCACAACTGCCAATACTCTTAGTGACTTTTACTCCGTCGGAATCAGCGGGATGAATAGTTTCGCGAAGCGTATTAATCACCTACTAATAACAGTAAGCGAATTACGAAAACATGCTATGCTATAGGGATCGCACACTGTTAACTCCTATCCCACCATTGCTACTATTGAATGCATTTTTTCGAGTGATCAATGCATTTCAGCCGACCGACTGCCTTTGTGGCCACGGGTCCTTTTTTCCGGTACTTCCGTCCATAAAAAGAAATTGTTTTTCGCGCTACGCTCCGCGCTACAGGAGCAAGTGTAGAAAGCCACACGCACACGCACACAAACCCACGGCTGTTTTGCGGGCAGGTTACCGTGGCACCAGACTCACAAGGGCTCAAACAGGGGAATGCGTGTTTGCTGAGCAGAATAGTTACGGAGGGTGATGGACTGAGGTCAACAATTGAAGCACTCACCCACACATCATCTTAGCCTATTTTGCTTTCGAATGCTGCAGCTATACTTGGGGCATGTATATACCTGCAAGCTGACTAACGCAAGCGAGATGAATAAAACACAAAAACCTGCGGTCTTGGCAGCCGAATCGCTAGTCAGAAACTGCTTGAAACTTCATCTGATGATAGGCTTTTCGCCATTTGCTTAAGGGCTGAAGCGTCAGCAAACAGCAAGGATGGCAGCCCACCCATAGGCACCAACAGGTGAACCCCTAAGCTACGCCCAACAAGCGGTATGGGTTGCTTGAGCTTGTGATAAGGGTGGCCGTCCCACCAGGAATATCGATGCACACATTTGTGTGGATCATATTCGAGGAAACCACATGCATGCCCCTCAGACGCTACATCGTCCGAAAGCTTCAGTTTTACAGAGTGAGCAAGTTGATCTCTTTAGTAACGCTTGAAGTAGAGCAGCTGCTCGCTTAGTTCCTATATTTGCATCGGCTAGAAAACTGCCTCACTCAGGGAATATCGATCCGAAGTCATTTTGCTAAGTCGAAAAATCAACAGTGCCGAAGGGGGCTAACATACCAGGTATTGGAAGTTGTTCGAATTTTCTCATGCCAAATAGACATTATTTGTTCGTGAAACTGGCGTAAGCATCAACTTCTTAATACAGCAATTGAGCTTACCGAATAATACCGTCAGCAAAACTAAGATTGCGTCTTAGTCATCTGTGTCCGTTAATAATGATAGGACTGCATATTCAGACTGTTAATGCAGTTGCTGCGATGACAGAATACCAGCTCAGTCGTGGCACTCCTTCAAGATACCCCATCGCTGACTGTGACCGGTGCTAATAGCCATAGGTCCATGAGCAGTCAGTCGATTGTTTTGCACGCGCAGATGTTTTCGGATCGTGTCTGTATTTAACTGTGCCTCTTCTATGGATCAGCCGGTGAATCTCATTTCATGTTCATATGATAATAGAACGTAACTGTTGTTGACTTGTTAGTTACTTAAGTATAAAGCCAACCAATGCTTTCCGAAGACTTCTCCTAAAATTCTTGACAATTCGCTTTCGAGACATTAGAAAACAATAGCAAACAAGCCAGTTTTCGGTGTTTCACGTTTCAAAGGTATTGGGATTGGATGATCGAAAAATAATAATAATGGCAAGCAATTGGAATTTGACACGGTGTGCCTACATGGATACTGTGTAAAAGGTGTCGTGATAGATAGTGTGTATTAGTAATTGTTGTGTCGGTTTCACTAGGTCACTGGTTACGTAGCACTAGCTTAGATCGATGGCCAGGGTTGATTGAGAGATCCTACGTGTTGTTTCTAGGCCCTTAGAGGATTTATTCCGGTGGATCGCGATCGTGTCGGTCGTGGACAGAATTTGACTTTGACGTTCTTCGCTGGTCTTCCCTTAAAGATGTAGACTGTGGGAAAAGCTTCGTTCGCCTTGATTAGATGACCCGGTTTTTTCAAGTGTATGGTGATTGCCCCTCGTCTATTATTTATCTCTCCTTTGTTCACCCAGCTGGGATAATATTCCTTCATTCATTCGGGCAATCTTATTGTGATTCGACCTACACAACTTGCCCCACATGTGCAAGTAAATTGGTACGCACAGTAAGAGGTTGAATACGGAGACAGTTTGTCTTTCGTCTGCAGAAGGAGAAGTGGTCGAGATGTGAATAAAATACGTAGTTCAGCGGTTAAATATGTATTTCTGCTTGCCACTTGAAGGCGTCTACTTAATATGTCTGCCACGGCATCTCATCTAAAAGACACGGACAGATATATGGCTCTCTTCTCAACTATTCGGAGACTGGGTTTATTTCTGCTGATTTTCACACTTTTGTTCATTTAACACTCGGGATACTCGCTCTTCGGAGACTTTTGTTTCACCCTCATTAGTTCATCTTCAGTATTGTCTGCTATGCATACCGTGGGGGGTCTGTTTTTAAAAAACTGAATGCGGTTTCTTTTCCGATTTGTTAGAACAAAACTTTGTTAATGTACTTATTGCCCTGTCCATGTTTTCTCGTGATAGATTGATCGTTGAAGTGGAATATCTTGACGACGTGACAAAATTACATCTAACAGATTTTTCGATCGTCCTATCCCAACACCTATAAAATGTGCTTTATTTAGCCAGCCGTGATGCACCGAAAGCAAGCTTGTTTTTTCTAAATGGCAACATTCTACGCACTACATCAAATAATATGTTCATTCGTTCCCGTATCGCTCAGTTTCAGTTTTCGTTGACCCGGTTCGCTATCTTATTGCATAGTGCACTGGATGTGGTAACATTTGTTGTCGCATTTGTTTATGGTGGAATTAGTACTTTTGTTGTCTTTTGTATTCTTTGTTCATCCGCATTTCTCAGGTGAGATTAGGCTCTCCCTGTCATATATATATATATATATATATATATATATATATATACGCCTAACAGCAACAATCACGTTCCATCATGCACAATAGTCCAGTGTGCCTAGCAGTCAGTGCTTTGCGTATCTTTGTAGCATTTTCATAATTTAATAGCTTGTCACGTGTAACACGTTTCTGATTTCTGTTCCGGTAGATCGGGGATTTCGTTGATGTGGCTATTGCAGAACACGTTCCCGGTACGCTTGGTGGTTGGACCAGTGGCCGACGCCCTCTTGGACCAACACCCATTTCGTCTCGTGCTGCCGCCAGCTTGATTTAATCTCCTTTGGTTACGGGACTAGAAGTTGTGTCTACCACTGGTTCCCATATTTTGGCTATTGTACACTCTGTCTTCTGCATGTTTTTATTTACCACTGTTTCTGACGCCTAAATGTTTTGGGCACATTCCCACATGGCCTTGTGTACATTTGCCCACTGTCTAATAGTCCACTAATTGGCTCTTTCATGGCAAATGAAATACGAATCCTCTAGCGGCCCTCCTGTGTTCTTACATAGACTGGAGATTTGGCTATTCCCGCCTATTGGTTTGTTCATGTTTTCGTACCGCTCTATATTGATGCAATGTGCTGTTTGGACATTTGTTTGTACACATTTTGTATGCTCTGCTTTATGCTGATCTGTGCCGGGTTTTACTACCGGTGGCGATGGTACTGCCATATTCAGTTCGTGGTCCTTAATATTAGCCTTTTTATCAAACGTTATTAAAATATCAATATGATTCTCCAGCCTTCGTAAATATAGTCCGCAGATCGGACGATGAGTTAGTGTCACTATCTGCTAATTATTAACGGCCGATGTTAATGCTTGGTAGTGGGTAACAGGGTCGTCCAAATTGCGATTGGTCGACACTGTCGGTGCATCGGTCCCGATTGCCGTCTCGACGTTCTTTGCTCCAAACGCGGTTCCGATGGCATATGTTGCCACTTTTATTTACCGTTTTCATCACTGTAAACACGAATCGCTTATTTCCGCCACTTTTTTTACCTGAATGGCGTGATGTTCATTTCGGGAACTTATAATCAGAAGGTTCGGCAACCACAGCCGAACTTTCATCGATGTCGGAATGGTATTTTAGGCGCTACGTTCAGCTAAATTTTCTTCGTGAGCCACGCAAAGAAATTCAGATTTGCTCCTTATTCGGTCTTTTCTCGCAAGTTGTTGTGTTTGCACATCGTTTCTCATTCCTATTTCTATGTAACAGTTCTTTGGTTTCGAGCATTAGTGTTCGTCGTAGTTTTATCTGTTGACCAATGTGGCGTGAAGTGACAACCACAACCGGATCACGTTAGTGCAAGATTAGTAATTGTGCATGTTGGCCTGAACTGTTCATTAAAAATACATTGAAATTAAAATCGAATTAACTGGGTGTTTCTGTAAACGTGTGATTCGTTCCTTATAGTTCGAGAGCCGATTGTGATCGCTAAAACACTTCCTCAGCATGAATCTCGTCTCTCGAAATTGCCCTGATCTAGATAGGGTGGAAATGGAATTTCAAAACTTCGTTTGAAGGTGGATATTCACATACAGGTTTGTTTTATAAATTGACCTCATCCTGGTAGCCTTTGCTGAACGGAATAACCGCAGATGCGGGCAAATTACCCCCGACATCTGAATAGTTAGTGTACTAGTCACTTATTGTTGCCCCTGGGTGTTGACCTTTGGCATGACCTGTCCGATTTGGACTGTTTCACATGTGCAGTGCTGTCGCGCAAATTCCTCCTCTGTCGATGAAGCATATATGGCGGGTGCTTTGACCGCGATTGGCTTTCAGGATGACAGTGCTCCAACCCATCGATCAGTTTTATTGCTCGAGTTTCATGCACACTGTGGAGTCCAATGTCTCCCGTGACCTGTAAATCAACTGACAGATCCATTGTATTAAACCGTCCCAACATTCATAAATGCGAAATCCCGAGGCTCACGGTTCAAAGTCCTGGACTTGCTTTCACGTGGATACGGCTGCAATTAATCCGTGCACATTTTCTTCACTACAGGCTGCCGCGATGAACAACGAATTCCGGGATGAGGTCCAATCCATCAAACTAACCTGCCCTTAAATATCCCCCTAGCCTTGTCCTTTGGGCGAGCTATTGCAAATTCAGTTTTAGCTACAACAGACAAAAGTACACTGATGCACGATCTAGCGAACTCTTGTACGCAGATAGGAGACTGCATGACATGAATGAAAAGCGATGCTCGAAGATATGAAACTGCGAGGAGTGGATGAATATCTAGAGATGAACTTGAATTCATTTTTGCCAGCTGCATCCACGCAATTCATCAGGATGGCCACATAGGCTTACGCTCACCTGGCTGAATGGCTCATATAAACTTTTGTGTTTAAAACCGGTCACTACAACTAATTAGATTGAAGCGACTGTTGAGGGCTTGTGTGCGCCACACTCAGATTGACATTTCTTCCCACATAACCCGTAGTGCAATTCCCCATTTTCAGCATCTCCGTACAGGAAACAGCTTGTATTCAAATAGAAAAAGCAAGTGAAATGAAGTAGCAACTCTTCTCTGAATGGTGCACCTGGGTCTGTTACCAGCATCGTAGTAGGATAAAACGGATTTGTTCTTCCTTCAAAATCGACATGTGCCTTCCGGTTGATAAACAAAGCACTAAAAAAACGCAATGGCTGGTGTGCTTGCAAACCCTAGAGGAAGTGACGCAGCGAGTCTATATGTAGATGTCCCAGTAAATCATGCAATTTTCGTATAACTCATTTCTGAAGTTTGTGAGCACCCTTTAATAATGGTCAAAATTATTGTCACATTTGGTCTGCGTGTTTCAAACGTTAGAAGTGCGAACAGTCGGTTGTGCAAATAAGAAAAGAATGAACCGCTTCCACTGGACGAAACTGCTTTACTTCGTTGGCGCTGTTTTGGAAAGTTGTTAATCTTGAATGTGCCTTGTTTTCGAAGGTTAGTCCCCTCACCATACTCTCATTGAGTAGTTTCAGCGAGCGTATTCTATTCTAGCTTCTGCCACGGTACGATCGAATCACAATGGATACTTTCCCTACAGGTTTCAGTTTGTCCGCTTTTGTTGAATAAAGCGTTGAAAAACTATGAAACGTAACATTTTTTGTAAGCATTATCCAGTTGTTCCGTTTCTTGACATGCAAGAGTTGTATTGGTAGAATGCGTTATCCTTTGGTCGATCTGATTAACCGGATATTGTGTTGTTCATCATGGAGTTTCAACACTCAACTTACTCTCAGGAAATGATTTGTACCTGTTTGTATTTTTCCAACCGCTTTCGTATCCTTAAGCTTCATTGCTGCTTTACTCCAGTAATATGCCTGTTTTCATGTTAATATGCTTATTTAATAACGATTGATCGTAGTCTCGTCAAGGCGGTTTCTCGTCTTATGTAAATTTTTGCTATGCATTTGTTTAAAGGATCCCAGTTTTACCCGTTTTAGACTAAGATGCTGAATTTCATTTGATAGTCATGTTTCCAGTTAAGATTATCTCGAGCGAAATGGATTTTAGCTGTTCCACATTCCCAGTGCATATGCTCTGATCTTATCAAATCCTGACAAGTTTCTAAACGTACTTTTACAAGTAATCAAATCACATATAGATCGAGATTCATGCATTTTCGGGATGGCACGGTCACGTTTGCCGATACATTTGGACCGCCTGAGAGACCAGTGGACCAAAGTCATTGGGAACGTTACTATTGAAGCTCACATTTTCCGCAACAGTTTGGCTCAAAAGCAAGATTTTCCAGTGAAATTGTGTAGTTTAGTTTAGAACGGGGATCCGTACTGTGGCCATAGTGTGATTCGCGGATCTGGTATAAGTTCTCGATTGATGGAGGACGGTGGATCGCTTGAAATCCTTTATTTGGGGGTTTATTAATATGTTCGTTGTATTTTCCACTGCCAGAGATGATGAAAACTTAATAACGTTGCACAGTGTTATGGAAATCTGCAGGTTTATTCGTTTTATATTAGTCTCTGTTTATTGTTAATTAGTCTGACTTTTTGGTACTCCGGACTAGAGTACGAAAGACACGTTTTTGGATATGAAGAAAAAGGCACGTCATGTGTGAATTTTGGAGCTCAGTTATGCTGCTTCGTAGCCTAGTGTGAAAATCGTCAGTGTCCATAATTCTACCCTAGGTGTACCTTTATTTCCGCCCAGATCTGGCTATTCTAACACACCGAAGCGGCTACTAAGCAACAGGGAAATTGGTAGTATGCCTAAATTTTTGAAATGCACAACGAACTCAGTTGGTGTGATGATGGCGATAATGATGACGTGTATAAACCGGCAGGTGTGTATATCTACCGCCCATGTTGCTTATTGTAGAGGCCAAAATTCGTATTTTGCCTGCGCAACAGAATGTCCCTAAACGAGAATATGACCGCTGAGGCTCGGAGTAGACTTGAACAGGTTCTGGTTTCTGTATTTAGTTGAATGGCGGTAATGCCGGAAAGCAGCTTCGATGTGATGCTTTCTGATTCATACACAGCTGCTGTTCCCTGATCTGATTGACGCTCACTGTACGATAACCACATTCTGTACACATATATGCACGTTTTCCTGATGTATGGTTGCCATCTGCTGTTTCAACCAAGCTGTGTCATCACAGTACGTGCACCCATCTCTAATGATCCCGAAATGTCATGTGCAGACGCGTTTGTTTATGTTGACCCACCGGCATTTCATTTCTCAATCGATTTCGGTGTAGGATTTGTAAGTTTTCAAGTTGCTTTATTTGCTGCTGTTGTGCGAGAATAATTATCCATACCGGTCAGTGTCTTTTTATGCTTAGTTCTTTTTCAAATGGAGGTGCCGATTTCGAAGTGAATTAATCGTTTCTTCAACGGAACATTTACCGCGAAATGAACTGCGCTCATGGCATTCGCGAGTCGTGGCAATATTATGGGTCTGTTTATTGAAAAAAGTTAACTTCAGATCATTGGTTAAAAATTAGCCAGCTTCTTTTTCCAGAAAATGGTACTACCAACCGGGAGCCAAGATTATCGCTAGATGATGGATTACTTGGTATAGATGCATCTACTGACATGAGAAAATTTGTTTTCGCCTATACGTAGTCCGGGAGCTTGTGCCTCAAAGTCCGAATACGCGAGCTCACGTTTGGCGTAGTAATGTTGCCATTCGTATGGATTCCAAGCGCACTGTTAAAAACTGCGAACGAATGAAGAGTAGGGTTGGCATAATTTTGTGGCCTTGTTGATGTTATTACGAAACTCGAAAGAATTCGAGTTTCCAAAAAGGCTTCCAATTATTTCTAACCATACTCGGATCTTCTGAACACTACACAGCCAATAAAAAAGTTGGTAAGCATAGGCTGCTTTTGTTTTTATTGGTCAACTTCGATAATTCTGTCAGTGATTGCACTGATGTTATTGCTCTATGCTCAATTGGATTTGACATAATGATACGTATGTTTTCACGATATCTTCAACCAAGAACATCCACCACATAGCCTATAGCCATTTTGCCAAGCTCATATGCTGTTCTGCAGTTAGCTGACCAATGAAGCATCGAATTCATCTGCTGGTTTCAGACTCGTATAATTATACATGATTGAGTGAGCTGGACTCTGCTTGAAAACAATTGCAATCATTTGTTCACTGTTTTATTCAGAGAGGAATTTGTTTTTGCAATACCGTACAAATTCAAGCGTTTGTTGCAACGACTCTTGGCCCCGCTTTTAAGATCTTTTAAATGACAATCGTGCAATTGATTGAATGATAATTAAGCTGTAATAGTTGAGTCTTTAAAGTAAAGGCTACGCCAGCAGCACTGTCCTGAGACATTCCGGAAGTAATGGCCATAAAACCGTTCGAAATGTTTCACTTGACGTAATTAGAACTGCCCTCTGAATCGACCGAGCGAACCCCACAATCGCCACTATAAAGACCAGAGAATGTTCTTATCAGTCCTTGGTTTTATGAGTGCCGTTATGCTGTGTGAAATTTGCTTGACTCGAATTCAAAAAAGCGTCTGTCATTCACCAATTTTGCAAGGGAATAGACTTGTTGACGGTAATCACTATTTATGAGGTTGTTTTTTCCATGAAGCCCAGGTTCCACAGTGTCTTTACAGACCACCTACATAGTTTGACTAATTGTCTAACTGGGGTAGCAGAAGTCAATTTTTTCATTGAAAGCCGTCTAGAATTCGTACCGGCTTCCTAGTGCTCGGCTCGATCAAGTAGCCAGGTTCCTTATATCCCTTTCAAAGTCCATGTTTAATGTAGGCTATCTGCGGTAAAATACAGAAATCGGCCATTCGGATGAATAGCTGTTGAGCCTAAAGCTGTCTAATGCGTGTTATGTTGTTTAATTTCAATGAGCCGCTGAAAGCCGGCTTCGTTTACTTCGTGGATATGATCCCTGACTCATTAACATCCTTACGGCCCTAGTTCGACTCTTGGTACCAAAATGTCTCTTCCAAACATTTGCTGACAAAACTGAAGCGGGGAAAACACTAAACAAACCTTGTTTGATATACGTATATCAATCCGTCATCCGAATGCTCCTGATAAACCGATCACAATTTCCCTGTTCATTCCTGATATGGATCCTATAGAGCACCAACACCGAATAGCTTATTTACATTGCACTGAGGAAATGCTTTTGACGATTCTGTCTGATCGAAAGAATCCTGTAATGAGTGCTAATGCGCTCACTTAAATTTCTTCGTCAGACCACAACTCTTGTTAATAATTACATGAAATTAAATTAGAACCGAAGGTACTTCGGATTGTACCGCACTAACCATGGGTCATCTAACGTTATTTCAGATTTTGAGATATGAAAACAATGGAATTGCAAACCTGCCTTGAAAAAGGTAACCCACGGTAATCGGAATGTTGGCTCATCACGACCGTTCCCGATCACGTTGTTTTCATATTCTAAAATATTCAAATAGACGCTCATGATTTCATAAATTGTGTAGTAGCCCTGGATCATCTGCTGAAGTGTTTTCTCATTGGAAATAAATCACGGAGTAGTTCGAAATCCGGGGGCTTTCTAGGTACCTCACGAACTGTAAAATAACGGCGATCTACTCAGTTGGTGACCCACTAGACTTCATATCTCTACTTGGGATATACGTTATCCAAAAAACCTGAGTTTATTCTGCTTTATGTTGAGATTACTAAATCAGCTGGAAAGTACCAATTGAGTGCGGGCGAATGCAAAATACTAGACAGAGACTAGACTATGATGGACATCGATTACTAAGCCGTAAGTGTGAGTTATTAGGCGACAGTCAATAGTAGATTAACGACAAAAGAACGCGTGTGGCTATGAATGTAGATGGTAATTTTGCCTGTTTCCCAAGGTTCAATGAGTTTGGCCGGTGTTTCCGAAGATGTTGAAGCGAATCCTTGGCCCTGCAAAGTGCGTATCAAGTATCGCGTGTGCACTCGGTTAGATGGGTGAATATCGACAGTCTTTTTTTACTTCGTTTATTAATGAAAAGGTATATATACCATTATCAGGAAAGGGCCGTCAAATAGTTAAGTTGTTGTTGTTATGGATAAGATCTATCGATTAGAAGTGGGGGGCATACATTTCATTTTTGCGGCCGCAAGTGCTGAGTTCACGGTTGCTCTAAACGATGTGGTCATTTCTTCTGGACTTTTGAAATTGAATCAATTTCGCAACGGAGCTTATTTCTTTTGCAACAAAGCAACTCGTTTTTCCGGATTCAGTTGACTCTAATTCACAGAATAAAGTCTGAGTGAACGTTTCTCACAATATGCTTTCAATGTTCTTTCATCTGTCTTCCGAGGAGTTGGGTGAGGGTAGACTTCAGATCGTAAAAGCTAGGTGTTGGTATGGATTTCCCATTTTACTTAAGGATAAAAGAGGTGATCATTTCACATTTTCATTCTGTATATCCGTCTTTGAGTGAAGCTGTTTTCCTGGATGATCATTAATAGATCGAGGAATGCGGTCTTTTTTCGATCTCTGTCCTCCGTGAGATGCACTACGTTTTCATCACCTACTGGGTTCCGAATGATTTTAACGGCCATGATATTGTTTGAAATGAACACATCTCTGGACGGTCCTTACTGCAAATAGGCATGTCGCATACCAGTTGTGTGACCCGGTTTCATTTCGATAACCTAATTGGGGTTTCATCAACGTCTGCGAATTCAGAGGGGCCCGTGTTTATTTCAAACCGAATCATGGCGCTAAGAACGGTATGTGGCTACCAGGCGATGTGAAACAGTTAAACTACGGAAAATATATATCACCATATCAAGTATATATTATGCCACGCTGTAGTGCATCTCTTATGATGCATGGTTGTGTAAAGTCATGATGAATGCTGCTCATTGGAATGTTGGATTCTTGCGAGCCTTGCTGCGCATGTCCGCACCCGTTTGTCGTGTTTCGTCTTGTGGTTTGGGTAAAATTTTCTCATTGTCGATTCATAATGATTCAAATTTCCTGTGCAGGTCGGTTTTTAGAATTATTCGATGGTCTTCACCTGCCTCGATTTCCCGTTTGCCTACTGGCAATGTGTATTGCCTAGTTTGAATCGTGGGGACTCAATCCGTGTGTGCACGTTGTGAGGACAGAAGAGCTGAATCCCTAAACATAGGGACGTTTTAAGCGTTCGGAAATGACTGGCTTAGAGAAAGAACATTTAGTAGATTGTGGGTATGCAAAATTAGCAATACCCATGCATGTCGTGGCCAGAACACTGAATGTCGACGAAAGATGTTTGGAAAAACGGATTCAGGGATGCGAGCACAACGAAAATAAATTATTTTATCTGGATGGTGAATGACAAAGGCAGATCTCTTGGAGCGGGGATAAATTTATTGTCACAACAACCAGTTGTCAAGTACATGAAGAAACTTCGACGAAAGGAAGCTGACGTGATAAACCGTCTTCCATGGCGCTTAGGCTTCCGGGTATGAAATGCGTAAAAGATGATAATGGCGAATTCCAATTCTCCGGTTAGTATGGTATCACAATAAAAAATGGGACGAAATAGTATTGCTATTCTTATGCAATATGACGCGATTCGTCTGGCCTGTTGTAGCTGGGAGCGGCGGAAATATGGCGTTTTGGATTTAATCCTATCCGATTTACCCACAGGAATAGCAGGTCTTGCTGAAACTCGTGTAGAAAACGTCACATAAGGACGTCATTCACCAGAATACAAGGACGTAGAAGAAACCTTAGTTCGTATACCTGTTAACAAGCGGGGGTCAAGGAGGCTTCCGACGATTAGTTCTAAGCCTTGATGGTACTTATTAAGCAGATAGGCCAGAAACTCAGTGGATGTACTGTTTCAAAGAGTATCCGGTTTTCTGAATCATGACATTGTGAGCTCTCTAAGGAGACTAGAGCGAGAGGTATCCACGACCAGTGGACTTTTGTATTGCTAGTAATAAGCTCTAGATAAACATTGACAATCCGTAACCACTATACTTCCGCATTTTGGGGTATAGGAACCTGAGTATGAGGATGCTTTTATCCGATGCACCGTATTTTTTCCAGAATTTCAGTAGTACTATCTATTGTGCGGATAGCACATCAAATTCTTGCATCAAGACATCAAAGATATCTTGGATAACATCAGTCTTCAGGCTTTGATATGGTTTGATATAAACCATGCTCCAGAGTAAACCATCCATTCATCCGAATTAAGTCAAGTTTCGAGAAAACTATCCTGCTCAGAAAAATGTTATATTTTGGTAGAATGCCACATTGAGCTTTATTCGGAGAAAATTTCCCTATAATGTATTGTCCATTCACTTAAGATTAGGAAATTATCTCACCGTGACAACAAATTCCTCCCTTGACCATGGTGCCTTCCTGTTTCTTCGACTAAAGAATAACACTACTCCACCCCCACCCTCCAACAATCCACTCAAATTCCTCGGGATCTACAGTCGGCCATGATAATCGCAGTGTCACTGAAGTTATCCATATTCCTGTTCTCCTGCATTTTCTCTCAAATAGCATCCCAACCTCACCGAACCGGCTTGCGCCGGCCGACGCACTTCTTCATCCCCGATGCTCCTTCACACTATCCACATTTGATGTACGGAGATCGATGCGTGTAGATTAATGGGAGTGCTTGGTCACTGCATCGGGAACCCTAGCCTTCGACGTGTGTTGTATTTAACAGGCTCGCACTCAAGACCGCAACTTTGTTATCCAGCTGACATCCCTGTCTAGTCCTTCCGAAGAGTATATATATATATATATATACCTTTTGTCGCTGATGCCTTTCACTCTGATTCTCCGAGTTATCCTATGAATAAATTTGATCGCAGCTGGAAGCACACCCTGGGAGGGCGACTATTACCAATCCACGTGAACAGCAGTATCCAATTAGACGTTGGTTTTCGCAATATGACCTTCCCGTCATTCGAAATATTGAACAGAATAGGCAATCCACATGACAGTGCGGCTTTTTAGAAGTTCACCTAGTGAATGATGAATATTTAGCCGTACTAAATGCTGGTGGATCCTTTGGTTTTTATGATGTATTTAGGTAAAATTTTGCAGAATGAGTTTTAACGTCAGCAAAGCAACCTAAATGACACTCTGAATTCTCACTAATTTGGACGGCTGAGGAGTTTAGTAAATGGTTACCGCCTTGGTTCTCCCACCCTATGAATATCTGTTTACCACAACAAACAGTCAGTACTGTCGGTGGCCGTTATTTTCACAATCAACAGTGAATGCATCACAAAACAGTACTGTAAGGATTTAAAAGTCTGGGCGATGCTGTCTGTATTCGGTTGATGGATTTTTTTGACGGCCTCGAAATCACGACGAAGTTGTGTGGAACCCATCCTCTTCCTGAATGCTAAATTTTTACTGTACATCGAACGAGATTGACCTTTTTTCCTGGTTTTTTACGTAATTGACTTTTTTTCGTAAGTCATATTCCTGATCAATCGTTTTTAGTGTCGTGAAAACTTGTTTCCTTGCCCTAGATACTAAATCGGGATGGCATCATCTGATACAGGATTGATTTGTTGGCGCCCAGTTAGTGATCCACCTTTGGGATATCGATTGCAAACCGTAACTGCCAATGAAAACAGTGCGGATATCACCTATTCATTTTATCCATTTGCCACGAAGTTGGGTAGACTTTGTTTTGATTACATTGTACGGAAGCGTCAGTCTGAAGAACATGAAGACCGAATTGTGGCCGAATGGAATCGTGGATTTATCGAGAAGTGCCTCCCTCATGGATTTAGGAGTCATCCTAGTCAAACAAATAGGCAGTTGGAACATGGTGAGATGAGGAGTTCAGTGCATGAAATCGGGTCATTGAGCAGTGATAAACGCACGAGTGTAACGGGTGAGTCTTGAATCGGCATGCGTGTTCACTCATCGAAGGCTATCATATAAGTGTGGATTTGTACTGTTGCCAACTTGAAATTTTTCTTTTAAAGGAATAATCGAAGGTGGGTATATTTTTATACCAGTAATGACGTACACTGTAAGGGTGGTGGGTGTTGACTCGTCATCCTCTTTAACCGGATCAGGGTTCAACACGGTTACGGTGACTTTGCGCTGGTTATCCCAATCGATAAACAAAATAAAAACGCTGCATGCAAAGGTCGATGAGGGTAGAGGACTCGAATTACTCGGCAGAATAATCAACTAGTGAGTGTTGCTCATCGAATACTGATATAAGCTATTTGGATTTCATTGATAAGCAGACTTTTTGTCTATTCCACTTGATCTTTCGCAGTAGAGTTGGTAGGAGTTGAAGATAAATGCCGCGAATCGGTTGAGGATTTGCGGCCGAAGTAGGGCAGACGTCTCTTCACAATTCCCACATTAGGAAGCAAATAATGCTTATAACATTTTAAATTTCCCTATGAATTACTTATTGTCTCCAAGAAATGTTGCTCCGCTAACTTTTCAGTATCATTATGGTAACTATATCAACAACTAGACTGATTTCTCGGTGTGCAAGTGAACGGGAACACGGTCTAACTTATAGAACCCTTTTAATTAATCCCAACGCAGAAACTCGTTGGCCTCCATAGGATTGGAACTCTCGCATGGATGGGAACCAGACTTTAGTACAGCTTTTTGCGATACCAAAAGGTGTTCTGAAATAATACGTAGGAATCGCATCACTTTACGGCCCAAAATGCATAGAAAACCAAATCCAATGAATGAGTTTAATCACAAAATGACAATCTCCCACGTGATTTCCCAATTAAATGGAAAGAATAACTTCTTTATCTTCAACTGATTTCCTTTTTTATTCTGTTTACAGTGGAGTATGAGCGAGAATCAATACAGCATGGCTTGGACAAGGAAACCTCTCAGGAGTTATTCGACCGTCACATGATATGCGATTTCCTTAACGAGTGTTGACTCGCATGTCTCGATTGCATGCAGTGTGTGCGTTACTAACACCAATCGTTATCCGGTCCGCCTATGTTTGGACCTGTTGAGAACATCGACTTTATAGGAGACTGTTCTCTTCGTATCTACCATAGTCGGCTTCGAGAAGATGGTGTTCATTTACTGTCCTTTATTCTGTTACGTTGGACGAATACAAAACAAGGTTTTGAAAAATGAAAGCATTTTTCTGCAATTGCAAATGGGCGGTTTTTCTACCCGTGAAAGCAGTAAGTATGGGACAATGGAAACGGTCTGTATGAATGCTTCGACCTACATTCATTTCGATCGATACTCATAATTACTATGGTTATTCCATCCTGATAGGCACCGTATTGTCAGCTAACTGTCCGTCAATTCACTCCTCCTTTCTCATGTGATAGATGTTGCGTTCCGTGTGTTGTTTTATGCAGACCGATTTCGGGCCGTAACAAGCGTAGAAAACGATTTCGTGATGCCCCTTCTTATTGTGTACATTTCTACATACCTCACAAGGTTCAAACAAGAGCAAGGTGATAGACAGTCGATCGATTTTGTCAACTTCAGCTTCTGTCCGCCAAGTGTCTTGCTAGGCTACATAACTTTGATGCCAGTTTTGCGTATTCTACGGAGGTTTTATGCGAAAGGAACATTTTGATGACCAGTAAGGCAATCACTTCCTTCAAAATTCTGACAGACCTCTTCGTTGTCGTCTTCAAGTTGTTTGGATACTTAAAGTTGAAAACTCCCGAGATATGCTGGTATCAGTTCTTTGTTAAGAAGGATTTGGCGACCTATATACGGCAACGCGAACTATTTCAGCTGTTCGGCAGAATTTACCATTTCACCTGTTATCCCATATCCGCACTTGAACTCCGTATAAGAGTGCGGGTATAGTCTTCTGTATTAGTAAGATTCTATGATCACCATGATTTAAAAATAATGTCTGAAGAACTCCCTATTCGCACTAAGGCGAATCATTAACTAGAGGTTTTTTTCGATGTTGTGCTACGCCGTTTACGGTGCTTTTATAAAAATGGAGCAAGGATTTGGCGAAACAACTGCTTATGGGTATTAATGTGTAATGAAGTCCAGTCATAATGTAAACCTACACAACTGTTGAATTACCATCCTTGCTTTTGTTTATCACTTCAACGCAGTTCGGGTGCAATGCTTGTGCTCCAGTGGTTCCTAACAAGGATGAAAACGGCTGTTTAGTGATTCCATGATCTCCAGGGGCATATTAGATATTGACACAGCGTGACGAATCATTCGGAAAAAAGTAATTAAAACTATCACTTGTGCGGCAATTCAAGTGGAACTACATCAATAATTTACGGTGAGGGCACGAATCTCAGGGTATTGAATTATTAGGACGACTTATTGTTTTTCGTATCCAAACTTTTGCGGAGGATGTTAGTCCCAATTTTGTTGGAAGGAGCGAAGAATTCGTCCTCCGAATTCACGAGGAAAACAATGAAGTTTTGATGTGTTCTGCGTAAACAAAGCACAATTTTCAATTCACTCGGTGAGCACGCAAGTTCCGTTACAACTATAGCCAAGACAGCCGAAATTTCATCAGGATCTGCACACCGAACAAGCAAGGAGACCCTAATTCACTCAACTGGGTTGATCGGGAGATGGTTTCTCAATCAGCTTACCACGCATCGATTTCCCTTATTAATGCTGTTTATTGTTAAATGCTGATATGGTCACTTGTGTTGACTAGATAGTAACTATTTTCCTGGCCATTAATGGTCTCCGATGGTTTTTTTGTTGTCATAATTCTGCTACCATATCAGTTCCGGCGGGCATATCCCTGTCTATTTCTCTTCTTGCAGTTTTGTTTAGTGAACTCCGAAATCGGCTGATGCAGTATGTAGTAAAATTTCTCGAAAATGAGTGAAATCAATTTTGTATGCATCTGTCTAGATGCTAATATTGATTGAAATAAAAGCATAACATGATAATTCCCAACGTCTTCTATCATCGCTTTGACAAAAAGTGCTAATTAAGAAAAAAATAGAACGTAGAAATTGTTTTTAACTCGGTAGATATCTGGACGAAAATGACCTTGACCTTGAGAGAATCTTTCAGCAATTGTGTGGATGCACAAAGCGAACAAATATTTCTCCCCGCTCCGCTTCACACTCAAGCTTGCCAATATTCCATGTGGGCAAATTTTGTCACCATTTATTTACATTTTTGATCAAATATCTTTCACCTCATTACTGGAACAACGATGAGGTCGACTGATGTTTTAATTAACCTGCAATGGGCGAACAAGTCACGTTCTTTCACAGCTGCTAAAATGTAGCATACCTCAGACGAATATAGGTTATCGCTTTCGTCATCATGTGAATTTCATAAAATTGGAAATAATTCGACCTTTCATTTGATTCTAGTACACTGAGCGAGTTGCAGCCATATATATATATATATATATATATATACTGATATATATATACTTTAATATTATAGACAAAGAATCTCACTCAACCGAACTCACAGTTGAAATTCCATCTCGTTCTGCTGACATTCTCAGACGAAGAGCTTCCATGGCACACTTCCTGTTGCTTACAGATTCGATTGTTGGTGAGAATATCAAGTCAAATTCGGAGTGTACAAGTATGGTGGATTTTGGACAAGAGAGTCATCGGGTACCTGCATACCTGACGATCGACAATACCGCGAAACCGGTCGTGTGCTCCCGGGCTAATTTTGTTTACGCATCCAGCATACTTACTTCCTCTTAATATACTTATATACACCCTATATTATGATATTATTCAGATAGGCCCAGTGCACCTCAGCCCCCTACAGAGCACGGTGAGCATAGTGTCGTATGCTTCGTACGCCGTCCGTGGCTAGTTTGGAATTAGGGTTTAGCTAGTGCTGCTAGAATGCTGGTAAGGACCAATCAACTCGGTGGAGGGCGCCGGTCACCCGCCATAGTTCTGAAGAATTACTAGGACCAATTCACCATGAAAACGTAGTGCATAGGGCTTCTTCATCAGAGGCCATTTGAGACACACCAATCATTTGGGTGCTTATCAAGGGCATTTAGAAAGACTAGGTGGCTCACAGTCGGAGATACCCACTCGCCTTTCCAGGCCGAAGTGCTAGGGAAAACTGATTGGAATTTATCCAGCTATTACACAGATGGATAAATCTTAGTTTTTCAAGATATATCAGTAAACATGTCATGATTTTCTCTCGTGCTTAAGAGATATTATTGGATCAGAAGCAAACTCACCGTAGGCTTCAGTTCGATGCCTTTAGGAACGAAAAATTTTATAAACTATTAGAGGGTTCGGCCTTGTGTACTTATCTAATGCAGTTTTAACGGTTGCTTAAGAAGCAACTCGGATAACAGTTATCTTTTAATTTAAGACAGAATTTAGAATCACTTAAGACACAGGCTATGACAACAAAACCGGTAATTAGTGCGTTCGTTGAATTGGTGGTTAAATTTATTGTATCATTCTCGAATTTCAATGAGGTTTCGTTGTTCACCGTTCTCCGAAGGAGGCAGTAAGTGGTAGAAGATAGATATAAAAAACCTGACCAGTGGACTGGCCTGTTTAGTTCCAGCTAGGCTGGTTGGTTGGCTTTCACGAGATCTTTGCCCCAGGACATATATATATATATATATATATATATAGTATATATACGATATATATCTATATATTCAACTTTTTCCTGTGACCTGATCTTTTGCTATTTCTGGTTCATTTGTATTCTGCTTGGATCCTTTTGACAGAACAACCAACATAAAAGTGCATCCGTCAGAATGTCAATGGTTCCAAAATCCGACGGAACCGATCAAGTCAAAGATTTCGTAACTCTCTGCTATCTAACCAACTACATTTATTTTACAACTGCCATTCACCCGAAATTGATGATGTGCCAAACATTTTGAATTGTTTCAAAACAGTCCTTATCCAGCATTCCGTTGCGTTTCCGGTATCCCTAGCACTCTCAACACTGACGTTTCACGCATACTAGGTTTCTTCAGAAGATGTCGATGCTGATATGACACTTGATGCCTTTCTTCTAGAACCGCAACTATTCTGGCCTCATTCTCCGTCGGCCAGTGATATAACTGTGAAGCACACACTTCCGCCCATCCCTATTTCGGGTGTCCATGATGCAATGTTCAGTGGTCTCCCATTTCAATGTAATAAAGTTTAGCCGCTTTTCATCTGATCATGGATTCACATTGTCCTCGTCTAAGCAGTTACAGGCTATCTATCATGTGAACATGTTTGAAGTCACAACTGACTACAACTGGTACAGGGAATAGATTTCGTGTGTAACTCGGGGGGAAAACTCGTGTAGGAAAGTCTGCACAATGTGTCCGAAAAAAAAACGCTTCTGTCCAACCAGAACGATTTGCCGTCATTGGGTTCGGAATACGCGCATTGCTTTTTAAACATGGAATGTCAACTGGAAAAATGTTTTTTTTTCAACCATAAATGACTTTCCAAACACTCGGTCCGCGAGTAATTCAGATCTGTAATATTGAGATCTAGAATTTGTAGTCGCAATTGGCATACAGAACAGTGTTCTTCCAGTCGCAATAAACCTCACAAAAAAATAATAAAAAAGCAGTGAAATAATGTAAAATACAAAACAGTATGATTTATCCTCGGTGCTAATTCCTAGTACCGGTCAGTGCTGTAAATCGGAGTGTGAATTTGGATGAATCTATTTTGAATTCATTCAAACCCCAAGCATTTATGCGATTCTGTGACATCTAGACTGAACCGATTGTCGCGGACACATTTCACTGCACGTGTCTGTCTGTGCGAGTTCATATCAGTGCTCTTAAATGACGGTTTCCCACGATCTCATCAACTCTCGATTGTCCACGCTCGCGACTGAAAATTAGTCTGATTTGTTTATTTGCAAACTTACCCATTCAGATAGGTGAGTATTTGCACCACATCACTGTATCCTGGCTAATAATAATAGTAATACTAGTACAACTAAATGAGTGTTTCAATTCACCTGTGCACGACTCTGAAATAACCGCGAGTTTTCAGTTCCTCTTTGAAATGAGGCAAATATAAAATGAACAGCGTTGTAAATTTTGTCATTATTCGACCATGATCTCAATGATCAAGTTCACACAGTCTGCACTGGCTAGTGATTGTCGAAGCACATTGGGTGGATTCCGGGGAAACAAGCAGATTTTTGCCCTATGTGATTCAATCTAGACAAGTCAAAATGAAAGTCAATTGTAACCTTGAGTATGGAGCTCAAATTTACGCAAAACTGCCCGAATATGATCTGAATAGCACGAGAACTTATTCGATTGCAGTCTTTCACATTCCGAATTTTCGGTGTCCAGTTCTCTACGGGGAATCGTGAAAAGTGACATGTCTGACTGTTGATTATTAACAGTGGACATCCATCGTATCACAAACCGGGACAAGAACCCTGCATGAACAACTACAAGCCAAACATTTTGGTCGAGGTCCAATAGGTAACGAATAGCCGAATAATAAATCTTGAGAATCAAGTACCACTGGATCGTTTGCAAATTTGGTAACTGTGACTGCTACTGTGGTCCAATCGGCTGGTAGACATTCAGTTTTGCAGGATGTCTAAACCAAGGACTTTTTGTTCGAGTCCCACTTTGAGTTTGGAGAATGCACAAACTGTAGGAAGAATCCCCGCGAGCACACTGAGGAAAAAAGAATGCGAACAAGCTGATTTTCAGTGATTTTATTTGCATACCTACGAATCAACGTAAACCAGCCTGTGTGCTAGCTTGAGTTCGGTCGATTTACGAACTGTCACTGAAGAGGTAGTCAGAATAGGAATATTTTAAAGTGATCGTGCGTGTCCATTGATCGAGAAGAGTGAAGATGTTCCCCGGGAAGGCCGTACTTAGGACACCCTCACCAAGGCTGTTTAAAGTGGCTTGCCGTTGTGTGTAGCTCTGGAGTAAGATTCTCTCATGAACTCATCAATCTAAACGAACGGAATGGTTATCTCAGACGTTAGACAGAAACGGGAATCGTTTGGCAGTTGCTGTCTCGGCTTACGGCCGGCAGTTTACTAAAACAAATATTCGGCATCATTGAGGACAGGGAATTGTTGTCGGCAAACAGACTTCAGGTATACACTTCATCTAATCCGGTATTAGAAAGCAACCGAATGGGCTCACGATAAGTTGGCGTGCTTTATTCCATCGTGAAATGTGACACTGACAAACGGCCTTTAGGAATTGACCAAGAGAGTCTTTGTAAGCAATTCTGTGATAATTTCCTATTTGGTGGTTGTTGTATAATCGAAGTAACAGAGGTCGATTCTTCATGAAGCCGAACAAGCAAACCAAATTATAATTAAATCATAAAAGGCTTCTAACCCGGTTAGGAAGTAAAATGACATTTTGAGGAAGTTATAAATCTAAAATAATTTGCGTGAATTTATCTTAATTTTGGCTTATTTCTCACACTCTGGAAAACGGCCAAATTCTCGTGTACGTCAGTCTGCATCATGTGTTACTACCTTTGGGTGGTGTGATACTTATCACATGTAATAATATTCAAATACACAACTGTCGCGGTACTCGGTTGTTAGTCACCGTTTCGTCTACTGTTGACAAATTTTCTATTTTGACTAATGAACAAAATCTTAAGTGCGGTGCATTTAGAGTTGAATGGTGTTGTACGTATCAAGACCGAACGACGTAAAGAGTGAATCGAAAAATCGATGCGCCATGTACTGGTGTGTGTTACTAACATTATATTAATCATAATGAATGATGTTGATTCACGAGGCGATATCAAAGCAGATGTTCTCCGTTCTTCGCGTTCTAAAACGAAGGTACCCGCAGATATCTTCTGTGATTTTTATGTAAAATGCTTCTCTTTTTCCGTCATGTCATGGGAACTTTGTCCGGAATTCCGCTTATGCTGAAGTGTGCACTTCAGACGTGATTCCCTTAGTTTGGCCGAGGTAAATTTTGCCTTGTTGAAAATTTCATTCACATTTTAAATCATTCCAACGATTTTGTGACCATGAAAACAGTGAATTTCAAGTGATGAACAGAAAATTTGGGAAATTGTCTAATTCTGCGCTCTTTCAAGACACGACCGACCTCCGTCACTGTCGTCAGCCAATCGAATTATGACATATCACGAAAGCTGAACTGTCTCTTTAACAATTTTTCCTGTACGGCTCCATGTCACACTTTTCAGTGAATTCACTGTGCTTTTCGTCGGACGTCACTGTAAGGGTCATTAGGCCGTCCTCAGGCGTCCACCAAATTCCCGTTCACACTGGGCGTGCAAATAAACCAGTTAAATTAGTTCTTTCCTTGTGCAAATAGTTGATTGTCTATTGATAAACAAGCAACAGTTTGATTTGTTGGTCCTGCGTTACAGAAAGTTGAAATATTACGTGACTGATGTTTTTAATCTGTCACACAGATCGAAACTTTTGTACTTTTAGCAAGGACTGATAATTGCTGCACGCTTCTTGGTCAACAGCAACCGAACTACGTGCGTGCGTGCGTGCGTGTAAACACGACCAAATGGACAGAATGAAGAAAGCACACTGGAACTAACTACACACCGGGCTGGGCGAATCAACATGAGAGAAAAAAATTTGACCGGAACAAAATTTCGATCAGTTTGACGAATCTGAACCAATGTTTTCACCAATTGATATGGGCCAAACTGTGAGGAACTCAGCGAAATTGTGATCGATAAATCAATTAATTTTTAGCCACAATCTGGACCAAGTTTGCCAGACTAAAGAATTGTTATAATGCAAATTAAGAGTGCTAGCGCAAGCCACTTAAGGTAACATTTACTGGGTTTTTCTAACAGGCTTTGCATCAATTTCACAACAGATGGGACACTGGAATATGTTGGATTTGTCCTACTCGCATTTTAAACAAAATGAAATGTCATTGTGATTCCACGAAAAATGTAGGGTTTTTGTTTGTCCCAACCTGCTTTGGTCAATGCTTATTTTAAACTGATAACAAAATGCAAGCTTAGAATAAGTTCAACGACAAGTTTAACAAATCGAACAGGACATGGAATAACAATATTTTCGTACGTTTGTATTACCATACACATGGAATACAAATATGCCTAATTGGGTTGTCCTGAAACGAACACACTGTCAAATGATATCCTTTGAGACGGTGTTCTCGACTTCACACAGAGTTATCACAACGCGTTTTGTACAAAATACATATGCGTGCAATACCAGTACATTCGGAAACCTATTTGAAATGTTTAGAGGTTAGCATGGGGCTCTTAGCTGGACGCTTGGAAGAAGGGGAAGATGATTCGATGGGCTATGAAGACAACAGACAAGATGGTACAAGGTGTTTGGTTGAGCAATATGATTCCAAAACACTTTTAGACACAAGGCATAAAAGGGGAGGTTTCAAATTTACATAAACAAGTTCAACGTGTGCACCGCATGCAAGCTTGGCTTCCAAAATCACATCCAGGTACTTCAGAGAAGAAGGGAAAAAAATTTCCGTTATCAAGGGGTAAATAAAGGTGGATACTAAAATACTTCCATACATTTGACTTTTAAAGCAGAAATCAATGTATTAGCGCCGTTCGATTTGTCTGAAATTAGCCTACGGTTAACTGGAGCCGAGGTACGATACAGAGTCACGAGAACCAGAAAATTGTAATAACCTTACACATATACGCGACTTTTTCTGTATATTTCTGAGATAAGAAACTGTTGACAATTTAGAACGATTTTCATGAGATTAAACTGAAAACGGAACGCCACTTTGGGCAAGAACAGTGGCGCAGCAATGCGTGAATCACAGGCTTTCAAAAAATGGGTCACTCTGTAAGGTAGTTATCGAAGTGTGGTTTCCACCCTAGACGAAAATGCTGCGTGGCTTTTTTAAGTTGACGTCAGTTAAATACATGTTTGCATTCTAGGACACACTTTGACCGTGTTCTTCCTTTTAACCTAACAGCGAAAACAAAAACTGAGCAAGACTAGCTCAGTTTGCGGTGAAAACTCCCCCACGCACACCGTTAGTGGCTAGGTTTGCCTGGATTAAGTAGCATCGATATCATCGTTGTTTTATTCAAGTAGTTTTAGCAATGACATTGTGCTTTCTGTTGGTCGGAGCTTTGCATTTCATTTTCTTGGTATTGCCAAAGTCCATTTTAAACAAAACTCTGAAACCTCATTATACCGAGCTTTTGCTTGAGGAAAAAGGCAAAATAGTCTGTCGAAAAACATCTCCGATATACTACTGATCTGCCCTGCTTAATCGCTTGGAAAAAGTACCTTTGAATGATAGTCAGCATGCAACCCGTGAAATTTTGGAAAAAATATTGTTTACGGAGTGATGTCGAAAAGTCAAACTATCTCTCAGTGCCCGGCTTTCGATATTCTTTCGCGTGGCTTTTTCGTTTCCGTGCTGCAGGAGGTAGTGATACAGAGTGTGTACAGCTGAAAGTCAGGCCATTTTAAAAATTGCTGCTTCTCCTTCATCGCTGCTTCCCCGTCGGGTTGGTCTGCATATTGGTGACGGGTGCGTCTCATTGATGAGATTAGAGCACTCGGTAACCTGCAGCTCCACATCTCGAACTGTATTCCTGTGGAATCGTGACAGCATTTCTTCAGAATGATGTTCGGATGAGTTTGCACATTTTTCCAACCATCGCACCAGTGTATGTAATTTTCCTATTCACTGTCACAAGTCTGATGCACTTCTGAACATGTAAATGTTCACACTCGCTACATTCTGGTCTTCCTCATGCTTTGAGTGAGAGTGAACTACGATATTGAAACGAGAATTTGATAGACGGTCAGTTGAATCTAAGAACGGGAACTGCAGCTGACATAATTGGTTCATGACAATTCCCACTTGTCAGCTAATCTCGAAATTGGTTAAACTACGACTCCACTAACTTGAACTTCGACGAATGCAAGAATGAGTTGTATAAATGAACCAGATTTATCCCAGTTTGTTGTTTGTTTTTTTTTTTGAAAACGTCGACTTTGATGAGTACCACAGTGTGAAGCTTGAAGGTGTTGTTGCAAGAACCGTAAGGTAGAAGTATTCGTAACTTTATATTGCAGTCCTATTCGATCTGCCCAAGTAGGCTACAAACTTCTTAACCATTTGGAGGAAAAATTTCTATCATTTCTTCTACCCAATTGTGTGTTTCATTCGCAATACTGCTGTTTAGTAACTGCATTATCCTTCATTTGGTGCATTCTAATTTGACGTGGAAACACCCAAAGAATAATTCGAGTATTTTGGTTTGTTTTTTTTGGATTACCACTGGCAACCTAGAGGGAAATGTTTGGAAATTCGCCAGATATTCTCTAGCATTAGTTGTTCGTTAAAATAATATTACCAAGTTTCCATTGTATACCTATTACTGTTTTTGAGTTCATTTGTCCTCAAACCCGGATAGATGGAGAGCAGAAATACCAATACTAGCTTACGATAGTTTTGATAAAACCTGCCACGGTCGTCCACTCCGAGGGGACGGTGATAATTCACGAAATAATATTTCCAAACAAGGTAGCTGGCATCGAATTAGGTCTAACAAAATATTGCAAAATCAGGCATTAATCTGATGCTAATTTTATTCCAACAGTTATGAATTACCTTGTTGTTGTTCATGCGAGGGGCTTCGTCTAATTTGCGAGTGCCAAGAAATAATTGTATCCTTGGTAAAAATAGGCACCATGCAAGCGGATGCATCATCCACCGGGGTTGGATTTCTTTTGACTCAAATCAATGCAACTAAGATTTTATAAATCAAATTCGATGACAAATTTCCACAACCTTGATTATAATCTTTTGCATGTCTTTACCCATCGGTTCATGCCAGACTTGATTCATTCAAGTGAACGATGTGATTTTGAATCACCGCGCATAGCTTGGGAAAATCTGTGGTATTTTTATACATTCATTTGGTCTGGAATAGGTAATTTGGTACACTAGGTTGCATTCTCCCAAGAACTCAATTTTGGACCAGAAACCGGCCAAGTGTGGCAAAACCCTTGAGAACACATTCCTGAAACCTTAGACTT
>LUCM01006166.1:499623-538236 GCA_008360955.1 Fasciolopsis buskii
CTGTTGTCAAGCGTGGATCAATAATTGAATATATATATACCCAGTTGTATGCACGCAAGTAAATTAAGATTCCAAAATGTATTTGACCAGTTTTCGATTTAGAACTGCTTATGAGGCATGCATGTCCACTTTTCCTGTCAACATGTCCACACACATTTGCACTCTGATTATAAGTTGCCAGCAGAATTTTCTTTGTTTAGTATAAGTATTATTGCTTTAACGGCGGTACTGGCCGTGAAATCAGTCCTTTGTTCTGGGAACTATTGTCTAACTGAGATACATATTACTGACTAAAATATGTCGTCTTAAGTTTTCAGCACCTGAAATCGAGAGTTTGGGATAGTTTGTTCCGCCTAAAACTACTAGTGATCATATTAGTGCTCCCAAAAATGGACGGCTGATTCATTCACATTTCTGTCATACAAGATTATGGGGCAATATATATGCATGTATATGGGAAGCAATATTGTGGTACATTAGGGTGGATACATTTCTGAAAATGACTGTCTGCAGTTCGATTCTCGATCCATAATATGGTTATGAATGCTGCAAGTAACAGTTACGATGAGCTGAATAGGTATGCCTGGTGATTCAGTCAGTCCTGAATAATTTTATTTTGCAGTTTATTGGGGTAATGGATTTTCATTTCTTTTCGAGACATTGTGCATGCTTACCGGCGTTTGAACCGAATGTTTCCAACTCCGGATATACTTTCGTTCCAGACTGACGGGGGAGTCCGAAGCCTTTGATCCAATGTAATCAAAGTTGTGTGAAGTGAACTATCGGCCACGCACTCCCAAATGTTTGCGAATACTGAAATTTGTTCTTCCGATTTGGCGGCCACGCCTTTTGCAATAAAGTCACAAAGTTGTCTCTTAGTTCGGTTACGAAACTTCGGGTCTGCAGCGTCCATCAACAACCCATAAACTCGGGCCACCATAGATGATGTAAAAGCGTTTGGACTAGCTGAAACATGTCCGGGTCCAAGCAAATCTCTTTTAACTTTCTGTCCCTACTTCACTGTTTTCTTTTAGCACTATTATCTGCATTTGGCCACGTTTTTATATACGAATACTTTGGGAAATTCAGTGGCTCCCATAAAAATAAGTATATGTATATATATATACATAATGTCCATAAAGGGTAGAATTCCGCTTGGCACGTTGACCATCAGTCGATGACTTAATGCTACTTGGATTTTGTCCTCCAGTACTGTCAGGTTGTTTTCCAAAATCTTAGAGTGTATGGGTTCCCCGTCACCATAATTATTATTTTAAAAGAGACTGCATGTTTTAGCTGGGTTCAAATCGATAAAAGTTCCGCATTAACATTAGTGTTATGTGCACAATGTACACTTGTCATCTTGTGGAATAAATCTTAGCTAACGAATGACGGTGCGTTATTCTTAACTAAATCTTGTTACTGTTTTGAGCGACTGGAAGCATGTTAACCCAAAAGTTACCGATCGATAATTAAGTTAGGTTGCACCTTGCTATCTGGAACTATTTGACTTCGTCTAATTGAGGGTTCTTTAAACCTTGAATTCACGTTAAAGGTTGCTTAAAGACGCTTCAAAAATGTATCTAAACGTGAACGCTGTGCTGAAGAGAGAAAAACCCTTCAAGACCAAAGCCGCGTTTCTATGTGTGTTTTGGTCCGCGTATGTGTCTGACAGCGGTTCATGCAATGCCCTTACTCAAAGCTCCAAATGCAACGTTAGATCACCTGTTCGCACATATGGTCTAGCGCTGTACTGATGCGTCCTACCTGAAGACACTCCTTTTTTCGGGTATGGGCACGTATTTAGAGCAACGTTCACTTTGAACCTTTGATTTGCTGTTTCCCCTACTGAAAAGAACTTGCTTTATTTTTCTCCGCGTGTTACTTATAAAGACAGTGTGATAACCGATCCGCCTATGGTCATGTTAAACACATTTCGTTATTGTCAGACAATGTAAACTGAACTAATTGTAGATATTTTTGTTTGCTCATCCATTCCGGCTGTAGACGATACGCAACATCGTCAAATAACAGTCCAGTTTTGCTGTTGATTCAGTCACGAAAGTGAGTACACGTAGCAGCTTTACTCGGTCAGATCGGGATAGCAGAATAGTGTAGTATGAAGAATGTATTGTAGAATTCATCAGATAAGTTGTACAAAGCGCTTTGTTTAACTCATCAAATTATGGAAGGTTTGTATGATAAAAGTGATCTAAACGCTAAAAACCTTGTTTGGTGTCTTTCAATGGTTTTCGTTGCCTGAGAGAATTGGGAGACTTGATGGCAGTCGCTTAGTTCGTATTTGCTTTTAATTTTCCGGGTGGTTTCGGTGAAATGTCGACATTTTGGTGAGCATAAATCAAGTAAAATTTCACGGGATGTAAACTTGAAAGCGAATAAATTAGGAAAAATCAATTTCAGTTAGCGACTCAAACAAAACCCATTTATCATACATCCGGAAATTGGAATCATGAAAGTGTCTGGATTTCTTATGAAGCACCAGGAACGTGAGACAGTGCTTCGATAGTGTGTCATCATATTTCGTGACGCTTTTTTGTTGCAGAATCGAGTTGCCTACTGCAAATGCTAACTGACAAATTTCCTTCTGTTGTCTGTTCACTCCATTTCGGTTATGAATGAACTTCTTTTCGCTTCAGCTAGTTTTCCGGCTGAGATTTTCCATGGCATTACTGTCTCGAGTTAAAATGGGCGTTGCGAACTGAGAAAGCACGTGACAGTCCGTATGAAATTACCTATGATCTATTTCGTTACGACATTCTCGTTCTTATTTCAGATTTGTTTTGGCTCGTTAAATTTGTCGAAATTCTCAATCAGAAATTATGACCACAATTAGTGTAAAAACGAACGGTGGCCGAACATAGGAAGCTAGCAGTCAGAACCAGCCTACCTATGTCCAGTTGCAAGAATTCGATTCCTTCTAGTCTTGCTTTTTTTCGAATTCTTTGCTGTTCGTGTGCTTTTACAATTTGTTCCGCCAATAGTAGTAGACTAAGATCCAATATTGTAAGTTGCTTTCTTCTGGTTGATCAAGATACCACTTACGCTATTCTGGACCAGGAAAAAACAGTGGCGATGGAACAATAACAGCAACAAAGACAGCCACTACTTCAGCTAATACTACTACTACTACTACTACTACTACTACTACTACTACTACTTTAACTACTCTTACTACTAGTGGTTACAAACCCAGTAGTAGTGGTGATACCGGTTCTAAAAGTCTTAGTCCAGTAATCAGTTTTTATTGGCATAATACTGACATTAGTTGCCGGTTTACAATACCTCTTCCCTGAGGTGCTTCTTTTCATTTATTGTTAAATTTTACAAATCTAGCATTCTATTTGCACTTTCACGTTGATCAAAGCCTATAAAGTTCACCGGTGAGGTACACTGAGATTGCTTCCAGTTAGCAAAGCTGTTTGTATTGTTGTACATAAGGATTTGCTGGGGTCTTGTCTTTGGTCCAGTTAGTTGGGCAGTACGAATCATAGAGATCACCGATGGAGTACGGGGGAAGCTAAATGCCGAGGTTAGTGCTCATCTCTATCACGACCATCCTATCTGCCACACGGGGAACTGACCGAAGTATGTCAAACCCGTAATCCTTCTGTCCTGGTGCTAGAATTCTAACCGATTGAACAAGATCAGACAAAAAATAGAAATTCCTTTTTGCAGACGATCAAAATAAGAGAATTTTGAAACCATGTATTGTGAAAAGCAAAAAAGGAATATTTGATATGCAGGCTGTGCACAGTATCGACCATTGTTAAACAACAAACACCTTTGAGGTTTGTCCCAAATAAAGGTGTACACAGTCAATCGATTATTGCGCAATATACTGCATTGCAAACTAATCCAAGCATATCAGGTTTTAGCTTACCGGTCGAGGCATTCCGGGCTTGAAATCTCAGCACCTGAACAGAATTAATTAACAACTTGCGCTCGTTTAGTTAACCACATTTTGTTATTTTGCTCGCGATATTCTTCTGAACCTTGCTCCTGATTCCGTGGTCTGTCTTACGAGTCACGATGCCGAGGAATGGGATGTGTTAATGCTTACATGTACATTTTCAAACATTTTGCTTGTATCAGGTATTACACATCTAAATGCATGTTACTTTTCTCAATTATGTTCGAAAGAATAGGCAGTTTTCCTGGACAAGGTCATACAAGCATACAGGTTTTGTGAATCTCTCGGCTAAAAGTAACAATCTATTCCGTCTACTGATAACCGTGTGAAAACTGATATTCCCTGTAGCCCATGACGACTGTCTAACATTTGCGTTGGGACTTCGCGTAGGCTTATACTTACAAGGCAAAGATCTTTCCTCGCGCCGGCAAATTTCGTGTTGTCATTTTTCTGTTCACTGAGGTTAAACTTACTTGCTGAACACAACTGTCAGGATTGACACCAGGCCAAGAAATCACGTGGGAAGTAAAAGAGATGGACTTTTGCATCGGTTAGGAACATAGAAGAAACTAAATGCTTGTTAAATTACCGAAGCAAGCAGGAATCAACGTAAGCCTAGGCCGAGGTTTTCGCTTTGCAGAATAAAATAATGAAATCGGGAGTACTGGAGACGAGTGGTACCTAACAGAACATTCTTAATCAAACTTGCCCAAAGAATATGCCTGATGATACCTCGTTTGCGAGGAACACTCTGGTTGGCAAAGTACAGGCTGCCATCTCCGTCAACTGGGGTCAGCGGTAGACTTAATCGAGTGAGCGACGTGGCTAATGAATTCCTGAATTTGTAATATACGTTCAACGTGAGAATGTTACAGATCACGAACATGACCTGAGTTCGGCTGTTTGAAAGCGTTCTAATTCGGGGATTTTGAGCAGTGATGTTTGCATAGTATTGCTGGTATTTGTGGGGTGACCGCGTCGGCAATGTGGAAGTAAGAAATTGAGCACTGGTGAATATTCTCGAATAGCCTATGAAGCTCATTAGACTACGCTGGTTAGGCCAAGGAGTGCGTGTGACGATCAGTCGTTCAGCATACCGTGTTCTGTTGTGCGTTCTTTCCACGGAGCGGAGGAATCCATGTGGAGGTGAGCAGATAACATGGCAAAAATGGAATGAGAAAATGCATAGCAAACTTAGGTAAAGTAGGTGTCTCACGTCTTCGTTACTGGGGTCCGAAAGACCCGTCAAGCAGCTGGCTGAAGATGCTGAAGGATAAGGCAGTTCACCATGAACACAGGGATCATGCAATCGTTTGCCATCGAATCAAACTGATTGAAAATGTGCACTTGCTTAGTTGGACTGTGTTCTATGCATCTTTTCCCGCCTTTGTAGTTACGCTTTCTGTTCTCTTTGCATATTTACCCTTTTTATGGGAACAAACAAGTTTTTAGAAAAGGCGGCGGTCAGTGGGGCATGCCCTACTGTTTAAAGACAAACGAAGATAATGATGTGAATGATGTAACGTTAATAACACAGCGCTACTGGTAGATGTTATGCGCCAACTTTTCGATTACCGTGGATAGTCTTTCTCTTGGCAAGTTTTACAACCAAATAATGCTTAGTAACGAGTAACATAGGTATATTTGCCTTCGACAAAATGATTTTATCCGACTATGCCATACGTAAGTCCTGTTCTGTTATTTGCTTCTTTGTTCCTAATTCTCAAGGGGAACATCAACGACTAACCCAGCACGCTCCAGAACATTTGACTTCAGTAGGGTTTACAGGTGCTGCCCTCTCTAAGTCAGACTCAGCTGAACCAAAGCAGACGGAAACCCCGTAGGTGCAACATAGTCGTCATTCATTACCCAATAAAATAGACAGAAAAATTCATATAACAGGAAGAGCTAGAACTGTCTGATGACCAAATCAAAAGGAAAAACAAGGTGGCCGACTAGTTCGCCCAGTACGATTAGTGGAAAAAAAAGGTGAATCAATGTGTCTTGTTGGGATTTAGAAATGAAATATGTGTCTGCTGATTACATATTCCAGCGCCGTTTTAATTCATTGGAACGCATGAATGAGGCCTGTGTAATTTATTGATTGAGTTTAAATGATAATACTTTTTTGTTTACGTATTGACCGGATTTCTTTATTGAAACCACTCCCTTAAAAGATGCACATTACTCCATCTGTGAATAACAAGCGAATAAAAAAATTACGTTTTGCTTGAGGTTCATACCTCAAGTGTCTACCGAATTTCTCAAGTTGCGCTGTTCTGATCAAATGGACGTTGAGTTTCAAAGCAAACATGTCGCAGATTGCATTCGCATGAACTAGCCCAATTTCGGGTTTTTGAAAATGAACAAATAACAGCGGGTTCACATTTTTAATTGGGAATCTCTCTGCATATTTTTGTATCTTTTCACCGTACGATCGAATCCGAACACTGATTGGTCATGTAAAAGACAACATAAGAACAACTGACGACGGTCATTAGGAATTACGTAGCAGAGGGATTAGTTCTGGAAAGTCATTCGTTTAACTCGAGATGAACAAATAGCTATTTTGTTTTAGCTCAATACGATTCCCTCGAGGAATGGATTGCATGATAGAAAAACTGTGTCTAATGAAATTCAAATAAGTAATTTGGATTCGATTTCATTAGAAGAAAAACGAATGCTAGCAAAATCGACAGTTCCCTAGCATTCTTCATTTTTTGTGGAGTTCTTTTTAAAAGCAAATCATGTGCGTGATAGGTGCTAATTATCATAATTAATCGCAGATTTTGAGAAGAAATTAACTCTAGTTCAGAACAGTATTGCTCCATTGACAAATCAAATAAAACTGACGTCGAATAACCTGCGATTAGAATAATGCACTCTGTCTAGACAAAAACAAAATCAGGAATGTCACTGTTAAGTTCCCAATGCACAGATTTTTTTAACCGAGGTCACTTTCCATTTTTTGCAATACGTTTCCCAACACATTCCTCTCCTAATGCGAAGCCACCCAAACGATATTCGTCTGGAATGATATGGTGCTCTGTTTTCGTATCAAAAAGACATATCCTTCCTGTCAGCCGGCCAAATCTTTCGTTCAGTATACCCATGTGCAGACTATTTACTTACCTGTATTTATTTATCCCATACATTTCATTGTATGCATGTTTGACGGGATTCTGTTCGTTTGGTACTCTCTGACTATGTTGACTCAGCATGGAACACGCGACATCATTTGGCCTAGGGAATTTGGAAAGCACATAGGTGCATTGATTCTATGTTGATTTTGTTCTTAGTTTGGTAATCTATTTTCTTTCGTTTATCAATGATTTCGTTCGTGGGAGAAAGCAGGCGGGCGGTCGTGTGCACTTTCAGTTACCGTTTACGTCTGTTTGGGGACATTAAACAGTAACCTGCATTAACCGGGACTAATGGACTCTATCTGGGTCCGTATTTAGGTCATCAGTACCATGAATTTTCGTTGTCATAGCAATCAGGATGGTTTCCACTTGTGCTCCTACTAAACATCAACCAAGAAGTATTATTGGGCTGCAAAAGAATGGCCTAACTGTGCAAAAATGCGCTCGGTCTTTAAATGAATACTGATATTGATTTTCAACGCAATCACATCTTTGAGGCCTGAATTTCAGTTGCAGTTAAACAGTTTTTTTTCTAAATATCACTTAATGTTTTTAACCCGACGATTGGAAATAAATCAACAATTCCGCGTCAAAATCCAACTCCTATACGGTGTAAACTATATATATAGAGTACATGCCAAAAGGTTGTCGGTATGTCTAAACTTCAGGAAAGAAATTCTCTAAATTTCAAATAGCCTCTTCTTCGCAATGAAGAATATAACTATGACGAAAAAGGGAAAATTAACGAATCGGACATTTTCACAGGTACCTTCGGATATGCTGAGGAAGTGCCTAAATTTCACAGCTTAAAACGAAACATTCCCATCATATCTTGAACTTAGTTGTAGGCACCGGAAAAAAACTTTATCAACACATTTCTGTACGGTGAGTGAGTAATCAAATATTGACTGGTGCTACGGTCGAACTTGCAGAAAGTAACTGCATCATTTTTTATGGTTGCTCCAGGAATTCATGATCCTTTCACTTGCGATATACCAAAAACATTATTCCCTATTTGATTAGCTTATAATAAAAAACCCAACGTATTTTGGACGACGAAATAGTTTCAAAGGAATTTAGCTCAACCAAGTATTCTTTGGTGGACTCATTGGATTCATATATCATGCGCTCGAGAGTAGATAAGCCGATCGCCAAATTGATTCACACTAAATATTGACCAGTTTTGACAACATGAGTGCCTACGTTTGGGTCGTATCATTGTTGCTTTTTTACGTTAGGTGAAACTTCACTAACGTTCTATTTTTTTCATTCACACGAGCTGCTTAATACAAGAAACGTTCGGCAGCAGATTCTTTTGGAGGAATCATTCCTTATCAGATCCTCGTTGCACTCGTTTATTGTGTATCCGGTGTACCGTCAGATGGGTATGCTTGTGTAAGTTTTGACGCTGGCTGATACGTTCACTTTGTTTCGGCTCAGGCTACTTTTCTTCTGCTTCTATACTTTTCCAGGTCGGTCGCAAAACCTTTTTGAAAGATGGCTGTCCCCGTGTATGCCACATGGGGCGGTGTTGATCACAAAGGACAAACGACACTCCAGAGTTCCATCGATCGTATACAGAATATCTGGCATCCGCCAGTGCTATTCGTGAGCTACGGCGTCTTTAGGATACTTTCGATGGCGGCCCTTCGTCTATGATGGGAAGGGGTAGAGGCTTCTTCTAGCTTATAAAGCAAGTGAACATGCGCAATACGGTTGTCGCATTATGTTCTAACTCCGTTCAATCAACATCCAGCAGTACCGCAATCGCTTCAGACTTGTTTTAAGCCCACATCACCCTACCGTTAAGGGTGCATTTGCTCAAATTTTGCCCAAAGTATGGCTTTGCTTTCTGCCTTTGGAAACCGGATTGAACCTATCGTCGTCATTTTCCTAAGTTAAATCAACTACATCCTTGGACTTTTCGAACATGATACCCCTGAAGCTGCGCTATCTCACTGAGCAGAGAGCAAAACCCCATGGTACTTTAAGTAGGGCTTTTCTTTTCTAACTTGTGAATCTTGCTAATAGCTAAACTCTACCAGTCAAGGCAAGCCCTATCGCTGTTAAGAAATGACTCCCAAGGCTGTCTAGTATATCAAACTAACCTTAACCATTGGTTTTTACTAAGGGATTACCTCCTCTGGTTAATCAAGGATACCACTGACTTCCATCCAAAAAAACTCATGCTTAACTTTTCGTGTAGCTGCGTCGCATTACTCAGCCCACTTTTATCAAACAATCCCAAACTCAACCGAGTATTTAGTGCGTTAGACTGCTTGACAATAAACCTCGGCTCTAATCCTATTTCAGTTTGTGTTTCCGATGCCTAGGTGAGTAGATATCATTTTCATTTATTTAAATGTATATTCTTCTTTATGACACAAGTTCTCATCATTTCAAGATCTCCCGTCAAATTTTCATGATTGCTTAATCAGACGACCTTTACGTAGCATGGAAAGATGAAATAAGGGGTCTTCAAAGCTGTCACTTAATCACGTGTAGTATGAAGTAATCAAAGTAGTCAGAGACCTGACCTTCAGACCATACCACCCACCCCACCAAAACTGTCCTGAATTTCCATTTCCTAATCTAACATAAAAGGTTCTCTCTATTAAAAATGCAAAACCTATCTGTATCGAAGCCGTAGTCACTTACGATGGAAGTTTATGCACCAGCACTTTATGACTCCCCGAGTTGAAGGCTTTGGTGAAACTCAGATAACATACCTTCATTACCACTAGTCTAACCACGTCGTTATTTCGTGCAAGAATCTAGAAACATATGGCACACGTGGCTTATCGTTTGTGAATCCATGATTGACGTTGTAGAGCGGCAAGTATTACGTCACGTGCTGATCATCGTGTACTCCAGCTAGCCGTTCCTAATAGTCAAACAGTATGAAGGCCAAGCTCAACAGTCGATAGTTATGCAGTCATGGGTGTGTTCAGTCAAAGTGTTTTGCTGTAAGGCTTGGTCGTACAGACGGCATTGACTTCCGAATAAATTCGCATTTGCCATTATTTCAAGGTGGGTATTACCGTTTGAAAACAACATTTGTGCCATTGACTCTTATTCTGAGCTGTATCTTTCAGTGTTCTTAACCGCGACGCTCGTTATCTCTCGGATTTCAACAAGAAATACGGGAAGCGCCAACTGAGGTTAGGACCGATGCAACGTCACAACCTTACCACCGAGTCTGACACCTAGAGAATGAGCACGCAAAGTTAAACGTCGGGTAACCCTAAGTAATATGTGTCTCAGATACCCAAGCCGGTATAAAGTCAAAATTGGTTGGGCGATCTCTAACGAACGCGGGATTCAGTAAATCTGAAACGCGATGCACTATAAAGTACATCCTGAATGTTTTTCAATGTTCAGATCGGGTCACAATATTAGTGGGTTCGTTGGCAAATTAAAAATCCAATGAGCATAATAAGCCTTTTCCGGTGTTGCAAGCAGGTTAGCGAATGCGATTTTGATCTGGCCGTGTTTTTTTGTCAATTATATGACTCATCAGGCAATATCAACGAATAACTCAATATTGAAAGTCATTTTTTTATAGACCATTAACACTGCATATCAGTGCCGGCATGCAAGTGTCTGACAAAAGTATTTTCATCCGATCGTGTCAGCCGCTTCCAGTAATCGATTATTTTCCCCCCGGGTAAATGTGCTGATGAAACGCCGCTGGTATCTGTGAATTGAGAGTGATTAACTTATGCGATGCATATCCATCCGTTAATTAACGGCGGGGATCTATCTACTGAGATAAAAATCACATTAGTTTCTTATGAAATGAAATAGTTGATCTGTGATTACTAGTCTGGTGCATATTTTTTCGCTTCTTTTCGGCCACGGCAAGCGTATCGACGAACATTAGCTGTGGGCCTTTGTTTCTCTTTGTGATTACTATGCTAGGCGTTAGTGAGTTCAGATATCAATTACGTTAACCTAGGTTTACTTATTCTAGACATGCAAAAGTGTGAGCTTAAATTTTGTACTTTTTTCTAACATCAGGTCGCGGAGTGGATGATCTCGCACGTGTGTCTTGAATCTGATTCTTGCTCACTCATCATAATATAGGCACTTCGGAACGAAGGTCTACTAACCTCACGTTATACTCACTATACGTCTTTATTCCATCTTTTATACGTTGCTAGTAAGTGGCATGTTCAGTAAAGCGAAGAATATTTGTAGCAAACACACGGATTAGCGGTAGATTTGAGTCCCACTAAGTGCTATTCTTTCAATTATGCTTTACACATAGGCCTTCCGGTTTTCAGGTGCAACAAGAAACGATATTAATGGTTTAGGTCTGAAGGCGTCAAAAATCCTTGTATATTTTCTTATATTTGTATTTTGTTATATACGCCATGCATAACTATAGTGGAAATAGATACAAATGCCCAATGCGTGGCTGAGAGTTGATTGGCCGGGAAGCGTGACCTTGAAGCCTGGAGTGGCTTAGATCCAGGTGATGACTCAGCAGGTCAGGTGCGGTATCGACCAGGGCGACCAAAGGGATCGATGGATCTGGAATTCAAACCTCCGACCGATTTGAAGTTGCAGTTTCCCTGGGCTGCTTGATTATACATTTACATATACATATAAATAGCCTAAACACTCCATTTCAGACCTGCTTTTTCATTGCTTTAATTCCTGTATCCCAAGCCAACAAGGTCATGCACGTCCAGCTGTGAGCGTATTCTGAAGCGAACATAAATGAGGAATAAAAAATCCTGTTTTACCCCAGGGTTGTGAAATTAACATCATACATTACGCAACGTTTATGACACCTAATTATTTCCGTTAACTGTGCCAGTGTTGCGGTCCATGCCAGGCATCTTTTCTGCTAGTATATGTAAAATAAACAGAGTAAAGAGAGAGTTGGAAAAATGCAAGCTAGTTGTTATGGGAAACTGTTGAATTGATTGTCCTTAGGGAGCGAAATATTTAAATTTGTTTGTTCTGGACTAGCCTATGAGAAATAGCTCGTGATATTAAGAAATTCGGCGAAGTGTTTCCAAATGATTTTCCCGTTCTCTGCAACTCAAAAAATGAGACAAAGCCGATATAACAACGACACTGCAACCAGCTTATACAGCCTCTTTCTGACAATCGAGAACGAAGATGTTAGATGAAAATGATCTTACTTTGATCGTGTAGCTGAAACCGTTTTTTTTCTTTTGCTCAAATAACGTCAACCGTTGATTCATTGTTCGTAGTCAGAATTAAATTTAACGAATATATGTTTAGCAAATGCATCTAATTGAAAGCTTATTTGAGTTATAATTATCCCACCTATGAGGCTATTTGTTTAGTGTTGATCTATTTTGTCCGAGTGATTGGGGTCAAATTTTTAAGTATTTAGTCGAAGATGGTGACCCACTCGTCGTTACAACTTACATCCAAATATCACGTGGGCTTAATCCAACAAACAACTACGGCGAATTAAACATTTCCAACATGGAAGCACGATTAGGCATACTCACTTCGTCCTGCATCTAGAAGGCGCAGTAAGTAAGTTAAGGGACATCCCCACATGAGATCAAATCGTGTTGAAATCAGAGAGTTTTCACAGCAAGAGTGATCATCCATACACGAGATCTCCGATTGTAAACTTGCCACGAGAAAGACTAACCACGGTAGTCAGAAAGTTGGCAAACCAAATCTGTCAACAACGTTGTGTTGTTAATATTATACCACAATAAATCTACGAGATTTGCTCGATTTCCTATGTTTGTTCGGTTCAACGAGATTTTTCTTTGCACGGGAATTTCGCGGAAACCAAATTCGGCAAATTCGATTCGTTTTGCAGCACACCTAGACCTGATTTACTGACTTGCATGGCTTGACTTCTGTTAATTTCTTGATATATATACGTTTAACCGGTATGTTGTGGGACAGATGAGATCCAGTCACATTTTTAGCCATAAAGTTTGCCTCAAAACTACGAATTTTAATCCCCACACTTTCATGAATGAATTTGTCTTAAAATTCTGACATCTGACTTTTGATGGTCTGTTTTATCGCCCACACGTGGAAAATGAGTTGCAACAATCGATAAAATTTGAAATCTTTATTATTTTCTATTGGAATAAAAGCGAGTAGCATGAAGGGAAATGTTTGATGAGTGTCGCGATCACGATAATTTCCGTGAACAAAATTATAACTACACGGCAGAATGAGCGCAGACATAAAACAATCGGATCACGATGATCGATTGTCCGTAAAAATTTTTTGTTCACCGTCTTAAATATGTCACATTCTGTTACATTGTTCAGCCTGAGTGACATGTGACACTAACTGACTGGTTACAACTGACAATTTGAATTTGAGATATCAGAGACAGAAAATGTAACATGTAAGGTATATGCCTTTATATCGAGCTATTTGGTATAACTTTGGTAAGACAAATGATTATTGACAATGTAATTAGGTAGCCCTGACTGCTTGTCGCTTAACGTGGTGATCTCTAACGGATTGATTAGATAAAATATGGAAGCGAGACTTATCCGTAATTACTGGAAGGAGATAAGAAAATTGAAATTTCATTTCACTATTATGATTAGCCAACTAGGAATCCCCACTGATCGAAGGGTAAATTTCGGTTGCAATTTAATCAGATTGTTCCAATAATCACTAATCTGTTCGTTAACTTGAACAAGACGACAGATTATAAGGATTAAATTAATGTGAATGACATGATTGTAAAAACAAGGCTATTAATACACTCTGTAATAGGCCAAAGGTTCGGTAACGGCGGGTCGTGTATCAACACTCGATTTCCGCGAGACAAACGGAATCAGATTGGGTCAGGTGAAATAGGACAAACGAGGTGACACGTGACATCGCTTGAGGCCAAGAAAAAAGTAAACCTTTTTTATTGTTGGTGCAACCGAGATCACGATTGAGGTGTGTGACCTTGTTCAATTGTACAAACAGTTCAGTGCGATTTGCGCAACAGATTAACTTGTGTTGACTTAAGCCAGTTTCGGGTGCTGATTCTCAGCAATAAGTAATAATAGGATAAGATAGTAAGAATATGAATCAAAAGAATCACGAAGAAGAGAATAAGTCGTGAAAGCAAAAAAGCCACTGATTGCGGCATTTCTTCATACCACAGAAGGATTACAATCTCCTTTGGGAACCTTCTGGTCTCTAATCCGGTTATGTAATTCAACCTACTGGAAACATTCTACTGTTTTAGTTGTTGTAACTTTTCACTACCCCATGGACTGAACCTTTTAATCTATCTTCCAGTCATTACCTTCTTCGGAAGAGGGTGTAAACCAAGTGTCGATCTGATGAAATGCACTACAAATACCGCAATCGTCTAAATTGATACAAATTCAGTTCCTGCTCGATGGATTGAGTTTGGTGGTCCAAAACTCCACCAGTAACCTGGGCACTGCCAATAAAATTTTCTCACTATGTTGTGACAACACTACACAGAGATCGGTGTTCAAACACAGAGCGTTTCATATGTTTTCTATCCACAGCGGTCGGAAGTGACGGGTCTGTACGCTTCTTGCAGATCCACTGACGTCGTGGGCGCCCCTCGTTTCTGAAACCTAAACTGGCCTTTGCTGTTGCGTTCATGCATTTTTCCACGATCACCAATGTTTGCTGCGATCTTCGGCATTTCCTTTCATCAGTAGCCGCGTTAAAACCCATAACAGAGCTCACATGAACAGCTGCTTTCTAAAAGCATCTAAAAAAGTCGCGTTTACTAGGCACAGACTAAAACGGCCACCGACAAAATTGTGATCTGAACCTACCGATGTTCATTATCCAGCGTCTGACAATGATTCACCAGTTCACCTCGTGAAAGTACACGTGGCTATCAACTGAGCTGATGTTGTTATTTTACAAAAAGTGCATTTTTTTACAGGATCAGATTATGCCCGGGATAAACTAGAAATCGGCGATCGGCGTTGCGAACGTTTTTTGAGAAGTCAGAAAATGGGCCTCCAAAGTGCCGGTCTGTTTCGCTCAAACATTCAAAGTGGGCATTTAAATCGACTCCAACAAACATGATATCTGATTATTGCAGTCTTCGAAGTAATCAAATAAATGTCCCGATAGCATCAGACTTTGGTTCCGGGAGAACTTTATTTGACAGGGTCGAATGCAGATAGCGAACTGGTACTGGCGTTACAGTAGGCTGATGTTTATATCTAAAGAACGGTCTAGCCGAACTGTAGTAGGTTCCAAAGCTATCCTAGCGTCAACGTGATCAAGGTTGATGGAAAGTAGATCGTCTGACGCAAACATACAACTCAAACGAAGGTTATATCCGGATTACGAGAGTTGTTTTTGGAAGTGAAGGTTAGTATGTGTTCACAGTGGACCATATATGTATGGTTATATTTATGTATTCGAGGTTTCAGCCAAATGCATCAAGCCGCAGCTTTCGTGATAGCACTTATGGTTTCTTTAATGAAATAATGAGTGTAGGTATGGTTTTTCATGCCGAAGAAGATTGCTGCTTCCAGTACGGCAATATTTTGTGGCTGTCCACTCCACAGAAATTCTCTTGCGGGATCTCTTAAATTGGAATTCTGACGCGCAAAGGAGTGTGATGTCACTGCTTAGTGAAACATGCAATAGGAAATCTTTTAGAACTTTAAAAAATCCCGTAAGATGACGGACGAATACCGCTAGAAAGTGCTGTCCGTAAGAAGGGGAATAATATGGGTTCTAAATCAATGTCTTTGATTCTAACAAGAACGTTCAAATGATGCTGAATTCATTTGTGAAGGTACGCTATTAGTTAGGACTTGTGCCAGTCAATGAAATGCGAGCAACAATGAATAAAACGGGGCCAAAATAACTTCAAGCTGACATTGTTCACAATGCGGAGGCTCCTTGCAGTTGGAAATTTGCGACTGTATCTTTGACCATATTCGGAAACACTGGTTACTTCATAGCAGGACGTGCGTTTCCAAGGTATTGCAAGTGTACTTGTGTTCGTGGGTGTGCTCAACCGGATTTTGGTGTGCGAATTCCGTCACATGGCAGGCCGTGACGACGCATGTGTGGCACACACACACACTCACACACCCGATTACACTTGTTGCAGTTGACAAGACAATTAGTTCGACCGTACTGCATGTCTCCAGAATGTGTTAACAAAACTTTTGTTTTCCAAATCTTACTCTAACGACACGACTAACGCTTTTTTGTTGGTCTAACTTTCTAAAACACTTCTTCAACAGGTACAGAGGTTAATGCCGACCTTGAATTTGACAGTTCCACATTCCGGAAGTGGTGGTTAATCCATTGAAATGCTAAGCAAAAATGTGCTTTCATAAACTTAAAATATAATCCTAAAAATGTGAGTTTTTTCTTCGCACTGTCGTCAATCACTTCTATCGCAGTGATCTCAACCGAGGAAACTAGATTATATCATCGCACCCCGGAACGGCAATGGAGTTTTCGAAAACGACCCTAAGATTTTTAAGTTGTTTTTTCTTATTTCAGCGACTTCCTTTTAAGTTATATCGCATTGCTTGGCACATTTTTGCTTTCACTTTTTTTTAACTAAGTGCAAACCAATAAATTGTTCTCTAGGCAATGCTCATAATTCATGTGAAAAATGTCCTCAAAGTTCACGTGATCGTAGAGCATATCGATCCCATTGGAATGAAACGATAGAACTGGTACTCGGGAAATGAGAAACAGTGGCCTTACGATGATCTGTTCGTGCTTAGTTCACGACTTCGAAAGTTTGCTTTCCACATTCGGTCTAATTAGGCCTGACGTATTAATCACGGGTCACGTTCGATGCGGCCAACAGAAATGAGAGCAAGAATTAGATCGTTTTCTGCAGCAAACATCTTTACCAAGGGAATAAAGGTCTTATCCGAAATGGATTTTTGATTTAACTGTGAAAGACGACGGTGATCTAGAAATCGGAAATGTGGGGTTGTAATTTTCATGTATTTACTCACATTTTAATCAGACACATAATGATGCTAACCTTTTGCCAAATGCTGAATTAATCGTGCTTAAACTGGAAACCAACAAATTATTCTTTGTTCATTTAGAAATGGATCCCCCGAACGCATTGCAGCCATTTGTGTACGTCCAAAAATGAATATGAATGAGATTCATGTGAATCGATGACATATGCAATTTGTCAAGCTCCTCCGTCTGTTCGATTACACATTTGTCAGTAACTGAAAAATCATTTTAGGAAGGCATTTTAGCAAAATTTCAGATAAGAAATAATTTCCAAAAAAGAAGAAAGTAAGAGAAACCTGCTGGTTAACAGCTTTATCAGTGAATTTTGTTACCGATTGAGTATGACTCCAGTATACAATGAAGTTTATGGAAGGGTAAAAAGTGGACAGTATGTGGCAAAATATAACTAGACGGGCACGTGTGCAATAGTTAGGCATACTTAGCCTCATTTATGAAAGATGAAGTGGTATTCAATAGATACTTGTCTGTTCCAGTGTGATTGCATGTTTGCACAAGAACCCAACCATTTCCACCATTCTTGTCCATCTTCTAGTCGTCAGTCGACTATTCCAAAACTCCACCTACTCACGCCGCCTTCTTTGTTGGACGCGTCTACTTGACGATGTACCACTTCCCAGCCTCTCTGCGACAGTCCACTTGTCTTGTGTGACTCACTTGTGTTGCATACCGGACAGTTGGAAAATCTTCAGATCCCTAGCCAGTCAAGCCACGTCATTCGACTCCTTTGTTCCATGACTTATGATATGCGTTCTTTTTTTATCGCATCTAATTGATGTTTGCGGCAATGCTTTCTTTCATCATTCGTTCCTTTTGTTCTGATTTTGTTCGTTTTTGCTTCGTCCAAAATCAGAATGGACCATGAACAAACGCAAAACATGCTGCCTTCATGTACGGTCACGTGTGTCTACATGCGGACACGTGCGCTAATGACAATCAAAATTGTCTTACGAGAACGAAACCAAGTGAAAAGATTTTATTAAACAATCCGAATGTTATTTATTGTAGAATCAAGCAGTAGGGTGCAAAATTTTTGCAAACTACATATTGCAAGGAATGATAATTGAGCATATGGTCAGACGGTGACGTGTCGTCTAGTGAAAGAAAGGTATAACCTAAAGAAACATTTGAAATCAAACGGTGAATTGGTATCCGAAACCGTAGTCGTTTAGCTTCGGGAAAATTCATCGAAAGCCAGTGTCGCGGGCAGCTCCCTGGTTTTGCCCCACGAACCGGTCCTTGTTCTGAATCCGATTCGCAGATTTCATGAACGCCGGTGAATTGCTAATAAGATTAGCCGTTTCAGGGCGACTGACTGCACGCAGAATTTTCACGTCCGAAATAAAAATGGGTAACTATTTTGTGATGCGCGACCGGACCGAACTCGTGGTAAAGGCATCTGTCCACCGAGCTGAAGTTCTCCACTCGAAATTTTACTCCCGGTGTCAAATTTAGGGTCGTATATTTCCGAGGTTATTGTACCATTCCATATCATATCTCGCTTCTCGTGTCACATCAAAGCACCCCCAGACAGTGGGAAGCCGCCTAACTGCACTTCATAGCAATGAAAACAATTGCGCGACATACTTCCGACCTGATAAAACCACCTATACGGATAGATTCGCCAGATTTTTACAGTTCATACAACCCAACTCTTTCTTTCTTCAGATTAGAAAAGCAAAATGCATCCTTTTTTCCGTTGCTTTCAATAAGTGGTCACAGTACTAGTTGGTTGATCTCTCTCCAATCACAAATGCTTTTAGTTCAGAGCCCGTGCACTGATATCATCACGGATGATAGTGCAACTTGTGTTTTTTAAAGCCAAAGCTTGCAGTTTACAAACTTCGTGAATTTTCAACCTGAGCCGACAAACTCCTAGTATCCGAGTTCGATAGGAATTCCAAATCGATTCATGTATATTAAGTCCTCGGAAAATGAACTGAATTCTCTCAATTACTGAAAGTCGGATGCACAATGAGTGTGGAAAATGAATAAAATGTAATAGAACAACTGAATCGTTTGCTACACAGCTGCCTGAGAGGATGGGAAAATGACTGAGTATCCATTTGGTCTCAACTGTCCCAAGCGCGAAATCTTAAAGTCCTTTTGAAATTCTTTTGTTTTGTCAGAATGAAAACTGTGAAGAGTGGATGTCCTCGCACATATTTCGGTTCGGATAATGAAAGCAAACCAAATGTGGTATTTCCTCAGAGCGTTGGATTAAATGGATCCTGAGGGCACACCAAGTGGATCTACACGGAGTGCTCCGTGTTTCTTCCAACGATCTCCATGGCCGCGAAAAAGCTGCTCCCAACGGGCAAATACCCTTTGGGATTTTGGCTGCCAAAAAACGCACGGTCATCACAGTTTGAAGTTCCATCGCTCATTGTCTCACGGACCAATTGTTAGGAATCTATTTCCTTTATTTCTGTGATTTTTCTGTGATTAATATGCACTGCAACATTCTGCTTATTTGACTGTTTCTTAGTAATAAACAGTAGTATATGATACAGTCCAAACTACTGCAAATGAGTAATGTTGGTACATGAGGAAGATACATTAGCTGGAATTAAAACATTGTAAGTTGACAACGGGCGTAAGGCTGTTTCCGGTATGCCGTAATTGCAAAACCATGTACACGAGAATGAACCGCGTTGAACCGAATCGCATGTGAAATCTTAAATTTCGGATAAACGTAGCTTATTTTACGGAAAACTACGTTCTACTCTTGGTTTACACCAAGTACTGGTTCGGGACCCTGACTCAATCACTAGCTACACAGCTGACATCGAAACAAATCACAGAGTTTTTCCATCCTTGGATATCATTGTCCAAGCATGATTATCGAGCAAACCAATCAATATCATCCAGTGTTTGACAAGTTTTCATCCCACGTGTTCAAACTGGGCTTCATTTTCCCAGTTTTGAAAGGTTCAAAACACAATTGTTAGGGTATTATTTAAACAAAGCAAACGCGGTCGTTTCATGCAGAACAGTAGACCACAATGCCACGAAAATCACATCAATTATGCAGAAAAACATGGGATTGCCTAACTCTTGAAACACATGTGAACGCGATTCTGACTTGTAATTAGCATACGCGTAGTCACATTGAACCGGAAGTAGCCAGTGGGTTGGTTGACAGACACAATCGCCGGCTGGTTTATCCTGTCCGGATTAGGTGAGCAAAGCGTTTCAACTTTCAATTAAACAATGTGTTGATGAGGCTCAATTTAGGTGTTGACGATCATGCCAAAGCCTGCACCACGAATTTCACAGAACACGACTAGCTAGGCAGAAGAACTGTGCGAAAAGCGACTAGCCATACCAGCATTCGTGGTTTGTGAATACCCCTGTTTGCCTTTGGCTTTTCAGAGGAGAGTGAAAACTGTGAGCCGGAAAGACATTGTCGAAAAATGAGGCGTTAGATGAGCGTCTTTGTAATGTCATCCAGATCCTAGTCGTACATAGCACAACGGTCCCAAGACTAAGGCTAAGGCAACTGGTTGTTTGTAGAAGGGTACAGGTAAATTAATCAGCAAGGAAACAGGAATCCATGCATAAACAAATATTTGTGTGCTTTCTTTAATTGCATTTTTATAAGCAATTTATAAGTATTTCCATTATCTTCCTTGGAAATATTAGGCAGTGCTTTCAGGAAATGTCATTTGAGTAAAAAAACAATGGGTTCAATTAGAAACAATGAACAAAACAAAAGGTGGCGATTGATTGGCGTCAATTCATGCCCTGTCCGCTGTTCGATCACGATGGATCGGGTCTTCGAGGTGCGTGCCGTGTGCGGCAAAGCTCAGCAGTGACTTTGTTCGGTGAGATCCCATTGTCGTCAAACGTTGTGCCAGTGGACAGTCCGTGGAATTTATTGCTTTTGCAAAATGTGCTGACGCCCATATTGATATCAGAATTCACGTTTGTGGCATGAATACCATTGTTGGACAAACAGAAACCCTCGGAACCCGATTGCGGAACAGTGCCGTTATTTCAGGTCGTTGATATCTACGAATATTCCACCGAACTATTGGGGTGGTGATTTGTTATATTGTAACAGAATCTTGCTCACTAATTCTTTGTCAGTGTTTGCCGTTTATGGCCCCTTCCTTGTACGTTGGTGATTCTACTTAATCCAGTATATTCATTATTGTCTTTTTGAAACATTATTGTTGCATCCTAAACTTGTGTGAAATTAAGACAGATTCACTAAATGCACGTCGGACCATTTTGTATCAGGTTTGCTCATACTCGGGTTCGAAAAACAAACCATGATAATTTCTAGAAGAAAATGTCTTCCAATAAGTACTTTTTACTTAGATCTTTCACTTCCTTTATTAATGGAATATCAGTTTACATCATTTCTCCGGAACGGGGCATCGGCCAACAGAGGGCTACGAAGTGGGGAATTTGGCCTGCGGTGGGAGTATTCGAACCCGCGACCTTATCCGTTTGGCCATCGCCGGCCAGTAGGATTCATTTGTGAAAAACGTAAACGAGAAAGTGTACTGTTACCTCGAACTATTCGATCAAGGTCACACGGATCGCGACAAACAGGAGTTTGTCTCGATATGCTGAGGCTCTAGCTATTCGAAGTAATTAACTGAGTAAAATGAAAATCGATCAGGCCCCGCAATGGACTGTCCCCTGGTGGTGCCCTCACAACACCTGAAAATTTGTCCCACTCGACGCTAGGTATTTCGTGACTTCAAAACTGGCAGACGGACCCTGGGATACACGTGTCCAAACATAGCAAAATGCTCCGGGACGCCCTGTGTGCCAGTATCTGAATTTGATACCTTCCTTTGACGTTTTGCTGATTATCATTTTTGTGAGCACATGGCATGATCAAAAAGCTCAATCATCCGGTAGTTTATGAAATGTGTATGATGATCAAACGCAGAACGTAGTATGCAACGTAGATGCTTATTCATGTAGCACAGGGGAAAACTTCACGTCACGTTCATCCAGTCACTGTCCAACGATAATTCCGTCACTACCGGGAGTCCATCCAGTTGGGAGTATGCGACTCAATCCATTTACGTTCTCATAAAACCTAATGGTACATGTGATAGAGAACTGATTTTTTAACCGATATTGTCTAATAACTTACATGTGCACCAAGGGGGAATCTCCCAATTGGTTCACCGAATCAATAAAAATAAAAAATCATAGGATGATTTCGTGGGTGACCCAATCAAGTGACGTGCGGTATTTGAAGCCGGCATTTTCGCCGTTACTGTATAACAGTTCACGTCAATTTGATTGCGAAATCTATTTGGTCATGAAAAAAATATGATGAACCCGTAACATCGAAATTATTTCCTTGTATTTACCAGGTGATATTGAACAGCAATAAGGCCTACCATGTTTGGTGTGGAGTTGCTTTTATCCATGGAATCGGATAGCAAAACGGATTACAATCGCTGACCAATTTGACCTGCAGGAAAAATTGGCGTAAATAAACGAGTATTGTTCATAACTATTCCACCGTACTAGTCGACAAGCCTTTGAGAACTGTCGGTGGGGCTCTTCGGTGAACAGAATGATCGATCCTTTCACTGGTAAGCGGAACACACTGTAATTAGGTACCCTTGTTTACACTAAGGACAACCCAAAATCGAGCAATTTGTTTTGAAACGGTGTGAATAATTTCATGAATTTCCCGATAAGTTCGGGCGTCAGAGTCCAATCAAGTCGGTCCCAGTAGCCTTTACCCCCGCTCGGAAAATGTTATGTAGATAACATTTTTGTGTCGTTGATCTGTAACTGGCTGAGTTGAAAATCGGTGCTCTTCTATTTGCCGGGCTTTACTGGTTGAGTTCAGTGGAATTTTCTAATTTCCGTGTGATGTTCACGGTCGGTTTGCTTACAGTTCAACCACCAGGGTGGTTTGATTCCTCCATTCTTGATCTGTTTGTCGACAGTATCACCACTCCTGCGTTAACTCAGCCGTACTAGGTACGGTTCTATTCTGTAGACGACTCTAAAATTATAAGCTACTGCGAACAACATCGGTCCAAGCGGATAACAAATAACGAATTTTAAAGTGCCTATCTGAAAAGAGTCAGCACAATTGTGGAACACGTGTTTGGGAGAGAGCGAGAAAGATCGGATTCTTCTTGTCCAGTCGGCTAAAATCATCTTAGTGGGTAGGACTACGCAGATTTGTCAAAAGCACTAGGAGCAATATGTGGACGCGTTCAGTTCTAAGGGCTGATTAATTTTTTGTGATTGTAAAACGGAATCCAGACATCTGGGAGGACATGGGGATGTGTTCCAACCGATTAAGAGTGAGTGAACCAGTTTGCTGTGATATTCGAAAATTTCGCAAACACATCAGAAGCATTTCACTAAGGTGTTTGCGTTCACCAATTTGGCACAAAATTCCACGGCGCGTTGGGGCCAATTGTAAGGCGGGGTCCATGTTGACTGGCACTGGCCTAGCCAGCGATCCCCGCAAATCTGATAATAACCAACCGAGCGAATTATCAGCACCATAAAACAACTGCACACTATTCGCCGTTGCGAATGCTGTGTCTCAATGACTGTACTCATTAGAATGTCATCTCACGTGCAGATCCACCGGGGTGAATTGGAAACTTGGATTGGACAAGCATAGCTCGCAGGGATAAACACTATCCGGAAGTAATCGATTTACATTATTGCTTATTGATCTATCACACATCCAAACCATTTAAATGAATTCCTGTGTTATTAGTACAATATCAGAGCAAGGCAAATGAAACAGTCATCTTCTCCGACAGATATCTTCCAATGACGAGTGCGAGATGGCTCTCCGTGCTGATCTGCTAGGCAGACTACCAGCCGTAATGTACGGTAATTGTTCATGCCCAAGAACAGCGGATCGAATCAGTGATCAATCTGAGTACCACTTCAAATGAATTTGGTGGTAGAACAGACTTTCAACAATAATTAACTTTAAAACAGCAAACGTTTTGCAAGAAAATGACATTTACTCCAAACCAGATAGCCCTCCACTTATTGCAATCTCACTCATTGGAATGACTTCTTACCGATCTCGTCATTTGATATTACTTTTTTATTTCGAACAGTAACGACATAATAAGGCACACATTTTTAAAGAACACTCCACCTGTGGCAGGGTGCATAGCTACCATGTCCGTACTCTACAAGTCTGGCTTAGTGACAACAAATTTGTTGTACCTGTGATTTGAGCGACATTTTTGGGATGAATTTCGGCACATGAAAAGCACCACGCAAAACGTTTTTCAACCAAGATGACTTCGTTGAAAGAGTAATATCTCTAGCGAAGCAGCGCCTAAGCTAGACAAAACTCGCTGCCGGGTCACAGCCAGTTAGATATGCATGCAACTACGTGTTCACAATTAGGAACTGATGATCTTTCAATGGATGAAAGTGCGAATTCATTTTCAATGATACCGGTTTGCTATCGTGGCATCAGCCAAAATGTGTGGTGAAATAATTCGTCCAACGGAAACCGAAGAGTCTGCGTTATTGAATTGCATTTTGGGAGAGTTTTAAGCAGACTGACACCTGAATTTTACGGCCCAGTTTGAAAATTGTGCGACTTATTGGAATGTGCTTGTAGTAGATCCGACTAACGTTGGTAAGCTTCGATGGATCGGTTTCTACCTGTCTCGAGCCGCCATATCATTCTGATCAGGGATGCGTATCGTGACAGCTTGTGACTATCCATATTGGTTAGGTTTTTGGAAGGAACACTTCTCAGTCTCCTTCTCATGTTCCACGCAACCGAAATTTGCTTTTTTAGATGAAGTTATACATTCGTTCCGTTTGCAGACTAACTGCAACCTACCTGGATGGACCGAACACACATCAGTCTCCACACTGATTGTTATTAAAGACATGCAATCACTAATTGTTTCAAAGAGCTTCCCTGTTTGGAGCAAATTAACAAAACGACTGGTGTGCGCTAGCGGCCCGTGACCGTGCAAATAACTGACGGACAGGTGCAATATCATCATATGATGAAGTTCAACAAACCGTTCAGAGCCTGTCCGGCAACGTAATGGCTAAGGCGTTCGACTCAGATTCGTTTGTCCAGGGTTTGCGTCCCAGTTCGGGCGCGATGGATATGCACTGTTGATGATTCCTAACAAGGATGAAACAGCTGTGCAGTGCTTCTATGGTTTTTTATGCTGAGTTGAGCGATGATATCACATGATGAATTATTTCCTTAAAACAGAACAACACAATCTCAAAGGCTGATTGCTGCATGGTTTTTCTTCAAAGAACTGCGTTCATTAAACATCTTTAGATGTCTTATAGATAATGTTAGTTGAAGTACCTATATTTCGAAAAGCAAAAGTATTTTTTTGGCAAAATGCCCAGGTACACTTAAGCCTGGGGTTTTGGCTGCCTAATCAGTCATTCGTCCATCAATTAGTCAAGCAATGGAACAGACGATCTGTCAAATAATGAAACGAATATCAAATAAATTAAACAGTATTTCTGTTTACTAATTTATTTATCCAAATGATTATCTGTCGATCTACCTGATTATGTATATTTGCCGATCGCTCTATCTATCTATCTATCTATCTATTTATCTATCTATCTATCTATCTATCTATCTCCGCCTGCCCAGTGTTTTNAAAGACATGCAATCACTAATTGTTTCAAAGAGCTTCCCTGTTTGGAGCAAATTAACAAAACGACTGGTGTGCGCTAGCGGCCCGTGACCGTGCAAATAACTGACGGACAGGTGCAATATCATCATATGATGAAGTTCAACAAACCGTTCAGAGCCTGTCCGGCAACGTAATGGCTAAGGCGTTCGACTCAGATTCGTTTGTCCAGGGTTTGCGTCCCAGTTCGGGCGCGATGGATATGCACTGTTGATGATTCCTAACAAGGATGAAACAGCTGTGCAGTGCTTCTATGGTTTTTTATGCTGAGTTGAGCGATGATATCACATGATGAATTATTTCCTTAAAACAGAACAACACAATCTCAAAGGCTGATTGCTGCATGGTTTTTCTTCAAAGAACTGCGTTCATTAAACATCTTTAGATGTCTTATAGATAATGTTAGTTGAAGTACCTATATTTCGAAAAGCAAAAGTATTTTTTTGGCAAAATGCCCAGGTACACTTAAGCCTGGGGTTTTGGCTGCCTAATCAGTCATTCGTCCATCAATTAGTCAAGCAATGGAACAGACGATCTGTCAAATAATGAAACGAATATCAAATAAATTAAACAGTATTTCTGTTTACTAATTTATTTATCCAAATAATTATCTGTCGATCGACCTGATTATGTATATTTGCCGATCGCTCTATCTATCTATCTATCTATCTATCTATCTATCTATCTATCTATCTATCTATCTATCTATCTATCTATCTATCTATCTATCTCCGCCTGCCCAGTGTTTTCTACCTGTATATCGCTTTTTCTATCTATCTGATTTTCTGACTGTTTCCCTCAGCTGGCACCGGCCGTCCCTGTGTTTGTAAGTCAGCGGGAATATTCTGCTTTTTTGGACGTGTTATGTCTCGTTGTCTTTTCGAAATACGGATGGAAAGTAGCCTTGTTCCAAACGACTCAACTAATCAATACTGTTGGCCGACTGACAGTATGCGTTTTATGATTGGTGGAAATTGATCACACGGGCTACTTTTGGCATTGCAAAACTTTGCTTCATCCACGTGCTAATTCGTTCTGCTTCCACAATGGCTGGCACTTGGGTCCTACTGCTACTACTGTGTATCGAACAGGTGACTGTATTCGTTTTGTGTCCCGAGTAGGAATAAGGCAAGCTGTTTGCCAGAATACAGTTGAACTATAAATAGAGCATAAAAGTTGCTTGAATGGTTGTCTGTTTAAATCGAGAATTAGAGCACACTATGAGTGGTGACATATGTTAATTTGTTCGTGACTAGTTCGATATTTGACAGCATATGATGGTAGTGATGTTTTACGTACGCCAATAAATTTGTCCCATCATATTTCTTGCTATTAGCAAGAATTTACAACGTGAACACGGATTATCGTTCCGGAATCGAAATGTGTACTTTTAATCTTATTGCAAATCATGTAATCACCTTGCCAATAGGCGAACACGGCATCAGTTCATTCTGTGAACCGAAGCGCGTCCGTGAACTTGAAGACGAACAGGTGGAGAACATTCCTCCTTGAGGGCTACCTCGGACCCTGTGGATGACAAATCGGTTTATCTAGCAGATTTGTAGTATTCTGTTGATTAGCGGTCGTTTTGCTTCCCAAAATTACATATGGTGTTCATCGTTGTCAATTTGGCATCCCTGAAACCGTCCGCACAGTGTCAAATAACAAATTTTGTCTACGTACTATTTCTAATCTCCATCGATTTATCAAATAGTCCAAATTTTATTAGTAACTTTAATTTAGTCTAAAAGTGTCACTACGACAGTGATTTGATTCGCATTTCCGGGTTACGTCGCCTTTATTGCTAATCATTATGACCGAGGGAATGAAACTATAATCAGAACACTGTCTCATCAACCGATAGTTTTGATATGTAGAATTGTGGAAAAAGTGAAACTTGCGAGATCACCGACAGAATTGTACCGAACTGAAACAAAGTATCCCGGGCTGAAAATCGGCTACATCGATTCGCCGATCAATATCGATTAGGTTATAGCTAGCAAACGGGAAGATTTCTTTCAAATTAGGCTCAAAAAATCAAACCGAACGTAACACACGAACTGATACTTGGAAATAGGAAATACTGGAATAATCAGTAGATAACTGACTTATAGCGGTTTCATTGATTCGTGTATGAATGACCCAATGTGGACTTAGTCCTAGTGAACCAAATTACAAATTGGTCTTGCAAATGAAACATACTCAGGGCGCGAATGCGAACACAAAGTCTCTGGGAACTTCCACACTGGCCCTTTATTCATTCAATTGGCATATGCGATACCGTTTTCGGAACATTCAATGCCAATTCATCCGTATTTCTTTTTTATCAGATTTCAATTCACCTGAGAACGCCATGGTAACGACTGAGTTTGTACTCTGTTTGAATTCCGTCCGCTTAGTCCCACTGAATTTAACCTTGTTGATTCCTTGGTTCGCGTGCTCTTCAAAGCTCATACGTGTCATTTTCTTTCAAGTGTTGATCTGTTTTGTAAAATAGTAACAGACAAGCACAACCAAGCACATCAAAGTGTATCCACGCTCGGTGAACACGGTGAACATAGTCTATTTTGTTCTTGTCTAATCACATCGCCTGTTTTTTCAAACGCGCAGACTGAAACACATTTTAAGTAAAACAAACCGTCACAACCTCCAGTGGCCGTTAACGCGTTCCGCCGTTTCATTCCGTTTGTCTCCGGGTGTCTTTTGCAGACCAACTCGAAAACGAATTGTACCTAACATTGGCGAGGTCTGTCTATCCTAGTCCTTGTTTCTTCTATTCCCTTACTGCTGAAATGCGTGAGATGAACGCCAACACCTGCGAAGGATTTCACTTGAAAATGTTTGCCTTTCCTACCCATCCTTGCCTTACGTAATGACCTATCTACCGCCCGTTCGTATTCATCCACTCGTTCAAAGTGTCTTTTCCCCTCTCATATAATACCTAGTACAATTCCACTGTCCGAATTCAGTATGAATTTTTGGTTAAGAATACATGTTTCATAAACGAGCTGTTCTCAAACTTACTTGACAAAAATATTTTCGTCCAAGATCCAATTTTTATTTGCTTACACCTGAATGATGTTAGTTACTGTTATCTTGCGTTCTTTCTTTTGCTAATAACTGAAATGTTAGTTTCCCATTGCTCAAGGGTTTATGACATTTTATAACAATGCAACGCCCCACAAAGCTATTGGTGCGGCAATTTCGTTGACATTTCAAATATATAGCACGATCTTCAAATTGACGGTCTGTCCTTACCATGGTCCGTCGACACGGATGATGGTTTGAAGACTGACAAAAATGGCCTATCTTTTTTGGAAATGATCGCCTTAGTTTTTTAACGGGTATCAACGTGTGTTTAATACTGTCACTTCACGCACTTGACATTCTATGAAAGGCTTTACGAAAATAACTCGTTGTAGATGGCTTTTGGACGAATCGTCAGCAGTCCATATCCACCTCTCCCGAATTCGGATATGTACACAGAACGAACGATGGCGATGTGAATGCCTTAACCAAAATGAGAGCCGGGCTGATTCCCAGCAGCTCAGCGAACATCAACGATGCATGTTAAAGCACTCGTATCTGTGACGGTATTTTCCGGTCCACAGACCTGCAGGCCAACAGGCCCCAGATGAGGACGAATTTGTTAGTAAAGATGAAACAATTGTATATTGGTTCCGTGATTTTCACTGACAAGTTTGACGTCCAAATTGCATGACGAAACATTCTGAAATTTCTATCCAAACTTCAACTACTGAACACCAGCTTCAAAATTCACCGTGAATTAGGATTAACAATGAACGGGTTACTTTTTGAAATGATGAACCCGAGTTCGATCGCTTTTTTATGGTCTGGCTACTTAAACGGATCACAATTATCGAGCCATTCGCGTTTATGAACAGTTCAGGGTTTGCTTTTTATCGGCTGCGAGCGTTGTCTGTAGACTAATGTGCGGTACTTACATGCAACATCCGGTGTCCAAACTAGAACTCACTCCCGGTTGCACAGTAACTGATGGTTTTTCATGTCCCGCTCCGATTATAAGCAAGCGAACCAACAAAAGATTGCGCAAATCGATGGTGTGTCGTGTACCAGTGAGCTTTCAGCAGTTGCGAATACAGATCACAGTGAACCAGAGAGGTATAGTGAAAATTGGGGCCCCGAACCGACTTAAAAAACGTTTGTGTTCGGTACCGACAGCCATTTAGCAGAAACGATAGATTAAATCTCAAAACAAAAAGACGAGCTGACAAGCCCCTTTAAAATTAGGTGAATCCTTTGCACTCAGAGAGGTGTGGGAAGAAATGTGGCCGAATGAATTCCAGAGCGAAAGTTTGGTTCTACTCACTGACCGCGACTCGCGGAAGACGCGAAATTGGTCTGAGTTCCACCACTCGTTGAAAGGTGATCGGCAGTGTTTCCCGAAATGAAAACCTAAGATAAAGTAGTCAGGTCGAGATACCGCAAGCATTGCGCCGGTGCACATTAACTTAAACAGACTTAGGTAGTTTGGTTGATCATGCAAAATAGGTGTTGGTCGTGTTGATCGGCTGTAGGTCGATTAAACAGAGCAGGATTGAACTAGAACCGAGAGGATCGGCTAAAACCTTTCGAGTTAAAGGCCGCTACTACATCAGCTGATCTAGGCCAAGGTTCAGGTATCGTTTGATGAACTTGGGAGATCATGGAATTAAGCACCACATTCAATCTGTTCACGATTATCTTCTGGATTTCTGTAAATAGACTGCCTATTTCGGATTGGCAATTTATGAAATACGCGGCACGTCTGCTTCTACTATCATACCAACTAAAACTATTTAGAAATTGGTATTCCAGCTCTAGATAAATCACCTACATTGTCTGTCCCAGCGACCAACATGGGACGGCGAAGACCAGCACTAATCAAATTTTATTCAGTGATAACAACGGCTTGTATGTAGTCCGTGGGACCAATGTTGCCTGTGCTTGCCTGACTGCACTTCGGACGCCACCCCTTCACGCAGTCGAGAAGCACCGGGCTCGAGTTTCCCTCTCGTTAGAGTTCATCGTTGCTGCATATCATTGGGCGCACCCAGGATAGGAATCCCGGCTTTCTAACCGACTGGGCGTGTGGCTGTCACACATACGCTACCGGTGTCAATCAAACGTGATCAGAACTACCGAAGTAAGTTTGTTCGAATGTCTACCTCATTGATAACCGGCTATGAGCGACGGCTCCATCTGTTTCCACGGATTCCAAGGAGTCGAAAAACCATAAGAAAATGCTGCAATGGAAAGGTCGGTTGAACCGGCAGTCACCCGATTGGGTGAGGTGCATCTGATCATGCTCGCACACGATCCTGAAGAACAGTATCCACGCTCTGTATCCAAGAAGCCGGTGCTCCTATACGAGAGGGAACAAAAATGAAATCAGATTTGGAGGTTTTCAGGCAAAAAAGATGAAAAATAAACGACCACGGACCAAGTCTTTCCGGCCCCAGGGATAACAAAGTCAAATGTGACAAAAAACCTCTCGACCGAATTGGTTCTCACGGATATCACGGGATTATCTTAATTGGCTATTAATTTTTATTGCGTCCGTCTGGTAGTCGCTAACTACGGCCACGCCACTGATCAGTTTTCGGATAGAATTTCATTATGCATTTTCAGTTTGTTTTCATACAGTTACAAATTCCCAAGAACGAAAAAAGCGAATGAGAGGACCAGTGATTGGTTCATAATTTTTTCTTTAAAGCTTAATATTTATTAGGCCAGCTTAACGTCTCACTAAGTATCATGGATGAGCCTAAAATGTAAGTAATAATGTTCTCAAAAAACCACAATGAACCTCAGATGGAGAACCAATCAATGCTAACTAGTGCCAAGCTTGTTATAGCACATTTGATTGACTATGCTTGTGGTTCAATATTTTTCCGTTGACTGATTTATTCTGTTTGTTCCCACCGATATTTGGCCACAACCTGTACTATTTTAGTCAGGTTGATTGTTCGGTCACGCTCGCTTACTTGCTCCTGGCAGCACTCATTACTCCACCGTTTCACATGTGGACTGCCCGATTGGATATGATATGTTTGGCGCAGATTCAAGTGAACTGCTTCTTATTACCGACTAGATGAACCCATAAAATGAAATCATCGCGCCTCCTCACTGATTGCTCACTGCGCGGTAACCAATTTGGAAAACAATAGGCTTACTCGGGCCTGGTGCCACTTAAACAGTCTTTCCAATAGCTTTTAGACAACAAATCTTTTATAAGTGCGCTCTGTCAGCAATTGCTTTCAACGAGCTACAAACCGGAGCTCACTGTCATGGATAACTTGATTTTTAAGGTATATAAGAGCGGAAAAGACCAGAAATCATGCAGACATAGGGGCCAGACTTAGACAAGTCGAGGCAACTAAAGTCAACTAGTTGCAAAATGGTACGGCAACTATTAAAATAATGGAAAAATAAAAACAAAAGTAATGCTTTTAGGAGCAAACTACCGGAGAATGGTACGGTTACAAAACCCATAAAGGCAAACAAAAGTTTGCGACATCACGAACGAAACAAAGATTGGATAAAAAAAACTGGCATTTCTGTTTGGCAGTTAATGAGGGGGAATTCTTGCCCATAGACGGCCCCGAGTGACTTGGACTGCGTGGTGATGAACGGAGATTGTTACCCCTAAAGATTCTAGAACAGTAGTGTTTCGTCTTAATTTTTTTTGTTTTACCCTGTGAACAGGACTTCAAATTCAAATGAATAACGGAGAAAAAAGACCGTCTGTTGAACCAAGGGTTTCATGCTGCGCAATCCTCTATGGGTACCGGTGTATGCACTGATTCCGTACGTGTCAATATTGGTAACAACGAAGGATGCTTAGCACCAAGGGGTTTTGAGGAACCATGACATAAGATCAATAACCGATGTCTGGAATCTCTGTGACAAGCACATCCCCGTTTGTTAACTAGTTGACTATTACTAATACTATTTAACGCCATCGGGCTTGTGCCTCATTGTAAGCACTATCGATCATTCCTGTCTGTCGAGCCAATGCGTGCCGTCCCAATTACCTGTGAACTTTAGGAAAACGGGCGTCTATTTCGCGGATCATTCGAATTCCGGTCTATTGTGCCATGATAGTGATTCTTGTGACACCGGGCGGAGAGCTTGACTACAACTGAATTATAAATTTGGTTGCCAAATTATGACAATTGTAGCGTTGATCGAATCGTGAATAATCTTCAACCTTAGTAGGATTTCTGACCAATTATGACCACTAAACTCATATATGACAGTTGAAAAGCGACTATTTTGATCCGTTTAATATTGAATTCAAGTATGGATTGCATTGTAAATCCACAAGACGGAGTCAATTCAGAAGGCAAAAATTACTTGCCTTTCATCACGGGAGGAGGCTATAAAAATAGTCAACCCAACTCTCTCTCCATTTATGGCAATATTATTACCGAGTTCGGACAAAAAATTCCCTAGTACAATTTATTTGACTTTTGCGTGTTTAGGTGGAAATTCAAACAGCGTACAAAATTACGTTTAGTTTTTAATTGCCAATCTCCATCGTTACAAAAGGGTCGTGCGTTGTTGCGCATCCGAAACGGAATGCAGACAATGGTCTCTCGAGGCGTGAATTTGGAATAGTTACACAGAAATGAAAACATCAATTTTAGATTTCCGTTTTGACCTAATACATCGATAAATTTTGATCGAATTTGTCTATTTGAAAAACAAATTACCAATTCTGGGCGATTCTAATTTCTTTTTCCTAGACAGACGAAGTTCCAAGCCAGTTGTACCATGCACTGGTGTTGAATTGGTCTGAATTGGAGGTTTACATCCATCCTGTTGTAGAGACAGATTTTTTCTGGTTTGGCTTGGTTTTCGTCTTAAGAATCTTAACGGAAATTCGCTGACTTTTGAATTTTTATTTAATAAAGTAGGCATAGGAAAATGCATTTACGTTAAAGTTCTTTTGCTTCCGAAAGTCAGTTACTTTGTACCACTACCACCCATAGTAAAATGTTTCTACGTTTAAACGGGGGGGTCGGGTATGTAAGTTTTGACGGTTTCTGCTCTGATGTCCGTTAACGTCACGGTCCAAACGTGAAGCAAGTTTGTTTGTTATGATTCATCCAGCCGGCTAGTCTTAAATTCACTTTCGTTCTGCTTTGGACTTAATCAGAAATTCCTGGTCAAGCAAGTATTAAAAACTCTAGAAATTTGAGTCATACAAAGTCTCTATGTTAAGTCTTACACTTGCCAGTCATTCGTGTGGTCAGAAATGATCTAATAAGCTGAACGTGAATAGGACACAAATTGTTTCTAAGTAATTGTGTGCATTAATTGTGCTTTTATTATGGTTTGTAACAAATATGTTCCAATCCGAAAGTTAATGAATCACCCTGTTTCAAATTACAAAAACCAATTCAATGTGAACAAGTAGTCAGTTACTATCTAACTGCATTCCAATGGAATCTCAGGATGATACTGGTGAGTAATCAGTAGTCAACAACTCACTTTCATAATAGATTAGAAAAACTTTTTCTGAATAATTAGATTATTTAAAAATCACGCAGAGTTTTGAAAATCTATGCTCACTCTAAAGTTATTTCAGAAAGTCGTGGATTGTACCGAAGTCACAAAACAACGCGAGTCAGGAACTCCAAACCGAGAGAGATACCAATTACACATTTTTGATGAATACACAACAAAAGGTCCATTTATGACAGTTCATTTTATTTGGTAAGTTATCACACACCAAGGCGAAACCTGGCGTGCGTTAAATGTGCTTACTAACGCCCACTCTTAAGGTGCAGATTGATTCTATTCAGGCTAGCAAAAGAGAAGATATTTTCACACCTTTCCAGCGATTTGCCAACTTGGAAATTAACCATGTGACTATATATAAATATAAATATATATATATAAGTAGTAAGCAGTGGCATCTAAATGAGCAAAAAATTTTTACGGGAGCACGCGACCGATTTCGCTGTTATTGTCGCTCGTCAGGTATGCATACCCGGTACTCCCTTGTCCAAACATCCTTATACTTGTACATTCCGAATCGGTGTGTCTTCCCAGAATCAAATGCTGATATACTGGACACGGGAAATAATTATAAGGTAGAAGAAACTCTCTGAAAACTCTGGCTTACGAAGTCGATGACAATCAAATCGAATGGCGTTTGCAATCCGCCAAAATAATCCTATTTAACCTGGTATTTGATCATCCTTTTGAACTCTGCTTCTGATTTACGGTAAAGTCCCCAACGAAGGGAGGCTGGTATAGTGGAACACGAGCATGATGCTGGCATTTCACTAACATCCAGTTGTTTTCCGCATCTACAGTCGATTTTAAAATAACCAATTTATTTGACATGTTTATAGTTCCCTGACTGACTGCACATCTGGCGTCTAGGTGATAAGTCAATTTTGAGAAATTTTGCTCAGTAACATTCCAGTTTTTGTTTATCAGTGTCAGTCAGTCAGTCACAGGATGGGTGAATCACCTTGTAAGCTTAAGAACTGAGTGAAAAACAATCGGAGAGCGTCGTAAAAACGAATGAGTCATCTGAAAGACAAAAGAGGATAAAATAATTTGTCTCATTGCATTCCACTTAAAATTGATTATCGCTTGGAGAAAGCAATCCATTTATACGAAAGCATCCAATGTAAGGTGTCTGCGGTTCGAATGATAAATCAGTCCGCTCACCGACAAAAATCAACTAGGTTATTAGATAAGTCATTTTTGTCTACATTTTACCCGGAAATAGTTGATTCCTTGGGCTCGACCATGGCCCTACCCTTTACTCTTCACGTGAAAGTCCCGCATGTAACATCCAGTGCTTAAATGGACTTGCCCCACCGGGAAAAGGAACACCCTGGACGAGTGCCGTCACGGTCCGAGAAGAAAATTATACCATCGTTTACGTGGTAAATAAAAACTGGACCGAAGTTTGTCATCCTTTTGTCACGTGGTCGAAAATTATTACGTTTATCTATCTGGCTCTGGTTTTCGGATTTATTGATATTTTGTAAGTAGTCTTCAAATTTGTATCAAAATCCAACACAAGAAATTTATGTCATTCTGAGTGGAAAAATCTGATATTTTTATTTTAATATGAACAATTCAAAAATGTTGCCGAGACGACGTTTGCAGATTATTCGCGAACCAAACTTGCATTGGCTGACAGCCATTTGGTTGATACGGAGAACCCGACAGTGACAAGATCGATTTTATAAGTAAGCCGAGGTTGATTTTATCAGTTATAGCGCAACTGTAGACCAGCATTCTACTCGTAAAAATTATCGAGTTCATTACCAGATTTAAGCCAGACTCAAGTCTATAAATAAACCTCGAAGGAACTCGTTCTCTGGTGCTCATTGTCGAATCCAGTCGAACAAACAATGCAGACTGAAGTTGCACGTTGGACAAACTAAACGCATTTTGTGCGTGTCAAGTAATTTCCACTACGGTAGGCTAGTGTATCAGCTTTATTCGACTGGCTGACAAATTGGTTGTTCTGCATGATTTCTTTACATTATTTGCTTAGCAAAAGTTTTGCTATTTTCCGATCGATATGTTCTCTTTTCGTCTCTGCCGGTGGGTGGACAAACTTTGCAGTTTAGCGAACATCTTTTTAATTCAGTCGGACCATTTCACAAAAGCAAACCGTGCGGTTATCCGATTTGCCGTGAATGTTTTGTTCAACTCTTTGAATTTACCTTATGTATTCTCCAAGTCCGGGGATTCAGCGAACCGTAGAGCCACTGGACTTAGTTGCCATAGCGAAAACAGATATCCACGGATACGGCTCGATTCTTTCACGTCCGTCAAGAGAACATGACGTTGCATTGATGACCATAAGTAATAGATTTTCGACTAGTTTTTTCTCTCTCTAGCTATTACATTTTGTTGTTTGGAGACAAAAATTATTACGGAACGCTATGGTTCAAGATTTTAGCAATAGGGTCTAACAAGCAGCGTTATGTTTCATTCCGCAAGAAATGATGTCAAGATGATCGAAATAAAAGGCACCGCGTTGTTTAATTTATATTTTACTTCTCAAATTTTGGAAAGCTTGCCTAATAGGGGAAACTCGTTTCGCGAACAACCACTCTCACCCTTCTATCTAAGCTTCCGTTTGAACACACAGCAGCAGTATACTTACCGCGATTTTTACCAGATCGAAAGATTAGTTGACTTTTTTAATAAACCAGAGGATTGCAATGTAACGTAAACAGTGACTCAGCGGAGCTCTAGAGAAAACAAGAAAGTTAGTATAGTTTCAGTTGACTCAACATCAAGAGGTCACTAGTCGTTTGGCGAAATGTTCAAACGATAACATTTTTAGGTTTTCATGCGCTCCGCAATTCAGATTTCCGAATTCCCATGACAAACTAAGTTTGTCTACTGCGCTTGTGAACATTAGATGTGCTATGCTGTTGACAGAAAACATTTATGACAGCTCGTTGAGTTGCCTGGAAAGAATACCTGAACCCACTTTACCTGGTCGAAAACTCTGCCTGCTTGATTCATCCCAGTGAGTTTCTCTCTTCCCACCTTTATGGCGCCTAAGCCTGTTTGTTTTACTTTACACTAAATAATTCCTGCTGCAATTGAGGATGTAGCGGGAATTACCAAACTGGACTCTTCATTTATTCGACGATAACTAAACAAGGAATAGCAGTGACCGTATAGGAAACCACTCAGAGCAGACAAAGGCACTCCTAGCGGGAAACCTCGGATATCTTAACAAAACTTCCAGCAGTTAGCAAAATAGTTCAGTTGCGCAACTGCATTTTCAAGGGTCTTCCTACACGAATGTGAGAAAAGAGAACCGTGACGGGACGTAGACAATCAGTCATACTATCAGAAACAAAATACCCTTGGGCTTTTATTTTAAAATAAGCTTATACGTCCTTCCTTCTAGGTCCCTCTGTCTCTCTTTTTAGTGATCTGAGTGCAGTCCTCTCGGCCATCGGTATCCACATCCCCTATTGGTTAGAAGCCACAGAGAGTTAAGTTAAGGACAAGTTAAGCATACCCCACCACATCGATACAGTCGCGGTTACTTTAATGCTATTGCATTATCCACTGCATAATGTTGCGGTACGCACGTTCTGGCCATAAGTCATGTCATGCTGCCTCTTCGAACTTCTTCGAACTATCCCTTTTCGATTCGCTGGATTTCCACTCTCCACGTCGTTTTGGATTGCACTGTATCGGTCCAAGGACTGATGAAATAAATTGTTGGAAGCAGAGTTTGCATGAATGGTCGATCTTTATAGACACTGGTACCTCCTCAATTCTCAGACCACTGTTCACCAAAATGCTTTGCCTACTCTTTCGCCCTTTCTCGCCCACCTTTCCGTCCGGGATATAGGTCTTTGTCGCGCCTAGACCCGAATCATTCTTGCCGATCCCATCCGTCCCTTGTATGGCTGTCTCCTTTCCAGTCATTCTTCGCATGAATCAATTCCCTCGCGTAAAATTTCCGTTGCAATCATACCGTCAAATATTCTCTGCTTCGAAATCGTAAAATTCTGTGAATATCCGCCGTTCTAATGCTTACACGTTGATAGATTAAGTCTTCATCATTTATGTTACTGCTGGATTATCTGCTTGCGTGAAGTGATTCACTGTGTGACATTAACGCTCAGATTGTCGTTAGGACTCTAAGGAAGCACTGCTTAAGGCCTGTTAGGAATCATCACAACGAGACCCCGTCACAACGAGACTACCGTCACAATGAGACTACACCTTGACGTGGTGTGACGGCTTGCGTGCCTCCGTGATCCAACGTGCTAAACAGGATGGCTTATCTCAAGCTGAAGATCCAATCATGCCTGGAAGGTCAATGGGTAGAGGCCTGACGAAGTAGTCT
>LUCM01006166.1:541831-573630 GCA_008360955.1 Fasciolopsis buskii
TTTGTACAGTTAGACTGCTCCGTGTGTTGGCTGCAGCAGCATCTTATCTTTTTCCGCCTGTGTAGGCCCACTCCCTGTTCCCGTTGGATACTCACTTCTTTATATAAACGTGTAACTCTGGGGAACGGCAACGGTCAGTGAGTCTTGCCATGCTGTTTAACGCTGAACGATGATGAGGAATCATCAGCCGTGCATATCCACCGCACCCGAAATGGAACGCTAACCCGGGACGAACGATTCTGAGTCGGGCGTCTTAGCCATTAGGCCAGCCGGGAAGACTCTCCTGTACATTATTTTTCTTTCTTTTTCGCTATCGATTGGAATATGAGTTACCTAATTTGTAAAAGTCTAATCTGACGGATTATGGATTTGTATGTACGCAGGTTATTGGGTATTTTTTTAATAATAATCTGTATTTAGTTATTGCCGTTTTGGTAGATAAAAATCCTGGATTTTCGATAACTCCTTAGATTGTGCACCCGGAAATTTGTTCAGCTTGTATGATTGTAACTATCTTCGTAGGTTGGGTCAAGGCTTCCATAGCAGAACTGGATACATTTCACGCATAGCTGAAGGAATGCATGTCCTTATGCATATCGGTTCCTGCACAACTGGATACATTTGTGGTCAGCAGTGTTCGTTTCCACCCGAATCCTTGATATGTTGTCCCCTGGTTGAAACGCTCAAGAGCATGTAGCGCGCCCAAGTAATTATTAATCCATTTACATTTTCGCACCAAATGAAGGCATTAAAAAACATAGCACACGATTGTTGGTTGAAATAAGGACAAAGACCACTAATGACAAGCGACATATCAAATAGAACAAACTGACTCACGGGAACCGAGCAGTTTTGTTCGGTGGTTCGTCACTGGCACTTATGACCCATCATCGGTCTTAGACTCTTGGAGTGTGCGGGACTGAGTTCAAAGAGTTGTGTGACGAAATGTCCCAAGATAATATCACTCATTGTTAGTTTTCATCTGCACGATTTCATAGAACCGCCGGGTGGGAACGGAGAGCTATCAGAGCAGAAATATCGTCTATTGCACGGAACGTTTGTGCTTGGGTCTGGCTTGTGGTGGGTCCAACAGTGTATGCTGAATCGGCCAGATGAATCGTCCACACATCAAAAGGATGTGTTGTCCCAAGGCACGTTCGGAAACAATGAAATAACGTAGGTCGCAGGTTCCCCCTAAGCACTCGGGCCAAGATCAAACAAAAAGACAAAGCCATCAAAACCCAAATAATGTTATCATGAGGTTAAGGATGTATAGCTTAGACAAGCATTTATCGGCGTGTATGTATGTGTGTGCGTCCGCGCACTCCCATGATCAATGTCCCCTACAGGCCTACGATTTCAACGAGCTTATCATACCCCGTCGTCAAACGTAGGAATTAGGTCATACCTCAGATTGAACTCCTATTTCAGGCAGATTGTTTCAGCAGGTAAACCCTTAATATAGGCAATAATTTCGCTGGGATCCGTACTCTGCGTTTAGAGATGGTCATATGATACTGCCGGATAAATTTATCTCTTTTCTAATTAAGTTGAATTTCCTTATTCCTAAGGATCACTGTCCGTCTGCTTTCACTGTAAACTGAATTTCAATCTGATTCCAGTGAGATATTCAAAAACCGGGATTCTAAAGAGATTTCAAGATATGAAAATTCCCACTAAAGATTCGAAATAACAGTTCATAATTTAATTTATATTGATTAAGTTGGATTCACTTATTGAATTACCGTCCGTTGAGGATTCAGTAATCTGATTATTTCCCTGGCAATTAAATCATCGAGAACACGTTCGCAACGTAACACTCATATGCTCCGGATCAGGAAGAAACTGAATGCAAAACACCGGGAAATTCGTATCAAAAACTAACCAGGCGATCCAGCCTTTTTAACCGATTTAAACCCTGTGGAAAAAATCGATCCGCATTTTGTTTACACAACTATCACCTCTGATTACTGTTAACTTAGTCAACAGGATTTGGGCCGCTTCGGACCCAATCTTTACACAAGGTGACGAACAAAACTCGCTCACTTGAAAGTCACATTCCTCGGCGTGACATGAATGGTTTTGTAATGTCTCTCGGAATTCTGATGGTATTGCATAGATATTTTTGATAGGTATGAGTTACATATGTTTTGATTTCAAAAGAATTTTGCGCAAGTTGTCCAACGGTGTTAATTTTGAAACGGATAGACAAATAATGGAATGAGCTCGCTAAATGGAGCAAAGCCTGGATGAAGCGCACAAGCCTTATTATTCTAGAACGCAAAAGAGGGCTGAAGAGGCGTCTGTGCTAGCTTTAACTCGCTAATTGGCAGTCGCTTCTGCTTCCGCTCACGTTAATTCTAGAAAGAACAGCCAAAATTGAGCAGACACAAACACTCGTTGAGTATGCCTAAACGAACAACTCATACCGGTTCCGTCCGGTCAACACTCCGTGATCGATCAGTCCACTGCTCAGTGCGGTCCCTCGTCATCAACTAACCTTATCATGTTGCATTTTGCTCAGTTTATTGATAGACACCCAGCGCAACCGTCGACCGTTACAATGGATATGACGGTTTATCATTCGCTATCATTACATGTACTAACTCAGTGTGACCAGTTATTGCTTGTCAAGATATCCTCCAGTTTACAGGTCACAATAGCGATTGAATCTTGTGTGACAACATAGCTACTAAATGGATATATTCGAAACTCGAATCCAGACCGATCACCATACTTGAAGAATAGGAAGTCCACTTCCGCTTTATAAGTGCAAAAATTAGTGTTACGAACCGGATTTGAACCGGTGACCTTCATCGTGCCATCTTAAAACAATTGAAGATTAGTCAAATTGTCCCTCGGATCCCGTTCAGCTGTGCTGTTGGCTACAGTCGGTAAACGGCCGTCAAGACTAATGCAGGTTAGTTACTGTGTCACTGGAATCATGGTTCGTTCAACACTAGATGTTGACTTAAATAATTTGCACGCGAGATCCGTGTTCGCGGTTGCTCAGAGCTAGGACATCTGTCCAGCAAGTAGAAACCCCCTGGTCTGAATCCCGCTAGTGGCGTCGACCTGTAGATGAATAGTATGCAAGTGGATTTACCTTTCCACGCAACATCTAGGCCCTCGTGCCACCTTAAAACAAATGATGATTATGCTTGACTCGATGAATGTCTGAGGTAACGATGTGTTGATCGACTCGGCTATAGTTTTGCAGAGTCAGGTGATTTACCGACCTGTTTACAACTCCGGAGCTCCTTTCAACAATAGGATCAAGTCAAAACATCTACACACACGGGAGCAGCATTTCTACTGACAGGTGTGTACCGTAGAATACTTATTTGGGAGCACCATTAGCCTTGAATTGACAATGATCAGAATTACATGTACTTTGTTACATTAATCGTGGCTTTTAAAAGAGTTCATTTCTGACTTGATGTGAATGTAACCGACCGTCACAATGGCATCAATGAAATGTGTGTAGAGGCTCGAAACAGTTAAAAGAAGCATGGGATAGGAGTTCGCATACGATCGTGAAAAGGATCGGGAAACTGCAATGGAATCTGAGCTCACATATATTCCAAGTCATGATAAGCTATCCATGAAATGTCTGTGTTGAAGACCTCCAGGCTACAAACCACATCAATGATGAAACGATTATTGTTACCCGAGTTAACCCAAAATGGACCACATTAGGCCGGGTGCGGTAGATGCTCATCAGAATCGTGGAAAAAAATGGTTTCCATTTAGTTACATCCTTGGAGTGTAATCGAGGCACACTGCAGGGCACATTCTGAGAACCTAGTATATTAACATTATCGTGAAATCAGCACTCCAGTAAAATGAAAGTAGTTGGACACCTGCAGTAGCATGCCAAGGGAAATGCCCCCAGTCAAAAAACGACCTCGTGTAACGGGGTGGTGACGATGTAAAATAGATTCGGTCTAAAATCACTCGGTAATTGTACTAGAAGCCAGACATTGGTTTGCATTCCTATGGGATTTCCCCTAGCCGGTTATGTGAGTGGGAATACGCATTTTTGCGGATGTATTTATATCCGACAGATTTCGAAAAATCGGTAAAACTATTGATCAAAAATGTCGACTTCTGCCCATAGTAACATGGAAATCAGATGATCGTCCTTGGAAGCTTATATATTCCTCATAATCGTCTTAAAAGGTAAGATACCGGCTTAGTGAAACTTGTCGAAAGTGTTTTATTATTTAATCGATTTTAGCGATTCAAGTGCAGCTGCGTGGTGTCCATTTTTGTTCCACTTGCGGCTTTTGATGGAAATACAATCAGAGTTATCCTGCACCATTAATTATCTGTTTTAATTCGACACCAACGAGTGCAACAGTAACAAATGGTTGCAAATGATAATAATTGATTGTAACCCTTTTGTCACTGCTTGTGTGTGCTTAAGCGTGGGTAATTCAAGCGCACCAGGATTAGTCCTTCTGTAATGCTGTTTTAACTTCCCGATTGGTGGAGAACCTTCACGAAACCTTTTTTTAGAGCGCCGTAATTGGCTGTGGCATGGTTCTGCAGCAGACGTTGGAAATATTCAAAAACGATGTTCGCTCAGAAAATTACGGTTCCGGATGGCGGCGAATATGATAGTGTGCGCTGCAATGGTAGATGGTCCCCACCTTCAGCCTAATGAAAAATAAATCTGATGTCCGGACCACCACTTAGGAGTTTAAAGATTTTAGTGAACCTACTGTGCTTTACAAAACGCTGAAAAATTAGGTTTTTACTTTTGTCTGCGCTGACCACCAGGACATCGCCGGCCAAAAACAAAAACGACAGTACATACACCGAGGACCCCTGGAATTAGGAAACTCTTCAATGCTTACGCTGTGCTTTGAACCAAATTACATGGAAAAGGTTCCGTAGAGGATGAATTGTGTTTTGAGTGTGGTCTTTGGACTATCCTGCGAGGCGATAGGCATGTAATAGAATGGCTGAAGCAGATCAGGTGTGGAGAAGTTCTCTGCGCCACATATGCTTTTGGAAGAGTCATTACTTTCTGGGCTCAATTAATAGGCTACCACCGATGCTGCTTTCTGGAACCACAAGTATTGGAACAGTCATTGTGCTTCTTAACAAGCGTGCTACTCCAGGTTTCAACTTATTTTCAAACTCTGCTTCGGTTGTAGAGGGACTCCTTTGATAACCATCTGCATGTCATTGGTTTATCTTTCCTGATAGCATGAAAATGAGCCGTGTGCATTGTTTTGGATAGAGAAGTCCATGGTAATGAGGATCTAAAATACTCATTCTATAAGTCTTCCCTGGAGTTTCAACAAATGACATCCTAGAGAATCATTGTAAACTGAGATACCGCACGTCGTCACAGATCCCAATCCGAGCAAAAGTCGAACGCCCTTTACATTAGCTTTCAAGGGGTGACCGGTAATAGGCTAACCCAAGGATCGGATGAGAAAAATCGGTAATCATGAAAATCTAAAGGAAACTGTACCTGAAATTTGAAACAACTGTCAAGAACTTTTCCCCGCATGTAGCTTCCGAAGTACTACTCTAGGCCGCTTGCAAATTGGGTGTTCTAGAGTGCTGTTATTACTCTTTAAGAGGAAAGGGAACCATTTATGGAAGTCAAAGCAGCAGATCGGTCAAAAATATATTAGATGCGATCGTGTTCGGCCCCCTTGGTAGACGTCGCGATTCCTAACGGATTTCTGTTTTTGTCATATCGTTATCTTTGAAAGTACGAATGGCCCCTCATTGATGGGCATCTTATTCAGAGGTAACTGCAGAACTTTCCTCAAATAACCTTGGCTTCCAGCTCGAATATTCCGTTTAATCTCCATGTTTCGATGCCAACTACGTAAATTTTGTTGGGCAGAGACATAACGGCTTTTGCGCGCCCCAGATTAAATTCAAACATGCACCGAGCAATCTCATCTAGCCCCGTCATCAACACTTCTTTTTTGAGGGATGAAAAAATTTTTATGATCGATAGAGGTAGGTGTATGGTCCAACTCTTTCTTATGACCCCGTCATCCATTTTGTATATTTCGAAATATTTTAGGTCCATTGGAAGTCAAGAGTGACTTTGACTGTGAAAACGGCACTTGTGTGTTGCTGACCCAGTAACCAAATTTGACTGACAATTACTCCTTTGAGAAGGGAACAAACACCGGTAACAGAATTTCCCCGAGTAAATCACAAAGTTCTCCCACCTTTACGGCCAGTAGTTTCTGCACTATATGGGAGTGCATTATGAGAAGCCTGCCGGGTGCCTCTCTCTGTCAGCCGTCGGTGTGGATGGGAAATATTGTGCAGGTGATTTTTCACAGTGGCTGAAACCTCGACTTAGTAATGGTTATCTTTTGCGTCACAAGAGAGTTCGCCAAACAAAACATGACACCATGATCACTTTCACCAATCACAGACAGGCAGCACATAAAAAGGAAACTATTAGCTCGGCAAACTGGATTAAAAGTACCGTTGGATTTTGACCGCAAATTTGCGTTTTCCGTAAAGACAATTCAAAATTAGCATGAACGTAATACACTTATGCCCCTCGGACAAGTCAGATGACCAGTGTGATGGTGTTTCCACGGTGGGATGGAACTGGAGCTGTAAAGATCGATTCTTTTGGATGGGAAATTCGTGAATTCGAGCCCTCTCACAAGCGGTCAACTTGCCCATTTTGGCAGCTGTCGGCTGGCCGCAGAATTCTTTCTGAAAGTGATTTGCAGTGATATTTCATTTATAAGGAAAGTTAAAAATAATAAATAACCAGTTGCTCTGGAATTGAAGACGAAAGAAATCGGTACATGGTCCGCAAATTTGGCAATTTAATACATTTGGACGGGGTGATACGTTTTATTCGTCGTCGTTGACTGAAATGGCTTCATCCTATCCCCGTCACATTTTATTGGTGGAAACAACGCATTACTCTTGAAGCAAGGTTAAACTCTCGAATACAAGGAGCTAAAATTTGCAGCTTTTCCTTATTTTACTTTCACATTCGGCGCAAATTGGATGCTGAATTGCGACCTAAACTGAACGCTCATTTACAGACGAGCTTTCAAACATTGTGATTTGTATTTATGCGGAATGTTTCTTTGCATAAAAATGCAAACCAATCATTCTTGGTCCAACTTGTAAATCACTGGTGATTGCACTGTTTATCGGGAAATCCTGTGTTATCATCCATCAATGCTGGCTAACTGTCACAAAGCATGTCAGAAAAAAAACGTTTTCACAGCCATGCTGCCCCAGGGAGTTTTCGGATCTACGACGGATTAACGAAGTTCAATCTTAACTTGTTTGTACATTGCAATGATTTGTTCAGGTGCTTCAAGTCGGATTAAATAATTGTTTGAACAAAAAACCGAGTGAGAAGCAAACTATAGATTGTTAAAACCGTCCAAACAGTCACACTCAACTCGAACGCGATCCTTACTTTACTATTTGATCTGTAAAGCATGGAAAATAATTCTTTAGACACAATTGTTTACCTCGTTACCTTTGACACACTCTTCCCAGCGAGTTGCGTGACCAATTTACTCGTCGTTATCCGAATCCCGACCACTTCTGTTATACATACGTCGACGTATTATCAACATAGTGACTCGGCAACATGTTTTGTTTTTATCTTTTGTTTTCCTCATAACGAAACATCTTGATGTCGACTGTTTGACATTGGTTGAATGAAACAAATCTGCCCATTGGGATCGCGTTTATCAACCTCAGACCTGGTTCTTCCAGAGTCACTAACTTTGGTTTTTCGTCTGAAGTTCACTGAACTTTCCCTGATGTTGGCTGAGATGAACTATTTGTCACAAAGCTACTGCTTCTAGCAACGAGGCAATTTTGGATGCAAGACACGCAGTACCGAGTACTGATTAAACGATCTAAACGTGGAAGTCAACCTCCGTTTGAAACTTTTGAGCACAATGTTTCAGCTCTCCGGTGCAAATAAATACATTATTTCCTTCTTCAACCAAATTGCCGAATTCCCAACTGCTAAATCCCTGCAGAGATAATGACTGACTGTTTTCGTTCTGTGCTCATGACGGCCTTTCTCCCACTTTAAAAATGTACTACCCATTGTCAAAGTCCTGTGTCAGTACGACAGTTTCTACGGCTACTACCACTACTACTATTACTACTACTACTACTACTACTACTACTACCAATACTATTGTTAGCAATCATAATGATGGTAATGATATTGGTGTTGATATCACGCTTACTACTACTGCTACTGGCAGTAATACTAATTTTACTACCATATTATTTATATACGAATCTATTCGCAATATGAGAATGCGCCATGATCTGTTTTATCCGATTCAGGCAGTTCTCGTGAGTACGGACCGAGTGCTCATACGCAGTCCATCACAAATAAATACGTTTACCAACTGTCATGCCCAGAGAACATTTTGCGAACAATTACTTTTATCCATAGTGAAATACACGCTGGCAGCGGACTTTTATGTGGGTCTTCAGTGCTAGTCAGCGTGTTCGCGCAGACGAATTTGTCCAGGCAATAATGAGCACTTCCGTCCTAACGTGCGTCAACGACGAGTTTTCGTCAAAACGTTTCGGCTGCGTCCATATAGCCTTGGCTCAGTCGATGCCCTTATAACAGAATCAAAAAATGACGTCAAACTGTTGAAAAAAGTGAGCCAAAAGATAGCCCCAATTATGGAACCAAAAAATTAACATACCCTAGCTCGTTACCAATCCCGTGTGCGGAAAACACCGTAAAAGCCCCGATGGACAGGCCTCATACTGTTCTCGTTCACGTGATCTATTAACGAGAGTACTGCGAATTGCCATCCGGACGGAAACGTTAGGAAAACTTGCTATTCTCTGGGTGACATCGGAAAGCGACAAAATGTCACTGAACATGCAGAAAGTGATTCGACGAAGAAGCATTTCAATCAAAGTAGTAATTGCTGCGGACTGATAGTTGTTTTTTGTCATTTACCGAAGCTAACAGCAGAAATTGTTTATCCTTTTAAATGAAACGCCGAGTCGAACTGAAACACCTAAGCAGATTGGACAGAGGACGGATTGTCAGAAGCAGTTATTTTCTTTGATCTTCTCACTGTTACATGTAATACATGCCAACGTTTGTTGAATTGAGCGCGTAAAAGTTCGGTGAGAAATGTAATTGCGAGAAGTGGTTGAGAAGTGGTTCATTTGAAACTAAATTGCCTACGGCAACGACAAAGACACATGCCCTGGGTGAATAGTTTCCGCTTTACAAAAACCGAATAGTCGGAGGACGAACGCCCTGTATATTTACACAAAATTACCGGCTAAATCATATCAAGTCCGTAGTTGCCTGACGTTCTCAAAAAGGTGAATTTTTAGCCTTTTACACCGAAACCTGTGGGTGGTGTGCGATCCAGCTTTTGTACCAGGTGGAATTTGCCGGTCAAGCGCACCAGGTACCCGTTTTTAGGTATTCCGTCCCGTTGCGGATCGAACCATCTTTTTTTACTATCCATTTAATTATCTGTTGTTTATCGAAAATCTGTGAGCCTTTGGGTTGTCAACGCTAGATAATTTGGTGCAATATGTTCCACTTGAGAAATCCGTAAGGTGATTATTTTTAAACTCAGATGACTATTCCAAATCAACGGACCACGGCCAAAACTGTCGTATTGTTCTCATCACTCTCCGGTTGTTTACAAACAGACCTCAACATACCAGTCAGATATGTGGAATCGAAAGAATGTGAAATCCTCACATTCATCATCCGGCTATAGTCACGAGTGTCTCTCTTATCTGAATGTGGTTTAAAATCCAATCCAAACCTTTCACAAAACTGTTGGCCTTCAGAACTCGTTTCCGCATCAACACACTACAAACACGTCTATGCACGACCCGACCAGGATTAGAAATAAAACACAAGGGGCGTGTTGGAGAACAGGGCCGATAACAGATAAATTTGGGATGAACGGATGCATAGTTTGGCTTGCACAACTACGTTTGCCCACCGGCACTCACACACACACGCACACGTAAACAAGCCTAATACCAACAGACTAGAGGTTTGCGTGCCTCACTATCTGACTGGTTGGCGTGCAACGGGAAACCAGACATGCACACAAAGCTAACTGCTTTGGAACCGCCTGAGCGAGCGATATTTTGTGTTCGGGAGATAAATGAGATGCAACCGTAGGAATTTGGATCGGTGAGAAGACCGGAAGTGAATCTGTTGGGTTAGGCACAAGCAGTTCGATGACATTGCTCTTGACCACGACAAGCGAAAGGAGATAAACGGAAGGGGTTTTATGAGGATGATCACCGAGTAGCTATTGTGAACCTTGTGCCCAGGAATCGGTGACAAAATGATCTACTTTTTTGTGTGAAAATGTTGTACGTACTTCGTTTTTTTTTACATGCAATGCATTTTTGTCGAACACAAGAAAGAGACAGCAGCAATGAGATTTCCTGTCGGTCTTTCGTTTTGAATGACAGCCTCGATGGGAAAGATTGAAAGTCATTCCAGTTACACAACAGAACTATCCTTCAAGTTGAATGTTACGGATTTCGAGCATCGAACACAGTGACACGTCTATCTCACTAATTTTTGATTGTCATCAACACGAGGAAGACGACGGAAATATCAGTTGTGCTCGCGAAGTTGCTTCGGGCATATTCAATCCAGGTTGCAAGTGTCCGACAGATTATTAGATGAGCAGTATATAGAGGTCAACATAAGTGGTTAGCATTCGAAGACCAAATTCTTTTTGGAAGATGTCACGCCTTTGCTTTCCATTCTGAAGTCCATCATTACTCGACCGTGGTTCCCTTTGACTAATAGGAAGTCAAACCAAAGTTTATTTTGGCCAGAGAGAATTTTCCCGAATGATTTTTCTTGCAATATTCACTTCCTGCTTGCCACCGCATATCAAGGAAGCCACACAGGTTGGTTCCATCGTTGTTGGGAATGATCAGCAGTGTCTATGCAGCCCACCGAGACTGGGACGCGAACCCAGGATGAACGACTATGGGTCGAACGCGTTAGATATTAAGTTCAGCAGGCCGGTTCTCAAGAGTATATGGCACATTAATACTACGTGACATAGGGTGCCTATCGCCCCCCCCCAAGCTCAATGCGCACCAGATAAACTTCTCCATAGTGATGATGGTCTTCCGTGTGTCAGGCGAAGGTATTGCCCTCTACCGTACTGAACTAACGTAACAAATAGCACAAAGTTTGAGGCGTTTGGTTCACAGTAGTTGCTCACCGATGGTCGTTTAGTTTACGGTCCGATGGACATGCACTGTTGATCGATCCTAACAAGGATGAAACGGCTGTACAGTGCTTCCATGATCTACAGCAGTAGGCTGGATTTTGACAGCGTATAGCGAACCGTTTATCTTTTCAATTTTTACTAATGAAACTAGTATATACACCAGTTTCCGGATTGGAGTTCCACCGTCCAAAGGATTGTCACGAGGGATAGTGATCATCGATGGGAGAAAAAATCAAACCAAATATTCTGCGACTGAAAGCTAGTAAACATAGCTAATCTGATGAAAAAGCAAGTTAAATTCCTTGAGTTGAACGTGGCGATTTCGTGCAAGTGCCGAAGCGCTGCCGATCTCGTGATTGAGTGTACCCAGCATATCTGATAGGCAAAAGGGTGCAGATCATGTGAAAATCATGCAATACAGACATTGAAAGACCGCTTAATTATCTAACGGTTTGACCCGCTGAATTTTAGGTCGATTTGTGCGTGGGCACGATTAGAATGAACGTCGTTCGTGCGACCTCTCACAGAGAAGGATGCCTAGCTCGTGGCCAAACGCCAGCGATGTCACTCGGTTAGTGGTTGGTTGACTTTACGCCAGCAAGAAAACCGATCACAACCTGCGTGAGACATGAGCTGACCTTGACCTTTGTCTTGTTCCCCTGGGGCAGAGTACACGCTGTTCATTAATGAAAGTCCTCTTCCCAACTCGGCGCTTTCATTCTTCAGGATGTTACTATAAACAACGGCATGCATGCAATCTGCGTTAATGAGAATGGAACACCTGTCCTCTTGGTCAGCCAGTATGCGAATTTCACTACCGACCAATCCAGTACAACGAGATCTCGGAAGAACCTATGTTGAAACAATCCCTTGAAAAGTTGCATCTTTGGAGGAAGAACTACGGTTTTGTCCAAAATTGTTGCAGTCAAATGACTGGGATTTTGCCTCGGTATCATCTATTATCCAATGTTTCACAAAATGGACGTGAAACAAAGCGATCCGGGTGGTAGTATACAGATTTTCCACAAACAATCCAACTTTCGGAACTAAACAAACAAGAACGGGAACCAATTTGATCCAATACAGGACAGGCGGAATGCGATTTTATTACACGTGACGTTTGCCTTCAGTTGTATAACTCATGTTCGATAATTACTTGCTAGAGCCAGAGAAAAACCCACACGCAGAAGCAAAAAAACAGTTTCAGCAACCGTCCTTTAAATGGTACCGAATGCGGTAAATCAGAGACTCGGGTATAAACTACAAAATAAGTGCAATGTACTGTTGACTGGGTCCTTAAAAATCATGCAAACCAAGTGTCAATTTTCAATGTACTGATTTGTACAGCACATCGGATTTATCCTAAAAAAATTCATCCGCCCGCTGGGATACAAGATTTGTGACTGCTGTGAAGCCATTTTCCACTTCTGGTTGTTCAAGGTCATACACTTACAGGCTTTTGATTGCTGCGAATGAGATTTTCTTCGATGCACGCGATAATGATTTTAGCTTAGTTACTCTGAACTCCTTTGGAAATTCCTTGGCGGTGTGATTATGTCCAGCGTAAGTCATAAACTCCTAGGAAAATATATGGATTCTGAATTCCAAGTTACCGTGATGCTAGGAAACTTATGAAGAAGTTCAGAAATGTTATCTTCAAGTTAGTGATGCGCGATGCGGAGGCTAAATTTCTATCGTTTCGATGATTTGACTAGTTCAAGTGAGTGAAGCATTCACATGCCTGATTTGCCTTGCTTTCGCATACCCTTAAATAAAGGTAAAATAGGTTGAAAATAAATTACCTAGCTGGCAGTCTACAATCCAGATCATATAAAACGGTTGCACTTCGTGTGCCCTAAACTTAGACTCTCCACGTTGGATCAAGGTGCAGGCCGTTCTGTTCCGGTTCTAATCTTCTACTCCCTTTTCTTGTTTTAGGCACTCAGTACCTTCATTTCAGGAATGGGAATGAGACCAACAGTTGTGGCCGTGACAAGAGACGAAATCAAAGACTCTCAGGTTGACCGGTTAATCACCCCTGGCTGGTATTACGACTCCGGGGATTCTATTGAGGTTTATTCAACAAAGCAACGACGTTGGTCAGTTTTGTGCTAAAAGAAGCCTGGATGTAACCTTGACTAATATCCTACCTGGGCAATGCAGGGTCACGGTTGCTGTAGCCTTCAGAGACGGCGCTGCATACTATAGTCAGCTGACTAGCCGCGAATGCCTGCAATAATGCACTGAAAATAATTGCATCCAATTACTTAAGGACTGTTCAGTATATGTTTATGTCTCTGACAGAAAGTAACACAGCATTCATAAAAACATTCCCAGATGCCTTTATTGAGACTGCCTGGGAACACGGCGAAATAAACCAATTTAATTGGAGTTTGGATAGTACCAGCATAGCTGATAATGAGCGGCAAATAAGAACTATATTGACGCGGAGTCCTATTCCAAATTGTGACCATATCCTCGTAATATACAAGATTTCTTCTGGCAAACAAGACCTGCAGGCCACTCTAAAATGCTATCACAACTTAAAGGCGGTGGTTTCAACTGTATGGCCGAAAGTTATCGTAGATTTCATATCCGTGTTCAGTTCCCTAATTAGCCCAATGAGAACAGTTACTTTATGCCACAAAATTAAGTTCGCTCGGAAGACTGTTTGTGTTTTGCCATCGCAATGTAGCCCTCGGGAATTTCTTGTCGAGACTGGGTCTCGCGGACAGTCACAGAGTGAAGTGAAGATCACTGGTAAATTTACCATTCCCGAAAACTTTCGATTCAACATGAAGATCAGTCATTGCCTAGCTGTGAGCATGCGATGATCGTCAAACATGTGAGCAATTGCCAAAAGCGAGTTTGCCGGGTGTAAACGTGTGATAATGTGCTTGATATTGCTTGTTGGCTTGAATCGCACTGCATTTCATCATGGAGATCTTCGGACAAGACTGCAAAGTAATTTTGGGAAACATAACACTTGAATGGTATAAGTTCCCCAGTAAAGATAGATATTTCGATGTGCGAACGTGTACTTAGCGTTTTCATGCTAACTGATAACGAACCAAATTACGGATAGCACCAATCAATCGAATAAATAAAAAATCCAAATCGGTCAACTACGAGCATCTATTACGGGAAAAGTCGTTGAATGAGTCAGGAAAATGACCAGTTCAGGACGCGGTATCCAAAATGTCTTGGCAACCGTGGAAACAATTTGCAACCGATTCCTTGGTTTTCTATCGTTCGGTGTCAAACGTTGAGGTCGAATCAAACTCGGTCCACAATGTATGTATGAAGAACACAATCAACTATTTGGTCTGTTTCGCGCAAAGTATACAATATTAGAAGTAGAATCGGAGCAGGTTGTAGGCAACTGGACGAAACATTATGTACCCAAGCACTGATGCGTACTGAAGGTTTCGTTTTTGTTTTGACTTTTAGTTCATTTAAAAAGGAGAATTGAAGCTTATACATATTATCTCTACTGCCAATCACTTGGTGAAGAAATTAGTGCGGTAAAATAAAATGAAAATTTGACCGACCCGCTAATTTTGTAAGACTTATTGAACAAAGGAAACAACGTTAAAACTTTCCACTTGTATGACTCAATACTTTAATGAAATCCTAGTGCAAGCAGCAAGGAACTTGAACTAATGAGACAAACGAATATATCTGCTTTGGGTGACTTGATAAATGAAAACAAAAAACACAAATTCGACTGAGCATCTACATTAGGTTGCCAAATATGTATCCACCTAACCCCATTACATGCAAACGGTCCATATTTGTTGGACAGAAACACCGGTCAAACAGGTTCATACAGCAACCGGACTTACTTTACTCATACACCAACGAATGATGTATAACATTCAACACAAAAACTCATTGTGCATGATGCTAAGCCAAATACCGTTGGCTGTGGAAACCAGTGAAACAATTTAGTGGAAGAAATTTGGCCAGAATAGCCCGAAAACCAATTCGCAAGTCAATATCATCCCGAATCGCTCAAACCAAATCGTCTCAGTGTCTTAGATCGTTTAGGATCGTCTAATCGCTGTTTTTGAATTTCGGCTAATTCTAGTTCTAGCCAGCTATCGTTTGTCCGCACCAGTTCAAGTAAGAACAAACAAAGTTCATCGTGACAAAATGTCCTTTCCCTAAGTGAAATCACCACATATTTATCGGTCACTTTGTTTGTATATTTGCATGTGTGCGATTGCCATTATTTCGTCAGGTGTCCGGATGGTGTCTTGATTTTTGTTTGTTTTGTTTGTTGCATTTCACTCGATTTAATTCATTTGGTTTTCTTGCCCTATCCTGACTGCTCATCCTGATTTGTTAGCGCAACTCACGATACGACTGTCTCAGTTTACATATGAGCACTCTTGCCTTTTGTTCACTGTATCGACTGGGTGCAAGGGGCCAATGGGTTAACGCGGACTCATTCTGGTCCGACCGTCTGTACTCGTGCGCCGTCTGACAAGATCGCGGTACATCCGTGTATTGATCGCAATTTTTCTGGCACGGTCTACCGTCGCGCAGCTGTCGACAACTAAGGAGACAGCTTTACTATAATCGGCCCCAGTGTCGGTTACTCACATAGACAGATAACTATAGTTTACCGGATGCTTTCCGCTAGCTGTTGGACAGAAACCGGTTTGAATGAACAGCATATGTTCAGATGTGGCCCAATAAACGTTACTAACTTATCGGTTTTTCCGCATAGTAGCCAGAAGGGAGATCTTTCGACGTTGTATGCTATTGCTTTCAAGAGAATCGAGCTCGGCACTTCGAACGACAGGGAAATTATGGACGGTATTCCAATATCTCACTACAACTATTAGCTATGTGAACGGATGATAAGTTCATTTAGAAACCACATGGTGAATCGCCACAAGTTTTTCTTCGGACAGGGAAAGCCAAATTTCAGAAGGATTACACAACACCCGAAAATATGGGGTTTCGCTTTTCGCAGATTTGTTTGAGTACAGATAGATGAACACAAAGTCATTCTCCCAGAAGCGCGCGGTCGGTTACTGGAGCTCATCACGTGATCTGTCTAGCCATCCGTATCCGAAACAAGCTACTGACAACGAAAACAACAGAGTTTGGTTTGGAGAATTGCAGTCTGGTTGACTATCCTATGCAGTGTCATTAGCAAACAAAGGCCTAGACTCAAGCATCGGCAAATGAAATAAACAGTCTACTGCAATGGAAACTTACGCATAGTCGAGAAAACAATAAGAAACGATGAAAGACCAACGGATGACTAACGGCCGGTGACTGACAGCTAAAGTGGATCGATTTGACTTTGTTTTGAATAATCGCTTGGTTTGCCACGTAATATCCAGACGACCTTCAGAGTTTGAGTTCGACAGCAGTTGAAAATCCGCTGGGAATCGGAAAACGTTTGAAGTACTTTTCACACAAAAACATTTCAAAACATTCACTAGTGCACAAAAACAAAAGACTGGTATATGCGTAGTAAAAGTGTAATTACATGGTTAGAGTAAACAGTACCTCGTAGATTATCTTTGACTATCTAGAAATGCGGATATTTCTGGCACTGAAATTACGTGCTGAGGACTCATCTCACTAATCTTAGAGGACTTGTTAACAACTATGTCTTTGCTATGATACTCTATGGCTAACGTGGAAGAAAGTATCACGGATTGTGTTACAAATCCACTAGAAACGGCTTGATTTTACGTAACTTGGATTTTAATAGGAACATATGGAATTTCACGAGAAAGTCTACTCTTCATCTGAGCTGTTCCGAACTAGTGGGTAAAGTCGGTTCCTGTGTCCTTATCGCTGGCAGCCCGACTGCTCGGTAACTTTTGATTAACACCAATCCAATAAATTCCAACTCGCAAACAAAGGGTGAAGTACATAAATAGAAAACCAAAAGGGGAATATGTGAAGTGGAGACAGTTACTCAGTACTGCTGACACGATCTGGCTACCTGGGCGGGTTTCGACCAGAGCTGGCGGGAAATTTGCCGTGTCTCCTTTTAAGGCCCTTGGAGACTGCTAACTGTTATTGGGGCGGATCTATTCTCAGGGATTGGTTCGCGTAATGGTAGCACACCAGCCCCCCTATGCCAGAGGCCCAGATTCAAAACCATTGTGCAACACTGTGGAACTCCGGCGAGAACGAAGCTTGAATCGGTAGCTTTCCGAATGCAGGATTTGTCGGGTGACATAAAATTTGTGTGTGCACAGTGAAATCTGAAAAGTATACTGGCGAGAAAATAGGCAGGAGGCTGTGATAACAATCAGGACTCAGCCCAATGCTGATAAGTCCCAATCGCTGTGTGCAAAATAAATCCATTGCTCTTGGGAAACTACTTTCCGGGTTTGCAAATCAAATGAGGCGGAGTGGTTGACAATTTGATTAGTCGAAGTTATCACATTTTGCCTATGTTAAATCTAACATTAAAATCATTACAAGTGTGAGGATTGGCAGCGAAGACCAAATAAAGTAGAAGTAAAAGGGCGAAACTTCTAACGCGATAGGGAAATATCAATTGGGAAGTTACTATGGGAAATATGAACGTTTTGTATGAAGACATTTGTAACTTACTTTAGGCGCAAAAATAGTATCGCACACGTATGTCAGTGTTTTTGGGACAGCAAAAAGTGGTATATTTTATTTAATCAAGACAGAAAAATTGAATTCACCAACCATAGCTGCCATTCTCATCAAACGAATGTTGCATTTCAACCAAAGTCGGATATTTTGATCACACCTCAGGTTTGAGTGAAACACGAAAGATGCTTTGATGCTGTCCTGTTTATACCGAAAAATTTGTGATATGCCACGGCTGTCGGTGACCTAACGAGGCAAAAAGTGCATAGTTCTAATGACTTTTGTTCCTCCTTTTCATGAATACAATTCACTAATTTCAGAAGTCTCTTAGACCTAAACAAAACAAACTAGCGATTCATTACGGGATTGTAAAAATATTACTTTCCTCTCCTTTCAGAATCAGGCAAAAGCGCCCAAACAGTTTTTTAAATTTGGGCCAGCAAAGAGCACATTCGGCCAGAATTTATCACTTTTGAGGGTAAGTTAGCAGACGTTGATAAATACGGCAGTTGGTAAAACTAGTCATTCATCCAAGCTGAAATGGCGTTTAGATAGCTAATGTTTCGTCACTATTAAAAGGGACCTCGTTTATGCACTGACGATTGATTGCAGTCAGTAGCCAAAACGCTAGATTCAGCGACCATCTTAAACGTCTTTTTTCCCGGAATTGTTTTCCAAAGCGGAAGATGACAGTCAAATTATTACATCTAAGTAACCAAGCTAATCCGCTTCAACAAATTAGCCAATTTGGCTACTACTTGAAAAACAAACGTTTGCTATTTCTCCAAATTATATTACACGTTACAATATTTTCGCGATAAGATTCCCAACTGGGGAAGTTGACCGGTATTGCGAAGATTGAGGCTGTGAAATTACAGTTAGAAGAGGCAGGATCTCGGTTGCGTGACCAGTGCTTTGGAAATGATAGTAGATTGTTTGTATTCAAAATGGAGTAGTTTGTTGGCCGCGAGTGCAAACACCCCTGGGTACCGATAGTCGTTGAGCTCTGCCTTTATTAACTGATGTTCCTAAACCCATAGCCCACAACGTGATTCAACATCTGCATCCAACAGGAGAGTGAAATTCTTGAAGTCAATGCCCACATTGGAAATCAATGGGACCAGCAACGGGACTCCATCCCAGGGCGAACTATTGTAAATCAACGGTGGGTAGACAACAGTTTAACGCGATTAGTTACCGAGCGTTCATCGGCGTTGAAAATCCTTCCTTTTTTCAATATCGGGCTGGACTGGCACGCATGGTTGACCAGTCCTAACAAGTTCAAAAGAGTCATTTACCGTTTCGCCGCTTTTTGGTGACCCCTGGGATTTGGGCACTACACGATGGACAAGTTAATCAGTATACGCTATTGTATAAAAATAAACGGGGAAAATTAACAAAATTGAATTATCTATACAGTTGTTGTCATCGCAATTGGGAAACTCAGAATGTCCATTAGGACGAGTCTGTGGATGTGACTTTGACTGGCCCGCCCGCATCGGGACATTAATCAAATCTGCGCGAAGGTGAACTGACGACCAAGTGTTCAGAGACTTTCAGTTATTTGACAAGTGTACCAATCAAACAAGATGCCCATAAGTGAGCTTCAGAGTACTGTTCGATCGAGAACAACGTGAACGACATGCAATCACAGCGGTTGAATTAAACAAACCTTTCCACTGCTTCCTTACAATTTTGGGGCTGACTATTACCGTTTTTAATAGAATAAACAATAAACTTTAAAAAGCGAAGTTTATTCAGTTTTACTGTCAAGATAGTAGTGAACATAAGCAAGCGCACAAAGATGAAGAAAATATTTGCAGATTAAACGGAAATACCTAGAGAAGTTACTTACTTTCTCCAATCCGAACGATTTTTCAATAACCAAGCAACCCAATAGTTCATCGAAGTCAAACAGCAGAAAATTTGATCATATTTTCGGAATAGTTGCCTGTGTGAAAAAAATGCTTGACGTACAACGTGGAATACATGCACCCCCACGATGGATCGGATGTAAACTAGCCGAGGCTCGTGGACGAAAGCGTAATAACGGGAATCCTTTCAAAACCATGCATTTTTCAGTTTCGAATTAGGCTGAAAATGTATGCATCTTGTACTTTGGCACTCCATTCGAACATCACTGGTTGTATCTTGGTGTACGCTCCTATCGTTCTGGCTGGTGTTTTAACCCTTTTCTATCCCCGGTGAATTGAATCCAAACAAATGGGTGATAAGATCACCTAGTACGCGGGCAGTTTTGAGCCACCTATTAAGTGCATGCCAAAAAAACTGTGTTCGTTTAATTGTTGAGCTGAAGGTTAATTCGTCTGTTTGTATTTTTAGCCGCAAAACTCACAAGTTACCAAATCAAACAATGGCGTTACCACTTTGCCCCGTTACAACATAGTTGACAGAAAACAACCATGACTTTTAGCATCTTCAAGCAACGTGTAATCATAGATACAAAATCGAATGATTCGCTTCCATGATCACCTTCAAATGCCGGGTCAAAATGTCGCACAATCAATTGATGATCTGGCAAGTCGATGAATTTCACAATCATTAAACTTGCGCCAGTGCAGTGCTGGTTTGGTTGGTGCCGTCTCCTAGGAGAGAAAATGAAAGTGGTAAAGGTTAAAAAAATCCGTTGTAGACTATTCAAGGGAGGAAAGAAACAGAATATTAGTATGTTAGAACGCTAATCGATACAATAATGAACAATGTTCTCGGTTATCGCCACCGGTCTGGCTGACAGGGAATCTTTGGACGTCAAAGCAATGGTCTAGCTGGATCTGAAAGCGCATGTTTCCAAGTCGCCCACTAGCATCAACCAATGCGCGGTGGGCATTCGAATTTCGATGAGGACCCGAAAGTCGTGCCAAAACCCAAGATCGTTCAGATTGAGAAATCCCAATTCAGGTTTAGGTGCGCGAAAAGCGTTCATTTGATTAATGACCATTAGGTGCGCGATAACTACCCAAAAGCGTATTTTTACCTAACACACAAAATACTTTCGTGCACCAGTAAGACTTCGCTTCGACTCAGCCCAGTCGAACATCAGAACATCGAAATATGAAGGTGAACAACACATTCCACACTATCGGTTAGGTGCACACAACTGTATTCATAGTGAAATTCTGACCATTTCCTGTCAAAGCAAATAACGATGCCATTAGCCTCACACGAGAACACACCTTTCACCAAAATTAGCTTGTTGACAAAATTAAAAAGAAAGTTGAAATTGCGTAGCCTTGACGAACATAATTATCTCGGATGGATAATCGAGTAAGCACACAGATTGAACGAAGAAGATGAATGTCTCTGGAAAACCCCTTAATGAGAAACAGCACTAAAGAAATGCACGATCGACTGGGTCGAGCCCTGCCGCCGAATCAAGAGAGACAGAAATCGTGTGCTTATGTTCTCAGATCTGTCGTGAAGAAAACGGTTGACCAATACTGGCGGGATGGAAAATACTTTATTTTTCACACAAATCTTTCACTAGTACCAGATAATCAGCGAAATATAATGTATACGAACCGTTTATATGCTATTTTTGCCAAATTAATTTCCCTATGATTTTCACACAAGAATCAATCACACTTCTGGTTAATCGATAAAATCACCAGTTCTCACCAGCTTTTGGAATCTCTTTTCCTGTCCAGATTGACTTCAAGAGTTCTGTTCATCATAGCGTTAACACCTTGCCACCATATTTAAAGAACTGGGGAAAATCCGCCTGCTTCATCCGCCCTAGGGTGTATAAGAAAGCCACTCTCCTTGAGCACCTCCATCTTGGATGAAGAACTCGTATCTAACTCTACTGGCTTAATTGCGGAAATTATAACATGCCCCTTGCTCCATATGTCCTATCTAATCGTTCGTAAAGTGTTCTCTAAACGTTGTACGTTAGGATACTTTAACCACTCTACCTACGCTCGGCTCCCTTGGACCAGTATTCCAAATCAGTCGGTAGGGTTAACGATTGTTGCTGATAGCAATAGTCTTTTTGATGTTCCTACATTTACTTATCTACCACTGCGCATGGTCATCCCTCAGCCTCATGATAACCCGAAGCCTAGGGATCCAAGCGTTTCATTGCATGTTGATTCCCGGGGGGATTGATCTGCGAGCGTTTAACAAAGCCAGTGAAGTTGAAGACATTTACCATTTCGGCGGTTTACATGGCAAGAAGTCCCGCTTGGCCGTTGCGGCTGGGAGCTGGGCTTCTTCGGTCTCCTCCAGGTCATTCCATTGAGACGACAACCATACTGAAGACTCGGATCGGAATTGAAGTTGGCGATTGTCATTTAAAATCAGCTATGCAGAACAAGTGGTTTTGGTGCTGGACTGACTGCAGCCTAGACGTAAAGGAAAGGTGACCACGGACTTAAGCAGGACCTGCCTGCAGTGGCATGGACTACAATGGTCAAAAACCATCGACTGTTCCAAGGCATCAGAGACCGATGGCAATGTGATGAACCAGAATCTAATGCCTTGTGCGTAAGGCGGGGCATCAGGTGAGCATAATTCACTTTCACCTGTAACTATCTGTTTTTTGCTAGAAACAGTCTTAGTCGGAATAAACTTTGATGAGGCCACCGCTGTTGTTGGTGCGGTTGGCTTGGGTAGACAATCTGCATTCGACGTGTGGTTGTTTCTCTGTTAAGCAGCTAAGTTAAGAGTTTCATCAACAACAATGATTACTGCGTTCATTGAACTCACATTTCGGATTAATCAGAATAGATCCTGACAGAACTCATCACTGGCCCCGGGAGAGCTGCAATTAGTTGACGCCTAAACAGATGTAACAATCTGACGCTGAAGCTTTAGTTGAGTGTTTTTAACACACAGAGTACCCTACAGCTGGACTGCAAAATACAGCTTTGGTCGGGACCCACCAAATCAGTGCATTCTCGGCTAGAGCGACACAAACGTCAACCTGACCAGGAATGCTGAAACAGGTTGATCTCACCGATGAACCGAGAGAACGAAGTTGTATCCGGGCTTCGAAGAGTCACAATGGATGTCGAATCTTGGATGCGCGTTACAAAAGTATCCTACGTTTATTTAAAGGTTCCAAAAGTTTTATCTATGGTAGCTTGTAGCGCTGTATAACCGAGCGTGAGAACACTGGAGGCAGTCAAGTGAAGAAATCATTTAAACTGAAGTAATGTCTATTATACTTCCTGAATTCGTGCTCATGGTATCATCTGCCAAGTCTATCGAGCAGCAGTTTTATGCCCACAGGTATCTTCTCTTCAATGGGGCAAAAATGGTTAGTGAATTCCCCAATTAAAAATAATTTAAACGCATTTGGTCTGGCGACAATTCGTGGCAATTCTTAGCTCAGAGAGAGAGCTCTTCATTGGGAAGTGTAACCTGGGTCCATGACTAGAAAGTCTGAAAGCGGGACGATAACCCAAGGCTCTAGCTCAGGCTATTGGTTCAATTATCACTAACTGTCCAACGCGAAGCAGTTGGCAGCCCGATCCCGAGTATCTTGCGCCGCGAACAATTTGGTATGCAGTTCCATTGAAATTTGTTATTCACTGAAATAATGGCAAATGGTGCGAGGTATTCCAGCCACTAAACAGAGGAACGATTGGTGTTCTCAAAGAACGCCTTTGACTGACGCAAGAAAATATTCACAATTCGTCAGGAATTGACTGATTGGAAGCCCATCTACTTGGACCAGTCAATCTTCCGATCATTTTTCCAACTGAGCTGTCTGTTCCAATCGACCTAAAGGTTTTGGGACCAGCAGATTACGTCGTCATTAACCTCCCAGCCATGACTGAATCGTTGACTTGAGTTAACTCATTCCCACACGTTAAGGACTAGTCTCATTGTGGTCTTCATAAGGTGGGATAAAGTGTCTGCTTTTTGCGGTCAATAACATGTGTATATCATCGTGCTGTAAGTTTCCGCGACTATATCGTCTCGGAGTGCACGACAAAGAAAGGGCTGTTATCTGACTCATGTATTGGTCATTAACCTATTAGCCTGAGACAAGTTAAACCATCATTTCCGTCAGATTTGATCACCGTGATTCGAGTTGGTAACGGAATCTGAATGAAAACCGCGGTTGAGAGAACAATTTATTTAGTGCTAAACAGGATATCAGCGTTTTTAAAAGATTACCTCAATGGCATTTCAGTGTTAGATTCGAATTAATCTTAAAATAACGGTGTCCCACTTTGAGCGGAATCCTATAAAAGGATTTTTGATAACATCGCGCGTATATAGATGTGCTACCACACAAACATTTTCATCTCCATGAGGATGGGATTAATATCCCCAAAACCATTCAAAAAACTACCCGTTAGTGCGAATCTTCGGGATGCCTTCGAGCTGAGAAGGCCAATGAGTAGTTAGCAACGCTGGGATGATATACGGAAACTAGCGTGCAATGTACCAACCTCCGACAATGTTGTCAAGATGCATTTGAAATTCATCAAATAACAGATTGTTTTATCCCTCGGTTAATGCATCAACAATGTACATCATTTTTCGGGAGGGGCCCCGCGGCTGCCGAATGGGGAAGCTGACCGGCGGTGGGAGGATTCGAACCCGCCGGCATATGCACGACTGTTGGGCTCCCAGTTTGTCAACTTCGGAAATAAGTACTCCACCTTTCTATCAGTCATCATCTTCATGATAACTTTAGCATTGAATTGGCCAACTGGTTTCGGTAGGCACCTTTAGATTTGTCTTTTGTTCTATTTCTCCTATTTCGTTCTTGTTGCTACCTCTGGACCGATAGCAAGTCAAATTCTCAGGTTCCCTTTCATATTGAGATGTAGGTAACAGCTGAGCAAATCTTACATCGACTCTACATAGTTCATCTCTTCTTATCTACTGGAAAAATCACGGTGCGAGCGCTTAGAAAAATTTTCCCAATGATGTTTAACTGACAGAATATGCATCTGTTCTGGATTCGAAATTTGCACGGCCTAAGTGTAGTTTCAGCAGCATTCCGGTTACTTGGATCAAGGAGACCGGGTAGAAGGTAAAATAAAAGCGAATGGTGCGTACGCGAACCGAACAGATGAATTAAGAAATTCTGGGATTTGCCAATAATAGAGTTGGTCGTACAACAAATTCGAAAGTAGAAAATTCAGAATACAATCAATTTTCTTCCACCAAAGACTGCAAGTCCAAGAATCAGGTCAAAAGTCTTGCACCAGTTTCCGAGGACTCATTCCAAAAAGGTATGGCAAACGATGGAGGTCAGAGACCTGTTAGTATGCCAGTTATTCGACTTATCGTCCTACAGATCGAGGTTAGGAAACGAAGGGATTGCAACGGGTTTTTTTGCACAAAAATCTCTGATCTGTATGGACAATGTGATCGCGACTGGTGCCATCCATCTGCGGTCAGGGCAATTTCAAGTCATCAAATAACTTGATCTATGCACCGTTCTCAGGGTAGCCGACCAGTTTGATTAGTAGCCATAGCTGACTCGTTGGATCTTATCGTCTTCAAATCGTGAAGCAGTACTCGACGCACAATAACAAATGTGCTATTCTTTCCACAGGTCTTTTCGGTTGCGATGTTAACTCTGTAGGGAAGTCTAATGAGCAATGTTCTTTTTTAGCTATCTCCAAAAATTCTCATGCTATCCTTGAACAATTCAAATTTATTCTGATATCCGTCAGTCGATCTGGGTCTAGTATGTTACAGAACAGACTTCCTGTTGAAGACTTGATTCCAGGCAGATCGGAGACTTGAAATTACGTGTGACGCAAATATCAGGTTAGCTTCTGTACACAATGGGAGAGTGCGTGCGTCACACGATATCCTCACCTGCGCTATCGGCGTTCAAAGGGAACAAATCATGAGTGCCCGAATAATGACAGAAGAATCGAAGGTTCGACCGTACCAAAGGCGCTTCTTACGTGAATACCATACTATCAAGTCGAATGCCCGCAATGTGTTTAAGACAAGTGGGAATAAAGTGAAAAACACCTCACTGGCAAGCGGTGAAAATGCTAGGAAAAACCACCTTAATTATAACAGCAAACAAATTCGTTCAACACAATTCCCGTTCCTTGGTCTTTCCAATTTCGTGTGTACAAATCTAATAGTTTAGCAGATGAACGGAAATTTCTTGAAAAAATTATGATAGAGGTTCGAATAAAATGATTTTGATCACCCCCATTCAATGTTTTTGGTCCTTCCTGGCTGTAAAATCAGGCTTCAAAATCCTTGGTAGATTTCGTGTAGTCAACTTTTTAATAGAACAAAAGTTCAAGGAGATCGCGACTGAGTGAAATGCGTATCAGAGGACTAAAATCGGCTCTTTTTCGCCTCGAAGCCGGAGTGTTCTTAGGCAGCTGTCAGACACTTTGGTATGATTCTATTAAATACCATAGGCGACAGAAATATGGAACTTTAAAGTAAAACAAAGCCCATGGTTTAGTGGGACTGATAGCTGCGAGGCATTCGTGAATGTCACGATCGGAAGCCATTTCAGCTCATCCAGAACAAACTGACTGTAAACAATGCACTCGCAAATAAATCGGTCCAAACAGTCTACTGTTTGTGCAGTTAATGGCCTTATGAACAAGATAGGAAATGAGTTACAAATTGGTTCTCGGAATGAGACCGTAGGATTTTTAACAGGCCGGTCAACTAAGTAAATTCTCGACTCCTTTAAACCCATTCAAGTTTAACCGATTCAGAAATGTGTGTTACGCTATATTTTCATTCGTCTGCGTACCTAAAAGTGCCTTATTCAAATATCGAGATACTGGGTTTACTGAAATTCACTGTTCGAAGTCCAATCAGAAATAGCGATGCCTGAATAAGTAGTCACGTCGGTCAAGTTAGTAAAATTGCAATCGTGACGTTTGAAGCGATTTTACGCAGTTCAATACCTTACCACTTAGAACATTTGGCAGGACACTTTGGGTTGTCCAAATACGAGCAAAAGAACCAGATAATTGATGTGTCAAGTGTGGTGCTTTTCACCAATGCTGCAGTTAACATTTCAGTCAAGCTAAAACAAAATGAACTGGTAAATCATCAAACTGATATGTAATGGATAAAACCGGGCAGATCAACTTACCCTCCAAGGTTTGTTGGAATTTGATCACCCGGACCCGGGTGCTCGGATCACTGATCGCGGATATACAATCAGTTCATACGAGAATGGTTTCAAAGAAACAAGCTGGTCTCTGAAACCCAGCTAGAAATGAAATATTTCCTCAGGGTTGACAGGATCCCATAAAGACACATATCACTTGCAGTTGACTTTCGTACTCTTTTGAACTCCGCAGGACAGAACAACGCTGCTAAAATCCTACTGAGTCCAGTTAGCATAAAGAAACATCAATGCCAATGTTGGTTGATACCTTCGAAGTTTGCTCCTCACCCCCTAATGCCGTTTATCCGTTTGGAAACTTTGAGGTAAAGAACGATCGTCAATAACAAAGATGAGGGTGTAATTTAGACACAATCGCACCATAATTGAGTGAATGAATGTGATCGATATTTACAGTTATTTCTCCGTATCTTTCGATTTCTAAAATAGCTTGTAAATGTGTTTTACAGGTTGACATCAGCGGTGAACAGAAAAGAATACGAGTTATCCAAGCAGACCATTAGATTTCGTTTCGAATTGTGTTCACTTATAAGGCTCAGGTTCAGTATTGGCAAGGTCACCCAACTGAACTGGTAAAGCTAATTAGAAATCAAAAATCGAACGCTGGGGAATACTGATTTTCTAACCAACCAATCCACGTACTTCTGGCTGAAATTGAGAACTAAATATGTCTTTTACAAGTAAAAACAAAGCTTGTTGGAAATTGGAAGCCAATCGTACTCTGCGTTCGAGCTCGACGGAACGGAAAATCACCCGTGAGCGAAGAGGATTTCCACCAGATTATATAACTTATTTACCTTTTGCTAGTGAATTTTATTGCTTGTGAATTCATTAACTTGTGTCCATCATTTATTTGGACTGACAGATGCCTAATATACGGAAATGTGTAAATCTAGATTCGAATGCAAACACGAAGACAGAACCTCGTTCCCGTTGTCAGATGTGTACGTCTTCGCTTGTCTTGGAGACAACGCGAAGCACACGTAGCGGTACCGATAGAGTTCAAGACTGGTTTAAATATAAACATATAAATGTCGGTGTATTCGGGTATCGTGGAATGTGATGAATCCCTAAACGTTCATCGCAAATCAGATGAAGGCTCTGACACCTATACGATGGAAAGAAATACCAGCATTAATTCTACCAGCTTCAGCTTTTGCATTCAATTTTACGCTGGCCTATGGCCAGTTGAACAGGAGTTTGCTTTGTTAGACAAAGCAAACTCGGTTGAACGTGAAAAATCGTATCTTAGTAAAGCACGGAATTTCAGAAAAAAATCTTATCTGGCATGTCCTTTTAAGTGGCATATATTAGGTCCCCCCTTTAATTAGTTTATTTTCAACATTTCATTCATCCATGGCCCGGCCGCAATGGAGGACATTTAATGGGTTAATAAAACCATAAGGTGGCACTTGTGATTGTTTCAAATAGCAGTGGAAATGCTGGCCAAGTTAATTCGGTGATCCGTCGGTTGTGTTGAAGGATACTTTATTGGCATTGGCTTGCAAAACGCTTGTGTAATTTAAACATTATCAACAGGAAACTCTTCACAATGTCCTCTTTCCTTACATTTATCAATTTTATTTATTTGGAGAAACGGTTAAAAAGGTAGACATCAACAGTCGCGGGCCATTTGTCGTTGTGGTGATTTAGAATGTCCCCGATTTTTGAGAATAGAAACAAAACACGAAGATTCTAGTTCTTCTGCGGAAGAAACTCCATACTGCATCCGACAAGAATTTAATCAACGTTTTACTCTGAGTGAAGTAGTTTTCTTGAGGTAAGTTGAGTGAATGCATGCTTAACCCTAAAGTCCGTTTCCTCCAAAGGCACAATTTGGTGTTGTCCAAGTGGTGTTTGGTATCCAGAAGTCTAGGGATAATGAGGTTGGAATGTCGGGCACCCCCTATTTGCTAAATAACATCAAACCTTGTGGCCTATAAATAAGACGATGCATCGTTTTCAAGCAAATTACAGGAATAAGAACTTCGACATTTTTTCTTCAAGCTGTTATTGCTGGAGCAAAAATTATTTACTTGGTCTTTTCGCGTGAGTTTCGACAAGGCTTTATGTATACATATATGCATATGCATACATATATGCATGGTGATATAATATGCAATCCTGCCTTTTCATCCTTGGTAATACAAGTTAATCCGTTTGGTAGCATTACCTTTACTTAGTGTATATGATATTCATTAAGCTTAAAACCTAACTCAACCCTCGTTGATTTGAGTGCTGTACAAAATCGTCTACTGGCAAACGGTAACTGTCGGATGTACCAACTTGGCTGATTCACCTTCGACTGCCATTAGCGAAACTGGATTTGGTCGTTTGCCTGCTCGGCCGTGGTTCACGAAATATTTCTTTTGGGAAATTAATTTGGGTTGACAAATCTTAATTGAATTGGAGGCCACTGCCGGCATGTTTGACTGCCGGCAATCAAACGGTCAACATGGTGACATTTCCGTCTGAGGATCAGAGGTTCGAATCGTCACGTTGTCAGTTGAATTGCCCAATTACCATTCTGTCTTGGCTGCCTGACTAAACGCGTTGTGTGTCACTGCCTCATTAATAAAGGAAGCAAACATTAAAGAAAAGAGGAAATATTCTGTGCATATATATGCATATATGTGTAAGACTTTGCGCGAACAGTTGTGTTCACCTGTCCTTGAAAGGTTTCGAGAATAAAAGTACATACTGAACAAAATAAGTACCTGTAAATAATACGAGTTTATTGGAGAGTCAAAATTGAACAAAACTGTTAGTTATATTCGTGAATAGTCATCATTTTCTCCTTGTTTTGTTAATAAACTTCCAGGTGGAGTGAATGGATCTGGAGGTTTGTAAATTTCTGCCCCCGGGGGAAGACGTGCGCAGTTTTGTATCGTTTGGAATTTGTGTGGTCTAAGATCAGTCCGAATTCGATATACGTGCAAATGCGTTCAATCAAAAAGAATATAAAAAGACTTAACACGGGCAAAGTGAGAACAAAGTGCCCGTAAACTGCTTTGAAGTGTTCGTCCAACGGATCAAAGAAAATGGCAAGGTAAAACGGAGAAAACTATCCAAAAACGGCTTGGAAATTATTTGCCTGTGTTGATTCAAAACATCCGCTTCGTTTATCATTTGAGACAAACAATTCACCCGTCCCGTACATAATGTGTGCCTTTCATGTTCGATTTTCTCTACAAAAGTATGTAAGTGGTCAACTACGGATAAATTATTATGTCGGAATCTATGCATCGCACTTTCCGCTAAAGAAACGACAAGCGATGTGATCAGAAATACGAATGTATTGCGTCTCAAAGAGTATTTGTAATGAACCGACATGTTGGGTACCCTAGGCAAACTCTTTCCCAAGGCAGGTTCCCATGTGCAAGTGAGACCTTTTTCATCAATAAATAAGAATCTGTTCGAGAAACAGAACGAAAATTAGTAAAAAAATATTTTGCAGTCACACTGAGAGATCCAATTTTGCTTACCGGAAATTAGAAACCGATCGCGTGTTTGTGATCAGTTTCAGCCTCTCAATCCAAACCCTCTCTACAAACCAAATCTGTCTAATTTGCTGTAGACATGAATACTGTTTAACCAGGAGAATTCAGGAATTATTCCTACCGAAAACATTTTACATCCTTATGAAATAATTCACCATGTGAAATCGGGCCCCAACTAATTTCGGAGTAGGTCGAAAATGCGTTGCACGGTAGAAAAATATTTCCAATCTAGATGGCAGAAAGTGCAGTCACATTTTCCTGTTCCTATTTGTGAGGTCATCAGCCCATTAAGTTTTCGGAATCACTCGGCCAATCAAATTCATCTTCTTTTTAATCATGATAAAGTACTTGCAAACGTTTTGCTTGCCGTCCCAAAAGCATAGTTCGCTTCCAAATTGCAGATGAACGTGAACAGGTGTAATGAAAAACACCATGTTATCGTGACCCATCTTCTACCACGAAAGCTTACTTAATAGGAAAAGGTTTTCTCTTTCTTCATCCAGTCCAAATGGAAAATAGTGTGCAAACAAAGAATAGGAGCATCGGGGATGAGAATTCCCTGTTCAACCGTTGTTGCTGTTGTCAAGGTGATATTACGTTTACGGCCATACGGGTTTGTTTAGTAAGCTGAGTTCATGGATGAACACTAGCAATCAGTTTACCAAGCAGCCATATGGATTGAAATTTCGGTGCACACATTCGTTCCGAGGAGAAAAATGTCTGACAGAAAAGAAACAGACCAAAAGACAACATGGGGCGGGCAGACAAGGTGTGCCATTTTGCCCAAATGATTACTAAATCGAATGTTTTCATGAAATAATTCACCATGTGATATGATCGCCAACTCACCATAAAGAAACAATGGAAGCATTGTACGGCTGTTTCATCCAGCTTGTTAGGAATCATCAGCAGAACGGGTCGATTGATTTGCGCTAGCGGCCAGTAGCCGTGCAAATCAGTGACTGATAGGTGCAACATCACCACGTGGTGAAGTTCAACAAACTGTTCAGAGCCTGCCCGGTAGCGTAATGGCTAAGGCGTTCGACTCAGAATCGTTCGTCCCGGGTTTGCGTCCCAGTTCGGGCGCGGTGGACATGCATTGCTGATGATTCCTAACAAGGATGAAATAGCTGTACAGTGCTTCCAAGGTTTCTTTATGGTGAGTTGAGCGATGATATCACATGGTGAATTATTTCATGATTACCAGCTCGTTAAACGTGCGCGGCTGCTTTCACGAACAGCAGAAGATTCCGGTCTGAATAGCTTAGGTTGTGCGTAGGGAAAGCCAGCAATACGACTGTCACAAGAAATCGGGAGTGCAGCCGTTACACC
>LUCM01006166.1:574882-629167 GCA_008360955.1 Fasciolopsis buskii
ACCTTGGGAAGCTCGCTCAGAGTGGTCGAAACGTCGGCTAACTGAAACTTTCTCGACCGCACCATATTCCATGTATTTCGGATATTACCGGGAGTAAAAAAACTAACCTGGAACTAGCAATACAAATCTCTCGTATTGTTGATTTTGGAAGACTCGCTACTGTAGTCTAGGCCAGGCAGTCAAGTGGTAAGAGACCGTTTTAAATAAAGTAGAATGGCCTTGGTGAATTCCCGGAGAATTGGGTAACGTCGCGTGCTTTCGTTCACAAACTACCCAAGTAAATGACTCAACTTCATAATCAGCTAAACAGTGGTAATACTGTAATGAATTTTTAGACGATAAACAGCTGGTATTGCAAACAAATCATAAGTCATTTAGAGATTTCATTCCATTAGCAGTAGTGAAATTATAATCTGAATTTATACCCCGGTTAAGTAATAGGTGATTTGCCTTTCTGATAGTCCCTGCTTCAAAGCGTTCCTGGTAATGATTTACAATTAGAAACACCAGTTAGTCACATTAGAATTGTCGATCTACTTAGGTTCTTTCACAAAGTTCATAAATACACTTTCCTTTAGACCTAACTCAAACTGAATGCAGATTCGGAGGACGAGTAGAAATACATCGAACCAAGAATTCGATAAAACAAATGAAATTCACAAGCGCACCCAGGTTAAATGTTATACACTCCGGAATTCTCGATCCCATTTCTTGCAGGTTCCAACCACCACTTGTCGTCAACAAAGTTCAAAAATCTAATTCTTTGTTCATCTTAATGACGTTTTCTCTTCAAGGCACGTGATGGGAAGTTGAATATGAATGACCTAGATCCACAAGTTTATTTTGGCCTGATCTTGGAAGATGAGGACGTGATAGCACAGCAGGCGAGATAAAATGGAACTTTTGTTTCATCCCAAGTTACATTCATGAAAGTAAACTAGCTGCAATAACAGTATCAGAACCAAGTTCGGTTCGCAAAACATCCGCAATAAGGAGGCGCTGCGTGAACCATTTTATGTAGATTTTAACCATTCAGTAACACAGTGTGATCGAATTAGTTGGGGACTTATCCACGTTGCAGATTTTGCGGATAACCCTTCTCAAGGTTGGTTTGCAAGCAAGTGAAACGGGATGATAGTATCGAGCAACTGGGCGACAACCGAAACGTCGACAAGTCAACAGCTACTTCGACCACGATGTGTTACTGGTCACTAAAAGTTTACATCATACTAGCTCCCTTGCTTAACGCAGAAGCCGACGAGTGCATCCACTACTCTTTTGAAAACAAATCGTCCTTTTTCCACGCGAAGTTATTCGAGGCATTACTGTCATCCGTAGTCCATAAAATCGACGTACAGGGGGGTGGAAATCATTAGAATAATGCCGCTTTAGTTGATCAATATCAAACCATGTCTCATCTACGTTTCTCAACAACTAATCAAGTTTGACATGGACGAAAAATCATGATGTCCACCTCGTACACTCGATCGACCGACATGGATGATGAATAATTCCTTACAAGATAAGTGCACTCGTCCTCGAAAAAAAACGGCCTAGGAGGTTTGCCTTACCATGTCATTTGTCATTTAGTTTTCTTTTACTTGGCATTCAATTCGAATCGGGTCACGATAAAAAAGCACATCGTATTATCAGATTCCGAGGCAGCTCGACAATGCTTAAACAAATCTGAAACAATTACTATGCTCCCAGGAAAAAACTCGTCATTCAGAATACTTTGGGCAAAACGTGCATGCGGTCACTGGCATACCAACTTGGATATTTGACGGCATTCATATCGACAATGTGTTCATATTTTTACTACATGTTTACCATATTGTTTGGAGGTTTTGATCAAATTCAATCGTTTGTCAATTAGCCCTAGAGACCAGAAACACATTCACCGCGAAATACTAATTGGGACATCACGCACTTGCACACACACACGCACACACACACACACACGCACACACACACACACATACACACAAACACACATGCGCACCAGATTCTGATACTGTCCGCAAAATCACAGTCGTCATTTTATTAACCAAATCAATTCAACTCAAATGAATTCAACTTCAAATGACAGGTTTTGGGGGAACGAATAATTAAACCGCCTACAATGAGGTACTTCAAGTATCGAGAACATCTGACAGAATGAAACATTTTTTCTGTTTCTATGACGAAAATTTACAATGTGGTCATTTTGATTGAGTATTCTTATTTTCTTTCACTTTGACGAAATTGCCTCGTCTGTCATGCAATTCACTTTCTTTCGACAGAAATCATATTATTGAAATTCTTGACTTATTCTGCTGGAGTTTCAAATCGAGTGTCTAATCATGAATCATTTGACATTTAGCTTACCTTGAGCCTAGCACTAATCCGACTGATTTCCACACAATCACGTGACGAGGTAGAAGAAAATTTGAAGGATTAATAATGAGCACATCAGAGGGAAAATGCCCTAGGGTGACTTGTAAAATGCATGTTTATCTAAGGGCTGTTTGGTCCCCGAATTGTATCTTAAGAACAAAGAACAGTACCAAATTTTTTCTAGTTTATAATTGAGTAAATTAAAAAGAGAAATGAACGATTTAGAAATTATTCAATTACCAGCGATTTTAAAACCATTGGAACCAATCAATTTTAGTTTGTCGGAATTAGAATATGCAAAACATTACTAATTCATTACATGGATGGATAGCGACGAATTTTAATTTTTGGTGAGGGGAAAAATACCTGTCAATTGTATGGATTACGAAAGATCGTCCAAACCATGGGATGATCTATTTTACATTTTACTCAATAACCAAATGCACTGAACAGCCTGAGTAGGTAGGTTAGTTTCCGGTTGACACTTGAGTCTGGAATCTCTAGCCAAAGCCGGAAGCGACCAGCACCCTGGTTGCGCACGCACCGTCAACGCATCGCTGGTCTTCTCTCACCCAGTTCTTTCGGACACACAGACACTAACGGTGTCAGTAGTAAGATATCGTGTTTCCCCAAAAATATTTATCGTGAGTTATCCAAAGTTGGGATCATCAATAAAAATCACGAGGGGATGGGAGGAATGTAAACCTGCTTTGTCTTCGTAAGTAGTTATCAGTAGTACAAACCTAGGAAGTCCATAATTGTGTGCAAATTCAGAACGACGGATTGTGATTCAAATGCTCTACCCTTGCTCTGCTTGGTACGCAATCAACACGGTATTTAATTTCACACGACAAAGGACCAAACAATTGTTATTTTTCCAGCCATGAATCGGTGAAGTATAGTACTCGACTCTCACCTTGGGGTTGCCTAATTACGAAGGATTTGAACGCAACATATCGGATATGTCATTTGTAACAGAACTGATCATAGTCATCTAACAATAAGAGTCGCTTACTGACTAGGAGAGACACAATACCATATAAATTACAAACGGATAATTGCAGTGCATGCAATGACTTTCAACAAAACATTGGAAATCTTTCCGGCCAGTGTAACGGCTAAAGGATACGACTCAAAATCGTAAGCTACGTGGTTCCTGTCTTATTTCAAGTGAGACGGATATGCACTGTAGATGATTGCTAACAAGGATTCAGCTGCTGTACAGTGTTTCTGTAGAATCTTAACCAACAGTAGTTCAGTTCTGACACAAGTCTTGTTCAGGGTTTGTTTTCGCCTCACCATCCATGCAACTAGACTGCATTCGAGAATGAATTGATCGAAATCGATCTAGTTCCCCATTTCTCATTTCCTCCGTTTCTGGTACAGTATGTTCATTCAATGGTTCCAGCAAGATTCATGCATATCGCATAGATAATTGCCAATAGCCTATGGGATTGAGGTTTACTGTTGCGTCTCTGACTTGAAAAGATTTTTTCATCATTCGGTCAGCGTCACACTCGTAAAGTACCTGACTCAAGTAAGGCTCACGATGAACCTCAAAAGCGGTGCATCCTCACAGCTGAACTCACGTTTTGAACCGTGAACTACCAAAATGAAAGTGTTTGTTACCAATGACTTGCCATCTCTTTTCAATCTAACCCGAATTCACGATTTTGCTTTTGTTCAGATGTTTCCTTCGAACATAAATGAAACAGGTTGCTCGGAATTCACATCAACGGTAACAAGTAACCGTTTTGTTTGAAATATTTCTTTATTACAATTTGCAGACATGAGCACATCGGCTCCAAGACTTGTGAGTGACAGATGTCCCAAATGCTTCTTTATCACGACCAGTTAGCGATAAGCTGATTGGCTGTGAAAATTTAACGGTACACGCCAGAGCACATAGGGCGACAGTTCAGTGGTTCATGGAATTACGTAGTGCTGTTCGAAATGTCCGGGCTAAGTTAGAAACGAAAGTGGATTTAATTGGAGACTAACAAGGATAAATTTGAAAAAAATTAATACGGGTTTATGGTGAACTTGAGGTTCGCATTGCAGTGTTTGTTAGATATGCAGCATCATCGATCACCCAAATTATTGTCAATGTTTTAACAATACATCTCAAGTTATTTGTGGCCCACGCCTTACATTGTTTACCATGTCAAACTAACCCATATTAGTCTTCCTCGAGGGTAATCCAAATTAAGCGTACTTTTGGGCCAAGTCACACAGACGTTTCCAAAAAAACCGAGCGAAAGTTTATCCTCTGGCCTTTCTTTTATCTGATACATCTAAACTGATGCAGTGCTTATCAAACTTGACCTTATAGCCACATTCATAATTTTTAAAATATTGGTAACACGCGTGCGTGGTACTCCAGTGAATAGCTTCCTTTAACCACTTCATCGGCCTGGCATTAATTTTAATGACTTACGAAATAATTCTTCGTACAAACTATGAGATGGCATTTATCATGAACATTTCGGGTGCAAAAACCTTCCTTGTCGACGAAATATGCTCATGAAAATAGATTTTTCATTGTAAAACTGTTTGTTGCTTGCTCAACAGCAAAAAGCAGTTATGCATAATTTCGTTCAGTTGATGAGCGATTACCTCTTACATCGGATTCGCATGTTTATAGTGTCTATTTTGCTACCTCCTATTGGCAAACGCCGAGCAAATGGGATCAACGGCAAGAGTTGACACGGCACGACAACACGTTCCACAACGTCATTAGAACGAGTTTAACAATGATCTAGGTATATATGAAACATTAATTAGTTAGAACACCGTGAACGGTCACAGTAGTTGTTTTAATAAAACGGTTTGACTTTCAAAGGGGACACTTATTCCGCGCTTTTTCCAAGCTTCTTTGGTTTCGTCAGAGTTGGCCAAAATGCACAACCATATCAAATGATATATTTTAAAACTTGAATATAATTTGGATAATTGAATAGCACTGAATCACTGTAAGTATATTCGGTTATTATTCATTAAACTGCAAACTACTGCATCTGTTTCCTTTTATGTTCTAGCAGAACGATTTAGTATGCAGCGTAAGTGCTGCGAAAAGCCGTGTACTTGTTGCGCAGTTACTTCAAGCGCGATGTGTGCAATTTTGTTAGAAAATCGACAATGTACATTCGGCCGTGCAAAATTAATGACTTTCGGACTATAGTTAATTAATCTTTCACTATCACCATGGTTATCCTAGCAAGTGTAATGAGCGCCTTATAGTCACTTACTTCGAGCTTGCACTGCGTTAGACTGCATTATATACCTTGCTAAGAAGGTTGATATCATTGAACCGAAATTTCCGTCATTCGTAGTGGTGATATTACAAAGGACGACTGGGCATAGCAAAAACTCCTGCCTTGCTGAGTAGGGGTCACGGACTTTACGCGGTGTAGAATTTCGCCTCAGACTACTTTGTTCCTGTCATAGCTGACCCTAATGCAGCCGGAAGTCAAAACACTGTGCTAGTACGAGTACGATCAATATTGTATAGTTTGAATCTTGCAGTTTCGGCCTGAGGAATACACAATTTATTGTACAGAAAAGTGTCCACAGGTTTTGAACATGTACCAGCCAGTCGAAGACGGCTGAGCATATCTGCTAGTGAGTAATAATACATTCGGGTTGACTGTCAATAGTCCATAGGATGGGAAACATGTGAAGCCTCGATTTTTTAAACTCAATGCCTCGTCAGGTTCTGCTATTCATGTACTTAAATTGAAAAGCCCGTTTCAATTAGTTTTTATCTTATCATCCATTTCGTACAATCCTGTTATCTATTATTTGTGGCGAAAGGTTATCGGCTACTTCAGGTGATTACACGAGATACGCCATGTAGCATTTGGGATGTGAACAATACTAATGTTACTTTCACTACTCTTTTTGTGTATACATTCTCGTATTTGGCTGACTCATGTTTCCCTTCGGGACCGGTTAGCCCGATCTCGACACCTAGGGCTCAGAAAAATAACACGTCTAAAATTTAACCTATTGGGATGAAAACACACACGAATTGGGGTCGGTCCAATCAAAAATTGCGCTGGGTGTGTGCTTGTCTCCGGATTCAAATGCGTCCTCATCGCCAATGTGAATATGCACATCGAAAATATGAGTCTGAGTCCAAAGCAAGTCAATGCATTTGTGTGTGTATGTGAACGTCCGCGGGAGAACCGTTGTGCGCATACACATACCCCAGTGCACGCAAGCACACGTATATCCCGCCCAGTGGTCGGTGGACAGTGGATTCCATTTGGATCGTGTCCTTTCTTTCCGTACTGTCAACATTTTTGTGTTGTCTCAAATTTGACTCGCTTACCAACTTGTCCATTGTGCATTCACTCCCTCGAGCTTCCTGTGGCCATAGGATCACGTGACACAGGATATTGACTCGTTCTGTGCCAGAAGAAGAAGTCAAGCTGTTTGATTAAGGTAAGCCATTTCGTTCCAATGATATATTTCTTTGGAATAGCTTATTGGATAAAAGTATTCCATTTAATGACCGACTTAAGTTCATCGGTTCGTTTTCTTCGGAAAACGGTCCAAATTCTCTGAGTTATTTGATAATGCAAACAACTACTAACTTCGGCAACTAACTATGCTCCGTCAGCTTACTGGTAGCATACAAAAGACTAATTGCTCGATGCAAATACCAAGCAGTTCAAACTGGTAACATGCAAAAATTTGTTCACCAGATAAGTTAAAGTGAACACGCCAATAAGAGCTTGGCCATAAGTGGTGTCTACTGTTCCGCTGCGAACGAAAGTAGTGTAGCAATATTACCCACTTAGAAGCCACGCCACTGGGGCGAAATATGGACGGAATGAGATGAAGGCATGCTTTGCGCTACAACCAAGAATTTTTCACTACATCATGAACTGATCTCAAAGTAGACAAATTTTTGCTTCAGTTTACAAACAAAAATGACGACAGCCATGATGGTTGGCGATTCGGAGTTAGGGTAAACTTACACAAAAACCTTTTTTTGATGTGCACGGTCGACAATCAGGGGCTAGCTTTTGGCAACTAGCTGGTCAAATAAATCTACCAAAATTAGCCTCAGATATCTTTATTTATCAGACTTCGCAGCAAGGCGATTGGCGGTATTTGAAAGTTAGCTGGATAACTTCTACGGTTGTTTGAATATTTTACCACTACTTCCATTTGTAGATTTGCACAGAACTTGAAATGACATTAGTTCACATAAGAAGGGTGTCCACTGTGGTGAATGTATAGTGACTAACATACCAGTTCTATATCCACCATAGATTGTCGTAATGATAACGTATCATCAAATACATGCCGTCTAATATAAATTATCGCATTACAATTGTAAAAATACTGGTCTGCCACAGATAGTTTACATGAATTCATAGCAACGCGCACTTTGAAGATGTTGGAAACTACTCAAATAACATTCTTGTGTTCGATAGAATCACCAATAAGAATTTCTCCCGTTGGCGATAAACGTGATTCGAAAAACCTAATGGCGTTAGCCTCAAAAGTGATTTGATTCCAAAGAATGATCACCTGAATAATGAAAAATCTTCCTCGATGCTTATTTTATTTTCATCGCTAACACAATGGTTTGCTCGGTTGTAATTTTTACTCTAGCATGAGTTTTCTTTCCATCACTGAGGGCAGTTGGAAATCATAGATCAGGTGAACCTCATCCTTTTATTTGTCATGGTTCGAAGTTGATTGGACGAACAGGTACGGACGTTGCAAAAGCAAAACTGCAGCGAATGCATTTTGTAGATATGCATGCGGAGTTGAGTGTTTTGACCTCGGGGATGAGATTGCGCAACGCCTACTGGCGGTATTTGCCAAACTCTTTTTTTCTTATCGGAATTTCTCTTTGTTTACATTCCAAGATTGACTAATCCATTGGGCTAGTGGTTGTCCTAGACAAACGAAAAAAACACAAGGATGATATTTCGAGGCTTGCCAGACAATCAGACAAATAAGTGCGGTTCAGCCGATGTCCGACTTAATTTCAATGGAAAATTAAGAAATTCCAAAACGGAATAACAAGTGAAGTTACAGTTGAATCGACCGATTAGACATTTTCAAGATTTCAGTTAAATCAGACTTTGATTATGAAGACAGTGAAGGCTCCATCGAGATGTACGGGGTAACTTAGAACCAAATCGATGCGGAAGAATTTTTTTTTTGAAAAACGCTAATCATTGTTTTGGTGAAGCGCATCACATAAGGTTGATGCCATTCCAGCTGAATGCTATTGCTTCCAGACTAGGATAATCAGCCCAACTAACGTAAACGTTGATTACTGGGAGGAAAACAGACACGTAACATCAGCCAGAGACGCGTACCATCTCACAGAACATTTTACTTTTTTGCCTTTATGTTTGAATCCTCAAAGTACATCATGACCAAATGAGTGTTATCACACAGGAAGGAATCAAACCCGGGATCTTCCGGTTTAACTTCCGTGATTTCAATAGCCTGACCCCTGCGGATTGCTTCGCTCTCATTTTAAATAGTCTTCAGTTATTTGCGATGTATCACGTGATCATCTTAACTTAGAAAACCATGTGAATTTACCTGACACAAACTGTTCGTCGACGCTCTGAAGTCAGGAGGTTTTTCATAGACCACTATTGCGGAGAAATCTGCTTTTAGAAATACATGATTAACTGAGTGTTTTTATTAAACCGGCCTAAAGCAAAGTACTCTTTCCTCTCTCGTTGCTTTCCAATGCGGCGGCCATATTCATTTCCTTGATGCATCTAGCCTGGAAAATTTCATGGGTATCCACTTTGTCATGCGCGGCGTTGATAAAATTTAGACGCACATGTAATTCTACCATTTTCTTTACGTCCGATTTCCGTTGTAATTTCGTTTATCGTGCCGATTACCAAACACACACACACGCAGACTAACCTGCTAACTAGGTTAGTGAATGTAAGATAAACCTGTGGGATATAAACAAACTGCAACACAGGAACTAATCACCTTGGACATTCATTCCAATATGTCTAACCTCAATGGTAGCTTGCGTTTAGATAAAAGATAAGTATTTCACTGCCTCACTTCACTTCCTGTATCTGTCGCGAGGAAAGCGTTTTCTGTCGTTCGAAAATCGGTCTGACAAGGAACAATTATTCCCGGAAATAACACCGGACTATTTAGCCATCGGTTAGTCGTGGAGGCTAAAAGCCCTGGGGAAAATTTTATCGAGAAAATTACCAATCCCGCACCCTGCGTGGTACCTGTTTGTGAATAGATTTTTTATTTGCTGCTTTGTTCCGCAATGACAACAGAAAATTAATGCCGAGAAACAAGCTCCCACTAATCAAAAGCCAATGCTCTGATAGATGTAGTTTTAGGTATTTTCGTCAGATTTCGGACGGCCAAGTATGGAGTTCAGATCGTGAATGTTTCGTCTCCTGTTAGCCTGTAAAACTAGCGGACGGCAATAATTTGTGGATTGGCGTTCAACTTCCATTACCTACCAGTGTTTGAAAAATACAATAGGCCACGGCTCCTGTGACATAGGTTACAAACGTCCCCATTTGCAATAGGTAGATAAAAATCCATAAACCTCATCTGCCCAATTGTAAGAATGTGCAGTCTACAATCAGCTGGTCGCAATTTGGCCCTCGTCAGCTCAGCCTTTCGAAATATGTGATTTGAACATTAAGGTAAAATTAGTTGGTTTCCTAATTGAATGTGATGATATTCACTGATTACACTCAAGAGATATTTTGCCGTGAGTAATTTCGGTGTGTGCGCGTGGTGCTGTATAAAGTTTGTTCATTCGTTCGCTCTAGAGAGGTCTGAGTGGATTGAATCACATGTTCTTTTGTAGGGGCCTAATCCAGTTAGATGAGCTTCATGAAAACTGCCAGGCAGAGATGAAATCGGCATCAGTGTTCAATACGATTGAGAATTCCATAGGGATGTTTCAAATCAACGTTTTTGGAAGAGAACAGCATCATTGACTTCCGGAAGAAGTCCAGATTCACATGGCAACTGTTGAGGACTCACATCTAGTGATGGTGCTTGCATTACGGGAAACTGACGCTTATATTCCCGTTCTGGTTCACATCTGTGTTTTGCCGTACGATACCGACGGAGAAAATCGTTTGATTTAGAGGTTCTGAAGGTTACTATTTCTAATGTTAGAGAACAATGAAATATGTTTATCATCATCGAATTTTCTAGATAGGCCAGTTTTTAAAACCGGTCAACAAAAAATGTCCTTACCCTTTGAAAATTCATTCTTTATTTCTCCACAAAGGCTCTCAAATCCAGAAACAACTATGCATTTTTAAACGATCTGATAAAATGTTCCCCGTGAACAGTTTGCCATGAATATAAATTAGTACCTGCTTATCGCCAACTGGGAAAGGTTTTATTCAAATCACTACTCAAGCAGAGTTCTGACGAGGGAAAGAACCTAGCGCACTACTCCGGAATCGAACCAGCAACATTCTGTCTAATAAGCAAACGTTCAATCACTGAGTTTCTACCGGGACGGATCTCGAACCTAAATTACGTATGGCAACGTTCGATGTTGCTAGAACCAGCTTCCCACTGGCACACGACAAAGACCGAAGATCAGTGTGAAACGTCCTCCAGATTTTGCTCAACTGCGCTGTACAATCTAACTCAAAACTGTTGACAAGCCTAATTCAATGGATAAACCATCTTAGACTCTCTGTGCCACTGGAGTAGTGGTAGGCACAAAGCTTAATATTCGCTTAGGTGTTTCACGCTCGACATTCTTGCCCAAATTAGCTCGCTGGTAGAATATCTGCTAGAAACGCGAATGGTCGCCGGTTCGATTCTCATCCACGGTGTCGACTTTTGGATGCATAATGCTTAAGTTGGTTTTTATACTGCATAAAACCTAGCCCCTCAGGCGACCCCCAAAATCCAAATATTAGACAAAATTATCAGGACCAAGTGACATATCAAACGTATCGAAAAAATCGATGCGTCGTATGTTGGTTTTTATTGTGAGTGATATAATGTTAACACCACAGCGTTGTTGGTAGATGTAATGCGCCAACGTTTCGACTATCGTGGGTAGATTTTCTCACACACAAACAACTAAATATCAGCTGGCATGTGAACGTTCCCTCAGTCATTTGATCGTAAAACTTCCCTTGAGAAGGACTAACCACTGTAGTCGAAAGGTGGCGTATTACATCTACCACCAACGCTGTGTTATTGATATTATATTGGCCACAATAAATTAGACAAAATTGTTCGAAGCTCCCTTGGGATTTAGTGCCGGAAATAGATTTCCAGTAACTTTCTGTCGCATCATTTACCATGGAATTTGGGGACTGTAAGATTTGATTGATTGTCCACGTTTTTATCAATGCGAATTGCTGCTACACTGACCTAGTTCCCGAGAGACTAAGAGTATCATTTTGACTTTATATGCAAAGGTAAAGTCAGACTAAATATATTTTGAATGAGACAGTGGTTTCACAAACTCAAAACTTGACAGACTGCGTGACCGTTCTGCCTTCCCCAATCAAAACGTTTCACCTACGAACCACGTGGTAATCCCAAAACAAGGTCAGGTGACTATTTAAGGTCAAAATCCATGTAAATTTTACCTATAAGGCAAACTGCCACTCAAATGGTTTGCAAAATCTCCTAGAAAAAACTGGTTCAGGAAGCTATTTATCACTTACTATAATTGTAATCTCTTTTCTTTTGTGATAACGGTTAGGCCTCCGTCTAGAAGGGATTGTTTTTGTCGGGCCGATAACGTGCACCAAACCAAGTGCTGCAGGCCCGTGTGCACGACAAAGCATAAAAATACATACACACACACACACACACAGAAAAGCACAAGAAAATCTCGTTTCAGAAAGCAAATTAATTGCATCAATTGAACGGCTGAGTAGAAAGAGGGAAACAAAAGAAAAATAGTCATGTTTGTCTGACTGAACAAACAATAGTTATCAATCTCTCAAGATGTTTCGATGTTTGCAAGCGAATAGGATCGTTGGGAGAAGCGGACATGTCAAGGCTGAACTAATAATAACTCAGCCAAGTACCATCCATATAACGAATGCAGAAGTCCATTTTCAACCGAGACTTTCAAATCTAGTGATAAACGAATATCATAAAAGGCAAATAGCTGAATGCGAAAAGCATGTTAGATTAATTGGTGTAACTGTCAACTGTGTGTGAAAGATGATGAAGGATATACTTAATGTCCATTTAATCCGTGGTAACAGTAGAAGATTGCACATTACACGAAATTGTTCGTCATCCTATACCAGTGCTCAAATGATCAATGGAAACCACCGAATTATTGCAAGTCATTTCGCCTTTGCTAGGAATCATCACTATTATTTAGCCATTGCTTTGACGCGTGCAGGCGAACCCGGGATGATGAATGTTGATCCGAATACCCTAACCTTTGCTCTAGCCGGGAAAACCATCAACGGTGCGCCGAAGTATACTGAAATACATTCACCGCTGCAGAGTGCACGTCGATAGGGCTCACATTGGATACGGTAAGAAATGAAGAACACAAAACAAGAAGCGTGGTGAGCCGAAACTCGGCAAGCGCCTTAGCCAACATTAAGAGTTACACAAGCCAATCCACTATAACAGCTAGCATCTTGCCCATTACACAAACATTTAATGAAGTACAAATGTTTCTGATGTGCATAGACCGATGGCGCATGCAGATAATTCAACGCTGATAGACGACTTCCTTGTAGCTGTGCTAACTACGCCCAAGCAGTCAGACATGACCCACACAGCTTAACCCTAGATCAGTGCCGGTAGTAGGAGAGTAAAGACTGCACGAAATTGTTCATCATGCGCTACCACTGTTCAATTTAGTCCTTCGATCGCCTAAATAATCGGTTTTTATCCTTTACAAGGTTGCATGCAGGAGAAATTCAAACGAAATGTCGGATCTGACCAACTCCCAGTTTTGTCTCCGAAATAGACCTGACTTTTTCTGCTTAATTAATTCACTCTGGAGATTCACGCTCCGCGAAACATTATACTAGGTGAAGGCGCTGAAAAATACCGTTTACGGGTTATTGGCACGTTTGTACGTTTGCTCGGTACACAGATTAAGACAACCGGCAGTCTGAACCTTTCTGTTAGTACTATTTTCCGTGAAATTTTAATAAATATAAAATCAATTCAGTTGTGAAAAGTCTGAGACTTCGATGGAAAGCCCGTAAGTTGCTAGGTTACTTTCCCAACTATTAAAAATCAATTTTTCTTATCAAAAACACCTTGATTAAATACATTTAAATTCCCTTATTTTCCGAAGCTTGAAGGTACCGAGTAGGAATGGATTCCAGCAAACGTCCTCGTAGACAGTTTCATGAATACACTTCGCGGTTGAATTATGTCCGGAAATTTGGTTTCCTTTTTTTCGAGTTGACATTACAAATAATTCGAAAGCTTCGTCAAAAACTGACGACAACTGTGCCCAGTTAGCTTGGCAGAACAACAATGAATTTTGGAGGCATTTTATTGTATGATCATTCGAAACCGGCAATCGGGATGAGGTTAAAATTGACATCAATTCATAAACTCACTGGTGGTGCTCATAAACCGTGCAAGCCATTTGACCAATTGCAGCAAACCTTTCTACGAGTTTGATTCGACCGGTGGCCGATCGGTGCTGTGCTGCATGCGGAATTCAACGTGTTCGATTGGCAATCGTTCTTTTCGGGTGTTTCCCGTTTCGGGTGCTGTGGATATACACTACCAACAATTGACACCAAGGATGAAATAGTCGGTCACTTCTTCCGTAGATTCCTAATATTGAGTTGAGGGTTGATAGCACTGAGTGAATAACCTAGTTAAGCCCAATCACGTTTCACTGAAAGTGATCAGACAAGAGGATTCTTTTCAAACGAAAATTCTACACATGTAATAGAATGAATTAGAGATTCAATATTACACGGACCCCGATACCACCATCGGCATAATTTAGTCCTTTGTCGTGCGAACATTATTTCAGAGGGCATTTAATTGCCGAGCACCATCAAATCTTGTTAGATTTGTGCCAACGAAAGCACTTCGTCTGGACAATGTCGAGTGTTTTGTACGACACCAATGATCTTCGTTTGACAACAAATTCAACATGTTATGACACTCAAAGTCCTCCTGTGTTCATCGCCCTCCGGTCAATAGACGATCAACACTCAACTTTGATCACAATATACGCGGCCACGCAAATCTGATCAACAAGGAAGAGAAATTTCCACATGAACCTTAAAAAAATCTGACTCCAGTGAGAAGAATACGGATATTTGAATACCGATTTCCAGGCCTAATTTGCATATTTTGACAGCCTCCAGTTCAAACCTTTTTGCAATTTCCTTCTCATTTCATGTTCCTACAAATCAGGACCTATCACACGATCGTTCCTGTGCAGTGTTTTTAATGCGAAAATGTTGAAAGGCGAATATATTTTATTCTCCTCTTTGTCATGACAATGAATGGGATAGACCATTCGTCATCAGCTTCGCTCAAAACAACCACGGTGATGTTGTTTGAGTGTTTCCCATGTTCTTTCATGCCAAGGGAGTACGGATCAATACTTCAATTTTGTTCCCACTTTCCTTTATGGGTTAGTGTAATAATCTGCTATATTCCGGATTGGACGAAGGTCATGTAAACAGTGTGCTAATGTGGCTTTAGCAACGTGGAAATTAGGCTTGGTTTGCAAATCTATACTACTCACACATTTTAGCCGAATAAATGCTTCATGTTACGCGAATTAGTAGTACCAGATCGGCCGAATTTCCATACAAATAGTCAATATCTTAAGACAGACAACGTTCATCGTGATTGCCAAGTTCGAAAGAACAGACGTTATCTATCTGTATGGTCACGCTTAAGCAAGTTACATATTAAACATCGGTCTAGTAATCCTTTCGTTAAAATCACAATCATCTGCTGGACTCCAAGAGTCTTCACCAATACTAATCTGTATTTCTAATGCTAAAATGTGAAAATGGGGTAAAACTTCTTGAAAAGCTCCGAGAATTTGCCGGCGTCATTTTGCCCGGTCTATTTGTTTTTTTCTCCGTTCATCATTGCACTTGAGGCTAACGATAAACTAACCGAAGCCATTAGAAGAAATATATATAATGACATCATAATTGATCAACTGTAGTTCAATACGCATTGCAAAATACCTTAGAGACGTATTTAGCCTCTCCTGATTTATGCTTACGTAGATCGGATGTGAGATTATTTTATTAGCGTTATTCATTTACCTGGTAATTAGGTCTTTTTCTGTCACCCGGACACGCAACGTGGTAGGCAGTCGTTTCACTTTTCGAAGCATGCAGTAAATGATCCCAATTTTTCCGGGTTGTAACAGCGAAACACCGGAAACCGTGTTCGCTTACCACGATCGTAGATCTGATTAGTTGAAAACTTCGTAGGAGGTGTTGGCTCATAAGTTTTCGTTTACTGCTGATACTATGACTCAGTTTTATGCAATCATGCGTGTGATATCTATGCGTACTCCGTCATTAGGAAACCAAGATGATTTCTAACAAGGATGTTTTTTTTCTATTTGCTATCAGAGTGTTGATATCAAACGGTGAATTATTTCATGAAAATATTCAATCTCCTTCTACTAACACATATCAGGTAGCCAAGCTCTGTAGGTCATATCTGAAGCCTTCCTCGAATTTAGGCTACCTGTAGAGGAATTATCTACCACTAGGAGTCGAGTGCTTTGCACTAGCGGCCAGTAACCTTGCAAATCAGCGACGGATAGGTGCAACATCATCACGTGGCGAAGTTCAACAAACTTGCTCGGTAAGGTGATGGTTAAGGCGTTCGACTCAAAATCGTTCGTCCCGGGTTCGTATCCCAGTTCGGGTGTGGTGGATATACACTGCGGATGATTCCTAACAAGAATGAAACAGCCGTAGAATACTTCCAGGGTCTTTTTGATCGCGACATCACATGATAAATTATTTCAAGAAAACATTGGACTTTGCTTTGCCCTGGAAAATGATCTTTAAAATGGTAGTACATGTCCTTTAACATTGAGCTTTTTAAGGCAACCCTTTTTTCAGACGAAGAAATTTGTATATGAAATATCTTTTCAGGCATGTACTTTATCATTATTGAGTATTAACAGCAAAATATTTAGCTGTCGTTCGTAACGGGTGAATTAGTGTGACGAATTAGGTAGTTTGACAACCGCCCGGAATTTCATAGCCCAAGGGACGATTGTGAAGGGATGCTTGTGTCAGAATACGTGGTTGGAATAATTCAAATACATGTGTAAAAATAAAATTAACCTGAAAATGTCTGGGTAGAGAGTGAACATGCATCCGGGATTATTGTGTTCATTGTACTGGTCAAAATAATAATAAAGGTTGAACGAAATCCCGATGAGTGTATAGCCCTGGCTAATTACTAGGAGTTCAGGAGTCGTGATCAACTACTCGCATACTTGGTTAGTATTCGTAATGCTAGGACCCCCTTGAAAACGGATCATTTGGATGTCCGCTGTCAATACAATGATTCAGGATTGCCCCGATTGCTTTTTTTAACTTCACCTTGCGAACGGAGGACCGAACGTGCTCAGCCGTTCTTTTTTGATAGGCTGCTCGCCGTGTGTCCCAAATATACCGTGAACTTTACGATAGAACGCAAACTATGAAAACATTTGGGAGCGTTGAAGTATAGACGACTTAGTTTCTGATATCAGTAGCATATGTGCGGCAAGCATATTTCTTCCGGTGGTTTTAATGAAGTTCGAAAAAGTCAACTCACTCTCTTTTTCATGACCCGACGGGCATATTTCACAACTTTTATTGTTTTATTTAAATCATAATCAACAAGCAAATTATGCGATTAGCAATAGTTTTGCACTGGGAACTAATTTGAACGATTAGGAACAAGAGCGGGCGGTACGTTCACCTAATAATCCCAGGGTAGTATGCCGAACTATGCCCGTCGGCCGCGCTTGGCTAACCTAGGGGCGAATGAGAGAAAATCCCAATAACTCAACTGCGAATTCAGTGAGCAACTGACAACAGAAAGCACAAGTATGGGTACAACTGAACGGGCGAGTTACTGCACGAAATCCGTTTTCGTTTTTGTTTATCCACTCACCTATGATATGAATACGTAAAACAGCCTTGATCTTCCCTAGACGTGAATCTACGATAATTAAAATCCTGTCGGAAGAATTTAGCTGACAACCCAAAAAATACTGAAATACGGCAACTTCTATTCCATAAGAAAGTGACAAAGTATAATTTGTCCCAGAAATGATTAAGTGATCTCAGAAGTGCACGACGCATTCTGCAAGCCATGCTTTCAGAATGTGACCTAGCACGGCATTCACGAGAACGTTTTCGCATTCGCCAACTTGTTCCACGTATGCTGACGCTTGTCAGCTATCTCGCCTACGTGGCTTGGAATCGCTCAGGGACAATGGACTCTTTAAGGCTCTGGTCTTCCCTGATTTATCACCTAGATGTTTTTACTCATCCCCTACTATTTCTTCGATGTATTCACTTTCGTTTCTGGGCGGATGCACAGATGGGCTTCAAACAGTTTTACCTATTTCATTTGCCCAAGTAACACTGTGGTCTCCCATTGGCGTACATACGTGGCAATGTGCCGGATTTATCTTGAAGTGGACGAAACCACTGGCCGAAAAACCAAGTGGTCCCGTGTGATATCCCCTACAAATCATATACGAGTCCCACGAATCTCTACTAGTAGGACACTATGGAACATGATATCAGCAACGCAGCAGAACTGAAATAGTTCATGTTAATTAAACCGCTTGCGGAAGACGTGTAAAGATACCCTTTGATATTGTCGTTAGTTTCTGGCAGTAACACGTGAAAAACATTACGGACACGTTTTATTTATGCCAAACTACGGCAGTTGTCTCTTTGTCAATCTCCTTTTAGCCTCCCATGGGATTTCGGAACTATATAGTGCTGCTTCAGTCCGTCATAGGTGCAATCTCCGGGTAGCCTTTTAGTTAATGTGGATGGTACACGTATACAAGAAGTGAATTCTTAAAATTCACCCCATCACGAAGAAAAGAAACTGATTTTCTGAAACGTTCAACCACACCATATCAGCAGCCAAATACAACTATTGAATAAGTTTTGAGTTTCAAACCGACATTTATATCTGTCCTGTAGAAATAATGCAAAGTCGACTAACGATTGGTGCATTATACAAAACGATGGATTGTGTATTTATTGACAATGATAAAGAGATGAAATAGACAAATAAATGACAAGGACAGCCTGATTTTATCCACCCATCAGGTAATGCCCTGAACCAGCATTATGCAGTCTGTCGGTCAACCTTGAATCAATTGAGCCCTATGAACAGAAAACAACTCCCTCATGTTTTTGTAAACTATATTAGATAGCTGTCCTCAATCATACGTTTTTCAGAACAGGTTTCTCAGACGACTAGTTCACAACCCTAGTAGTTTACTAAATAATAGTAAAATAGACAATTGATAGAAGCTTTCAAAAGCTTCCTCAACCAGTAGATTATCACCGATTCTATTTGCTATAATCAATGGTCGAAGATAATATCATTGACAACGATGGCTATTATTCCACAAATTTCTTCTAGAAATATATTCCAATATGCAATAGTCAAAAGAAAGAGTGCAAAAGTACTGGTACTCCAATCTCAGACCAAGGGACGCGTCAGATTTGATTACCGCAAGTCCATGGACTTATCCGTATCTCAGCAATAGCTGAATTTAATCACTGGTCTGTCAATTATCGGCTCATTAGTGCTGCGTCTCTAAACCAGCATTAAAGCATGAGATGCAGAAAAGTTGCTGTCACATTCGCAAACGTTTTGCAATCACTGAAAATCGAGAGATGTCCTCGTCTTGGTAACCGGATGCTCAAATCCATACTGCTTTCGGCACATTTATGGGCCAAAACACTGCACATTTCGTTTCTAAAACAGCATAGCCGAAATCGAGGACTTTTGCATATCTGTACTTCATGCTTCCAAGCGAACATCGTTTCACCTAGGATTAGAAGTTTCCTCTAACCGCTGCTTCATCATTAACCGCCCTTTTTTGGAGCCATAGATCATATCATCATCCTGTCACTAACACATTGCTAGAACCGGCTAGTTCGCACAGAAACCCACAAGCTGACTTTGGCAAAGTTTTCGATTATTTTGTCGTTAGTTTTTTCTCCGGTTTCATTCTTGATCTTCTTTTTGAAATCAAATCCTGATAAACCTGCCAAGATTTGTGGAACTTCAAGTTTGTCTTCATAACTTTCCTCGTCCGAGATGAATGTTTTATCCGTTAAATTGACAAAGAAAACTGTCCCTTAGGTTATTTGAAAATGATGCACGAACGTTGAAACTCGAGGGTTGAGAATTGTCATCCTTCAAAGATCGATTCAACGACTCCTCTATCGTGCTGTGTTATTTTTGATTCATGCTCATTGTCGCGTCAAAGGTTCTGAACCAATGCAAAATAGTGGAAATGGTTACAACCGTGCACCGTTGTCTTTTCCCTTTTGCGTTTACTATATCTAGCATCTCGGACCATTTTTCGCCTCCGAAAGTATGCACGATTTAGGAGGAATGATAACTTGAAAACACTAGGACAAACTTTTTGGTAATGTTTATCGAACAACCATTTTCCATGACAACTTACCAAAACTAAACCACTGTGCAACGTCGATCAAGTTTCTAAATTACACAAACTATAGTTCGGTTAAAAAGATATATAATTGAATTAAACCGTTATCTAGCAGATTGCACAATGTGTACTCTATTTACTTAATTAAGAATTTACCCAACCGCTAGGTGATCATAAAATTTATCCTAGCTGGGACTCTAAAGCTTGCAAAATGGGATCAAATTTAACCCCGGAGTTGCCCATAAGAGACTCTAATAGCTTTATCGCTGTTCGTAGCTCATTTGAGATTTCGGTCTTCAACTTTATCATGGTTCCATATTTGGGTGGAGGTCGCTTTTGGCGCAAGTGCCGAGTACACTGTTAGAGGTAATCCCAGTCCACGGCTGTTTGCGTGCAGTTCCATCTAAGCAGTGCACGTCTTAAATGCTGGTGTCTGTTCGTCAGTGATTGCAGCTCTTCTGAGGCTGAAGGTTAGTTCTACTAGGACCGTTTCCAATTCCTTCGCAAAGGGTTCTTTTGACGAAAGTGTTGATTGCTCTTCATAACCTGGAAGAGACAATCTTGGCCTTCTGAAGTATGCAAAATGGCAAGTCAGTTAGGCAATATAACGAAAAAAGTTAGTAAATAGATCAACAGCTGGATGGTTGCCGAGTTTACTTCGTCTTGACCGCTTGCTTTACACTTACTCCGTGTGCATTACTCTTCAACAAACGGTCTCCTCGTTGCGATTGCATTTGGAATTTCCGAGATCTGCAAAATTTCTGGGGTTGCAAGCTTGCATGGAATCCGGTGCATGTAAAATGCTGTTGAAAATTAGATATTGGATTAAAATGTCTCGATCAGGACTGAAGCACTCACTCAGTTGCTGTTGATTGGACCTACGCATAGTTTTTTTTCAACCATAGCTTGAATGACCTTGCTAGGACACACTGGAACCACTACTTCTTGTTGGGAGGCTTGTGCCTTGCTGCGTGATTGCATCTAACTATTTGTGTCTGACTAGTACGATGCATCTCACATGATATTCATCTCCTTTTCCGTGTGACCACTGTTTACTGCATTTTCCGTCATTCTTATGATGATTTGCGTTCATTACTGACCACCTTTGGAGGGATAGACTCTTCTGTTAGCAGCATTTGTCCCTCCTTTCTAGAGACGAGTCGTCCTATTCCGGTATGCCACCGCCCCAGCCGTATCAAAACATCTCAGAGATGTTCTATCGGATTCACTATGAAACGTATACACAAATTTAGTTATCTTATAGTTAGTTTGCATTGGAATTCTGAGTTTTTAAATATCTGTTATTTCCTTGGTACCTGGCTAACAATGTCTAGGGGTTTACCCTCCAGTTTGCCTGGTGGTTGCCGAACCACAACATTAAGTAATACTGTTTAATGGCGGTTTCTCGCAGGATTCATTTCGAAGCTCTTCCGTTCTCCCGACTGACGCTCGGAACGCTGAAGTCTCCTTAAACAAATTACCTTTAATTGGTGATCGCACTGCACATAACGGTTTCAGCAGTTCGATATCGTCTTCGAGACTAGTAACCAGGACTTTTCAAGTACCTGAGATGCTAAATGTCTTAGTGCATTATTAACGGAGCCTTTCATTTCTCGATTCCCTTGTGTGTAAGTATGTCTACTACGTCGACTTTTCGGCTGTTTGCTCTGTCTCTCCGGTCCCTTGCTTAATCTGTCACTCACATTTCCCCACGACTTGTTTCTCCGTTATCTGTGGTAACGATCATATGAATTCCTAGTTATTACTTATCTTCGTGTTCCCTGGGTGACGCAAGTATTGCTTTGTGATGTCCATGGTTCGCTCATAAGGGGTTCCACGTCCACTTATTGCCCCTACTCCTGTGTCACTTTCAGACGAAGTGATTGAGGGGACACCTGATTTTTATTCAGAGTGCGGCCGCTGCTATCATCTCATATATGTCCCCGCACGAGCCATGAGCATACGTAGAGTAATCGACGTCAAACCCAAATCTAAATCACCGCCATGTGTAGTCGTGTTCAATGAATCATCTTTAACCCTGAGATTTGGGTGCGTCAGCTGTCCGGATTGAAACTTTATGACCAACGCAAATGACGTTGCGTGCTCTTCTGTACCGTCCTGTCTAGATTTATCTAGTCAAGAACAGTAGCTTCAATATTTACCAACTGATTGCCAATGATGGTAAGGGAGACGGAGTTTTAATCGAAGCACTCCAACAATCTGTTATCTCAGTAGTTCACACTCAGCAGCATCGCAGGAAGCCTTTGTCGGTCCTTTGCACTAGTTGTGGTAATTGAGACACTCGTCGTCTGTCAGGACGTGCGCTAAATAGCAGATAGTGGGAACGGTACTAGCACATATTTTAAAGAATATGGAATGGAAATTTGAAGATTGGAAGCAATCACATAGAGACGCTGACAGATCATCAGGACCAGGTTGAATGAAATGTGAAAACATATTGTGTATAATTTTTTCACACAAATTAAGATATAGGTTAATCCGTGGTATGAATGATGCACAAACAGTGATCGGCAGTCAGGGACAAAAGATTAGAATGCTTATTTTCAACTAATCCCAAAATACAGCGATTGCAGTAAAAACAAACGTGAGATGTTGCGGTGTTTTTTATTATTTCAAAGCACCTTAGTCCTTGTACGTTCTTTGCACAGGTGACCCTTATCCACGTGACCGTATACTACTCAAGTAAACATATCCAAATTAATAAGTGGCTAATCAAGTAGGTGGATTGAAAAGGCGGATTGAGTCGAATAGCCCCGTGAAATGTTTGGACAGGTCTAGATTCAAGCCAACGGAAACAGTATTTGTTGTAACAGCTACAAAGGGTTTTAATTCGTGGTAGGGGTTGACACGAGGCGATGTCATTAGCATATTCCGATAAATAAGAGTAGATACTAGGCGATAAATTACTGGATTAGATGAAAAACACAAATGAGGCACGAACAAAATGCACGAATACTTGTGATTTGTTGGCGAACAAGTTTTTCATCTATTCCCACCGGGTCATGGTTTGTCCGTAAAGTTATCAGTTACCGTTGCTGTAAAAGGCCCAGCAGATTAACGTGCTTTCATTTTACAAACTAGGCGTGAATGTTAGACGCCCCCCCTTAAGTAGATAGATAGTCTGAAAAGAAAAAACAGAAAAAGTGCCGATTTATTCGATTGATGTGAACAAGAAAAATGATGGCTCCCCAGGCGAAGTTTTTAAATTTGGTCAAAACAGAGCGACTAGCAAAGTTTTGTTTGTACACAAATTACGGATGTCTGTCCAACGGACTTTGCTATTCCTGCCACTCAGGTTTTCAGTTGGCAATTGGTAAATCAGTGTGTTCAAATTGACGTTTACTAGTTTGAAATATCTAATCTACAGTTTGCGGCATATTTGTGTGAGTATTTCCGTTGGGAATAAATGCATCAACTATGGGTATATAGGGCTTCGATGAGACTGTGAATATGCCTATCACATTGATCGTTTCTACATTCGATTGGACACTGTGGGGACATCCAAAAGAAAACCAAGGACAGATATTTATGAAGAATTATATTGCCATTTGAAAACTGTATTGTTTAGTATAGACTTTTGCGCATAATAAATCACGTCGCATTCCAGTCAAAATCGTGAGGAGAGGGGGAAAGAAAGAAATGTGCAGTTATCATCTTGCAAAACTGGAAAACATCCACTGAGGAATGATCAGAGAACATTATTTTAGGTTGATCAGGATATCAGCTTTGTCAAAATGCGTGCTAAATATGGGACAGTGGAGTTCCTATAGATATTGATTTTAGAGGATATGGAACCAAAAGTGGATCGCGTTGAAATATGAGAGCGGTACTTTGAAAAGTCTCCAGGCATGGATGCATGGAACCTGACAGTCTTTTGTGAGCACATTTCGCACAGGTTGGTAAGTGCTGATCACATAGATAGAGAGACAACTCAGGTAGTGGCAAGAAAGACACACGGCTAAAAATTGACAACACCCAGCGAGGAATATTAAAGACTTCTTTTAACTAAACCTGGAAAAATAACAGGAGAATAGTAAAGAAGGATTGGAAGAACACATTGGTATATACATAGGGAGATGGTGCTTTGTTTCACTCTGTAGCGCTAAAGCTTCCTGATTTGAAATGACAACCTTCGGAGATTTGTTATGCAGGTGGAAATGTGAGAATGGATTTTTTCAATTTTAACCCTTGGATATTTCATATAATCAACCCTGGTAAGTGTGTCAGAACCGATGAAAGCCGATTCAGATGGGTTGGCTGACCGACCGAGAGAGAGAGAGAAAGAAAGAACAGACATTCGAAACACTTGGATGTGTTGAGATTTAAACCAGCTCGTGCATAGAAATCGTAAACGGAAGATAGATTGTTGGAAAACTTTGAAAATCATCGTTGTTCGAAACGGGTTGGGAGAAGGCAACATCATGGGCATACTTAAACAGAGGACACAGTGAGCTGGTTGATAAGTCGCTGATGTGAATTGAGAAGACGAACGGTGAAAGAACAACACCCTGAAGCATTCCTTAGTTGTTACTCAACGGTTTTGAAGTTTTACTGTCCATTCGTGTGCACTTGGTTCGGTTAATAAAGTAATCCGACAGCCATGCTAATAAGGGCCTGGGATAACCAAATGTTTCCAGTTTGTGAAATAGGGGAGACCGTGTGACTGAGTCAAATGCCGACGAATAGTCCAGGAAGGCGCAGCGCACAAATTTCATTAATGCGTTTAAGAACTTATAAATATGGTGAATGGAGGAGGCGACAACGTCCTAAGTGGACCTGTTAGATTTATAGGCAAACTAAAATGCGTCATCACCAGGATACATAGAAGAACGCAGGTGCTTAAATGCAACACTATATCATTCAAAGGCCAGCTGTTAAGGCGATGGGGCGAAAGAGCTTTGCCAAAGCTGTGGAACTGCTAGATTTTGGAACAGAAACAATCGCGACTAATCTGCAGCAGTCAGGGATTGAAGGAGAGATTAATAAAAAGTTAATCAAAGAATTGGAGGCATCCGCCAAGGTCAGAACACTATGCCTTAAAAGAGCTCATGGCAGACTGCCGGGACCAACCCTTGTTGTAATCTTTGTGATGCGAAGATCAAATATATCTTTCCTAAAAAACCTGTAACTGTCACATGATCACCCTCTCCAAATATGACTGAGACATACGTGGAAGGATGGATAAGAGTATGATTGGTGCTGTTGACGTCCACAAAGCATTTCACGTTCCTTTTTTTTCAAACAACAGTCAAATGCCTTGCCGTACCAATCGTCGGTTGTTTCCACTGAAGATTTGGCTGGCGAATGTCTTTATTTCAGCTTTTATTAGGTTGGAAATATGCCGCACGCCTGAGTTATTATGGGCTGAGTAGAAGTGCTTTTTGTGTCTTCTTGGAGATTTGAGTTTCTGAGTGGAGATAAGGCCATGTGAAGCGAATAGTGTTTCTAAGGGGTACCAAATATCAAAGATTTATTTGGCCATCTCTGTGAAAAGTCTAGCATTGTCCTTGAATAAGGGTTCAAAAGAGAAACAGATAGATGGATGTAAAAGGGATTTCTGAAGAAAAATAAGGTTGTTGTATTAAAAGTTACGAAGGCGTACTTGGCTTTAATTTGTTTGCCTGAAGGAATGGAAAGCTGACCTTGAGTATATCGTGCACCTTAACAGAAGCAGACAATGATCGCTACTTGAAATTGGAGCACGCAGTTTCAGGGAAAATAAATCAGGGTAGTTGGTAGCAATTCTATCTAAAATGGAAAGGCTCCTGGTAGGAGAAACGCAGAGATTAGTCAAATCAAGCAGAGTCAGTGGTAGGGTACATGCATGATCAAAACCACCTGCAATAATGTGCAGATTATCCTCAAGAAGAGGAACAATAAACACTAGAAAAGAGTCGAAAACATGCTATTGTGGTGCGAACTAAAAGGGGCAATATGTAGGTTCGTTATGATAGTGCTGGTATGACGAGAAAACCTAGGATGACATTATGTCACTAGACGGTCAGTTCCGTTGAGAGAGTAGGTATAAACAACTTCAGATTTGTCAGACCAGAAGGTGTTTATGTATGTTGCCACACCGCCTCCAGTCTTCTTGTCCGAAACTCTGTCCTGCAGATAGAGTCTGAAGCTATCGATGTGAGTGAATCAGACACATCCGGGTTCAACCACGCTTCTTGTATGCAGGTGACACAAGTGTGAACATGGATCGGTGATTGAAGTGTGAGGGACAGATCTGATATTCTCCTAAGCAGAGAACGCATGTTGGTACTCACTAGTGCCGGAATGGACATTTTGGCTAGAGGGGTGCATTTAAGAGCTGCCTGCCAGCCAGCACGACTGCCACTTCTCGCTGGATTAGATCTTTGAAGTAAAACAAAGAGTGATCCTTATCCATTTTGAGAAACACTGGATTTTTTAAACAATGGTAATTCCGACCAATTGAAGCAGCGAACGGAGAACACAGTCGAACCAAATATCCGACAACAAAACAACTAAAATTACGCACGCGAGTGTGAATATCTGTTGTTCGGTCGAAGCAACGAAAGGCAGACCAAAGCTAAAGGTAGAGCCTAAGTACCACCAGATGATTATCAGTTACTGAGAATGGCTCAAGATATTTTATTAAGAATATTTCAGACTGAGTCACGATAACCTTACCCAATGACACAATTTCTTTTTGTTAGATAAACATATTTTCTCCGGTCAGTTATAAAGAGATTGTTAGCGTTGCAGGGTGATTAAAGTGAAATCACCGAAAGTTTGTGAGCTATCATCAAACACTGAACTAGAAAATGTTTAGAAATTACAAAATGAGTCTATATTGAGCTTCTCTAAGAATGGACCACTGCCAGTGTTGAACTTGATTGCACTTTTGTGGCGATAGAACATTGAACTACATTGAATAATCACGTGATTTAACGATTAAATGTACACAACCTCGGACTTACCAGACCAGGGGTAGTTGATGTGTGTTGCTTAACAACTGTCCTGCGAACACATTTTGAAGCCATGGATAGACGCAACTGGGTCCGCAAAACTCAGGTTGAACTACGTTGCTTAGACACAACACTCAAGTACGAAGATTAATGAAGTACAATCAGCAGGTCCAGCCTTTTCGAGAACACGAAAATTGCGTTGGCAAGGGTGCCTTATAGAGCTGCGTGAAAATCTGCAAAAATGTCACTTTTGGATGGAAAAAATGGTTTTGAGTTTAAATCGACTATTAAAACTGGTTGGACCTTCAAATAGAAGCAGTTGCGAACATACAAGACACTAAGTCGGAAACCATATGGAATCCAGACATCGATGAGTAAATGAAGGCAGTGCCATTTTGGTAATTTGGCACACCCAGTCACGGGCGTGGTTGACTAGGGACAATTGATTTGGCTATTCCGAGGTGATGAATGGGACGATTTCCAACCGAAGTACGGATGTGTACGCTAATCCAACTGTAAATGCCGTACAAATGGAGTTTTTTAGTATCATTAGTGATTATGAAGTAAGAATAGATGCAGAGTAGAAATGATATTAGAAACTGTCCTTCTTAGCCCGAATTAGCGGTTTTCTTGAAATTTTGATTGCTAAACGATCAGAACTGCAAAAAATATTTGAAAAATATTTACAAAATGGAAATAAATAATTCTGAGACCGGCGAAAGAAAATATGCCCACCGAAAATTGCCGTGCTTTCTGCCTGGTTTCGTTGGGTTTTCCAAATTAGTTACAAATGTTCTCATCCTAAGCCAAAGAACAGAAGTGTCTGAATACTTCACAGTTCCTATCCCCACTTCATCAGGTTGATTTGCGTAGCCCCGGTATTTCGGATGACAGATTAGTCTATTGTTCTATTTCTGAAAGCGGAATTATTTGCCTAAGCGATGGACGGTGCTTTGTCCGTGCCCAGTGGTTGATAGTCCGTCGACGACAGTGACTTCAATTCCCTTTTTCGTCGCACAAGAATGAACGTATACACTAAATTCATCACTTGTAAAAAGGGCTCAATAAATCGGACTGCGTTTTCAATCGGCAAATTCACCAGCATACTTTTTTCCAAACACGTACTCGCACACGTTCATCCGCTTCCAATGGAAACGTAAAATTGGGTTAATTCTTTTTCTTACTGTCAGGTTAACAAATGTGAAGTTCGCCTGCTTACACTAATATTATTTCAAATTGTGATGAGCACACCTTCGAACAAACAGAACCCAGATGACCTCGTACTCGATGAATGAAATGAAAGAGGCGAATGTAGAGCAAATTATCTCAAAACCTGTCTCGCTGAAATGGGCCGAATAAATTCCGGTCCCAAACGATTACAAATCTTCTTAGTGGGATAAATTTGACATCATTAACCCCGTCATGCAACAGTGTGCGTGGCTTGCCTACTCGAGAGCATAGCGTTATATATTTTCGTCTGATTTCGCAAATTAAACATGCTATTCTGAGAACCATGTCGACAGTAATTCAACTGTCGCGTTATCTCCTTGATACCTACCTTCAAAGACGTACACGTCGGCCATGGAGTCATGTTATTATGAGGACTAAAACATTTTAATTTGGGATGTTTTTGGTTTATTTTATATGGAATCTCCATGTACGCGATGAACATTAGGTTTTCATGTGAAGTGATTCGGGTACGATGAGTAAAAGATAACAGATCACACAGGGAAGACGGCCGAGTTCATCCCGACCACGCATTTGTTCAAAATGATCACTTTCGAATAAATCGAATTAAAAATAAAGACAAACAATTTGATTTAAAAAATTATATTTTTATTAATTCACCCAAAAAGCACGGAAATTGGTCGTTTTGGAGGGCGGGAGTTCATTCGAAATAAGCTATTTCGGTTTAACAACACTCATTTTGACAACTGCAATTCTCGACCCTCGCGGGTTCTGCGCGTACCGCAGGGAAGGAAAGCATTACATTCGTTTCAAATCTGATTCCCTCTGCCCACTCAATTACACGTGTACCACTGAGCGTTTGAACTGCTCTCTAGAGAATTTATGCTGCTATGTTCACAATAAAGATGTGTTTAACCGCATGCTTCGATCCGATTTTGGTGTTCTCAGTGGTCGTTCAGCCGTCTGGAAATATTTCTTGGACCTTGCATTCGATTTGTAGCAAAAACTAATACTGAACCAATCTGGAACACTTACTCGATAACAGTTCAATCAATAGTCCTATTTTAAGGGTTTCGAGTTACCACAACAATATAAATGAACAATTATTCTCATTATTTTGCTTTCGTGGTTTTTCTGTTCCGATCGATGCAAACTTGTTTTTTATCCAGCCTACATCTGCTTGCTCATCCTGTCCGTGACCTGCTTGTTGCTTCCACGTAACTATGGTGCATACTATTTAAACCTCTTTCAATCAGTTCGTTTCTTCTGCATTATGATTAAACTAGATTGATTTTCTTTGTTTAAACTAATAAAGCAAATCACCATTGGTTTATACCCGCCATGTCTTGCTTCAAAAAACCCAAAGGTTTGTTCGCATTTCGGTCGATTCGAGCAGTGAACGGATCAGTACTAAGAAAAAAAATTTGCAGAGTTTGTTGATGAAAAAGCCGTTCACTGATCTAATCAAATCTAAGTTGAAATGAAAACAAAATGATTTCTTTGGATTTGTCAAATAGTTTGAAAAAAATTATTAGTAAGAAATTACCTAGCGGACAGTTATACCAATTCGGACAAACATCACCGAGTGTTTTAACTCTGGAATTCCTATAAAAACGAATCATTGTTTTCGGAGTAAATAATGATCTATTCGAACAACATTTCCTGCTTGCCATTTGATCACCTGTGAGAAAATGAAGGATAATGGATTCATGTTAGTCGTGTGCTTAGTTCGATAAAAAAAAAAGTGTTTGTCGTACTCGCTGAACTTTTGGCCGACATCTTACACCTACTAATCGAGTGAGATTCTGGTTTAGGTCCCAAACGCAGTGATCCGAAATGACCTTACATGAACAGGCTACCACTTGCATACCGTGCGGATGGCACGCATGCGGACGTTAGGAACAGAAAAGAAAACTCCCAACAAATTGCTTTAATTAGACACGTTTTTCCACCTCTCAAGAGCCGTTGGGGAGAATGTCGTTCTTTGTATTTGTCTTGTTTTCTTATACCAAAATTGTTTCTATGACAACTTACGACGAGGAAACATTTTGCTGCTCCGAGTAACTTGACCATTCAATCGAAGATAATGGGTTTTTCTAACAAATTTGGATAAAATGATGAAACCTTTACACGGTAGCATGTCTTGTCTCTTCCAAATCCGAATGTGTTAGTTAGATTATTTCTGGATTGATTTTCTTCGTCACCAAGATTGAATTTTGCAAAATAAATTTTTATCCACATATTCAACACAGCAAGATGTATATATATATATANTGTCGCTCGTCATGTACGAGTATCGGTACTCTCTTGTCTCAAACATGCTTATACTTGTACTCTCTGAATTGGTATATGTATATAAACGAAGACTTGCCCATATTTCGTCGTCCAACACTATTCATCTCATTGCAGGTCCAAAGTACTACCTGGTGCGAAGTCGATCAAAATGAAACACTAATGGTTGAACATTCGTATCGATTCATCTTTTATCCACGAAATCTTAGTGCGTTTCCTTTTGCGAAAGGTTGGTCGTGACCAATGGAGAGTGGGGAAATGAAGAAGCTGACCGGAGAGATGTGAATCCGCGACGTTTATTTGCAGATACTTCGACATTGACCACTTTACTACCACAGGTTTTAAACTACAACTATTTACCGTGGAATTACACATGCACAAGTCCTGTCGTCTTATTCGGTTTTGGTTCTTGCACCTCAACAGTCTTGTATGCCACCTAGAGACTGTTTTCAGTCCGAATGAACTGTAGAACCGGCTACGAAGACCTCGAATTCGGAGTGTACTTAATACTGGTATTGTTCGCACCCATTCCAAAATAATCGTAACTGCTGCTTTGGGAGTTGTACGTTTGATCGGTCGTGACTGGTTGCTGGTGTGAATTGCGTATTTGAACCAGTAATTTCCTATCACGTTAACCAGAGAGACAAATAATCGGAGGTCTTTTATTCATGTATGATTGACTAGATAAGGTCTCTTTTCCCAATTGAGGGCAGCGATAGACAATCACCATTTTGAGCATTTTGCGACAACGAATGGTCGTCCTAATATATTTTCGCGGATATCACTGTGTTTGATTGACAAATGTAGCCTGATCCATTCATATCCACAAGTATGTGCATTATTAAAATGCTTTTGGAGTTCTTAAATACATGCCCGATGCATGAATTTAGAAGGACGAGGATGCCGCAAAATCACTGGGGCTACCACACGAGGAAAACGTAACCGGCAACCACGAGCCTGAAATTTGGATTGGGTCAGAGCCACATAAGGTCTTGTTAGGTCAGATGCGGTAACAGACCGGGTGCCAGCGAGGTGCCGTCTACCACCAGAGGAAGAAGAACAACGAATTTCTACCGCGGAGCACCTTCATTTCCATCAAAATCAAACCACGAACATCAAGCAATTTGCAGACTTTGCGATCCGCAGGGCGATTGGAAATTGCCACGTTATCTGCACTGAGTGCTTTTCGGATGTTTCCTCTTGAAATCGCTTGCAATGCAAATTCTCGTAACTAGGAGCAAATTATCGCTCCCCGTTTTGATAAATCCGAATGGAAAGGATCCCGTAGATATTTCGGTTTCTGCGATCCCAGTTATTGTGACATTTTAACCAGTCGTTCATATTGCGTACCGGTAAACTTTAAAGAACGGCACCGATATACTGAAAGTAAATAATTAGTATTGTTCGTCCGGCTCACTTTTGTGACAAAAAGGACAGTAATTTTTCTGTTTTATTTCCACAGAGAAAGCTCGAAGTTGGCTGGCTTAAAGCATGAAATTGCTTCGAAAACAAGAAGCTGGCACGACTGAAAAGGGTGAAAATGAAGCCACCAGTGAACCTACTGAAAGCCGGTCGACCGAGAAAACAGAAGAGGCCGTGTCGGAACCAAGAACCGAATCGAATACAGAAAAATCCACAGAACCAACCAGTCCCACATCAGCCGAACCGCTGACCGAGGAAGAACCGTCAAGCACACAGCAAACCACTGCGACAACCCTGAAGGCAGCACAACCCAGCACCACGGAACATCACACGACTTTAGCACAGACTAGAAACTTGGAAACGAACAAAAGTGCTATACTTGTGCAATCTTTCATTCCCCCCTCGGCCACTGTGAATTACCCACATCCATTTCGTCAATCCAGTGGGTTAATGAGCTCGACACCACATGCTATCGGGACCCAATTTCGTCCCATCGATATCACCCAGACGAAAGCGGGTCAGGAGACATTGCGTCGGAATCCACCTATCAGTGAAGAGGTCACAAGCAAAAGTTCAAGTAAGTTGGATCCTCCTATTGGTTTCACTGAGAGTTATTATCCATAATGGGTGATTAGGTGACTGTTCACGTGGCTAGTGTTGCACTGATATTTTCAGAAGTTTCATCTCATGAATAATTAATCTGCTCTAATTGGATCACTTCAACCGTTTATTATTTTTGTGATCAGAATAAGGCAGTATAAGTAACGCACGTAAATATTTTACCGACAGTATTATCGACCAGCTCGAGGCTTCAGAGTTCACCATCAGCCATCAGTGTTATTCTGACTATGTACATGACCGACCGCGATGTATATAGTCAAATCTCAAATTTGATTACGATATCCAATAAACGAAATGCATGCGTATAATGCACAGAATCTCATTTTACAAGTCCAGTGAAATATAACGTGGACATTGATCAAATGTCATCCCATTAGTCCTGATAGTTTGGCTTGTGGTCGAATGCAAACTTGACCGCACCTTCAGGTTGTCGCTTGTGACCGCGTGATCAGAAAATAAAAAATCAAGACAAAACGATTTGTGAAGCGTTTCCACGTACGAGTAAGTTAGGAACTCGACAAAAATTATGAAATCGACCGATAAATTAACGGGGTTAAATATCAATAAAAAGAATTCCTAAACATTTTTGATTGGAAATGTCTGTGTTACTTGTTAGAGCTTTCGAATGCCAAAAAGCATCATTGATTTATCTTATCGGTCTTGAATTTACAAAAATAAACAACTGGTTCAATTTTCAATTCTTTCCACGAGAAATATCAGAAAAAACCATGCTGATACATTCGAGGGCAAACGGATTTTTCGTTGGGACAACCGGGGTAGCCAAAGTCGACCATGCAAGCATGTGTTAGATCGTTTGGTATCATAAGCTAAAGGAACACTAAGATGGACTTTTCCCGTCCAACACTTAACTGTTCATTGGTGGTTCTGTCAAATAACAAAATTCCTTCAAAATTGCAATCACCTGCAAGTGTGATTGAATTTAACTCCATGCTTTTGCGATCAACCTCGTTACAACTGGGAGAACAACTGTATAGCATATTTGTATTATTATCAGGACACTTGTTTGCCGAGCATACAAAGGAAAGTATGCAAGGCTGGGAAATATTTTGACCCAATGCTCGTTTCGATTCCCAAATCGGCTTGACTTTTCCTTCGGCCGCATAAACGTTGTTATCTCATTTAGTTTACCAACACGACACATGACTCTCCTGGGAATGGGAACTATACTGTCAAAGCTAGTGTAAATTTTTGTGCTTGAACGGTTGGCTGTGTGTGTGTGTGTGTGTGTGACTGAGTGAGTGAGTGAATTAGACCTACACGTGCGTCTTTGCTTGGATGTGTAATTTACCACCCTGATTATCGGGGTAAATTTCACGCGTATCGTAGTCGCGTTTGTTATCCACAGTTGGCAACTATTCTCATCCCATGCCTAATGGGAACTAAAAAAATGATATTACTTACAGGCTAGTGGTGTTGGCAACTCTTGTTTCTAACTCCCAGATCTACCATAGTGACATGCCATGTCGTCGGAAGTAAAGGCTGTTTTTATCGTTCTGTCTATTCCAAAATTGCGTCAGACTGCGAAAGCAAATTTTTCAACAAAGTAGACTGCTAAACGGTACTCTGCTACAGAAAGGTTTTGCCCTAGCTACGGAATCACTATGATTAGTGAAAGCTAAACAATGATTAAAAAACACCCCGAATTGCTTGTCTGAGCCAACGTTTCGATTCGTGTTATTTGTTACGCAAGGTTTTGTCTTCATAGAGAGATATACATGTCATCCGGAGACCATTCTACACATCTGAGTCCATTAGTCAGATAAGCTGCGGCGAAGGCATATGTATATGTAAAACATGTATGTGCACATATATATATATATATACGTATATGCATATATATATACATATATCCATAGTTACATATAGCTTATCTAACTGTAACGCTCAGTAAGTCATCGTTATTGTTTCACGAAACCCTGCCCACCGTATATTTTCCGGTGAATCTTTAGTGCCGTACGGTGCGGTTGTCAGTTTGAGCATCCTTGGGGTGACATTTGGTCTGCTCCTGTTGCTCTGGTTTTGCAAACGATGCGTTTTACGTAAACGACGTTCAAAGAAAGATGCGAAAAAAATGTCCATGGCCGGCGGAAAGTTGGGTGCAGACCTAAAAGCAGCAGCCTTCTTGGCCGACAAAAATAAATCCAAAGTGAGTTCATTGTTTGCCCAAATATTTTTCATGCCCGTGACCTTAATATACACCGCCAATGGTCAGGTGATAAAAATCCCAATGGCCCAGCGTGAAGGTCACAGGATCAAACCCTATGTGTTAGTGTGTTACATTCCGCAATTCGTGAGCATTAGCTGGTCCGGATTCGCTTTAAAAAAAAGTATTGCACTTTTGCTTGACAAATGAGAACAGGGGAAGAAAGAACATTGAACAGACGTTCTAGTATTCCCTAGTCCGGGATTACACTCTGGCCAGCTTGGTCACGGTGTCCCATATTTTGCGAAGAGAAAATGAACTTATATTAGTCATCATAATAGATCGAGTATTTTCTTGACGGTAAAAATAATCCGAACCGGTAACTCAAAGCCGCATCTAAATGGTCTTAGCTAAGGGACGTATACTAAATTGTATGATTTTTCCAAACCGGAAGTGACACTCGTGTACAACATGTCCACATTCCGTCTGGGTTACACATTTTCCGATAAAACGGAAGCTTTCAGAGCGAAAGAACCGCATTTCGTTTATTGCCCATTCCAAATAATAGTGTTCGGTATTCCGACAACGATTCATTTTCGGCTGAGATCTGGCGAACTGTACGGCAAACGTGAAGAGAAAACTCTTGAGCAGATGGCTGAGTCACGCTCCGGTGGTGGGTGCGACGATCAAACCTCCACCATCTGACAGGTGTTAGGGTTACATCTTACTATGCAAAAGCCAAAGATCATCGTGTTCATTGAAATTCACGCAGCCTTTGAATCCGTTAATAGGTCTGCACTATAGTGCTGTTGGTTGCTAAATCGAGTACCTAAGAAGTATCTCTCGGTTATCAAAGACTGGGACTGTCGTGGGTAAGATGGAGCAAGGCTCATGTCCAGATTTTAACACCCCACATCGTCTCCACTGGAGTACGGCACGGCTGCCCTATATTCCCATTTTTTACAGCTTTGCCATAGAGGACGTTCTATAGGACGTTTTCTCTGTTCTTTCAAACTGTGGCGTTGAACTCCTCCAAAGGCATATAGATTTTGACCTAGAGTATCCGAATTATTTTGCATTACTAAGCGGTGACGCACAGGCAACTCAACCTCATCTAACCGCCTGATGATTGAGGTATCCAGATACAGCTTGTACTTTGCACCTTCAAGATGCAAAGTACTTCTACAAAATTGGCACAAACTTGTGCCAGCATTCTTCCGTTGTGGTGATCGGTTAGAAGTAGTTAATAGTTTCAAGTTCATCGGGAGCCTGATCTTACGTGGCGGATGTGTTGGGAAGCAGGTTTCACTACGAATTGCAAAAGCCAGAGCAGCTTTCATGAACCTGCGACACTTGTGGCGCCGCCATGACATCTGACATTCCCTAAAGAAAAGGGTGTACGATGCCACAGTTCGTAGTGTTCTGCTTCACGGTTGCGAGGCTCGGTCTCTCCACACTGAGGATGCCCGCCGACTTTTTGTGTTGGACCACCGATATCTCGGAAGCATTGCTCGGGTTTGGTGTGAGCATTGGTTAAGCAGTTACCAGGAGAGTATTCATGTGTTGGGTGCAGGCAGTCGTCCTCTGAAAGAGATAACCGCTCTACATCGTCTTCGATGGCTCGGACACGTACTACGTATTCCTGCCCATCCTATACTTTTTCATCCTTCTTTGCATGCACCGGGCAAGGCTAGAAGAGGCGAGGTGGCTATGAATCTATGGTTAGGCACAGAAGTATGAAGAAGTTAGTTTCGGTTTTGGCCTTTTCGGTTGAGGTTAAGGAGATGGAGATTGTTGAAGACTGAAGCTAAAATCAGAGCATCAGACCAAGAAAATTCATACTACGAATACCGACATTACGCCTCGATAGATTTCGTGAACCACGTGCAACAAAATTTTGTCTTATTGAATGCACCAATCCAAGGTGCCCACTTCGTGAGTGTTGTCAGCCCTAAAACCACTGTTCCGTGTACAACTCTGTCCTGTGTTGATAGGTCCTGAATACAAATTACACAAACCACCTCGGGGCAGAAATTCTGTTGCCCCATTCGACCAGTTGTACACTGTATGCATAAATGTATGTTTCACTAAGATATCAGATGATCACTGAAGTGTTCCGGAATTGGACAAAGTAAAACTAACAGGTCACATTTTGAATCGCGTTATGTTGTTAACGGACAAAGTAATGAGGATAAATCATAATAAAGTTTAAATCATTCTACTGATATGGAGACAGTCCAGTTTGTTCAAGTCGGTAAGAATAGTGGTAGGCCCACCTCTCTGTCAGAAAGCTGGGAAATCGTAGAATCATTTAATTTTACAACAAATGACGAAAGAAGAACAAATACAACTGCCATCGATTTTCAGCTTTCACATCGTGTTTCGTTTTATGCTTCCTAAAATTTTCCGGTTTTTTGCGTCTGATTTTGTCAAATCTTTGGTGGGTCATTTGTTATCGCACCAGTTTGCCTGACAAAACTGGAGTGATTAACGTACGTACACAAGGCGGCGACAGTTTGTACGGAGTCACGGACAGAAAACAAACTGCTTTAGCCACAAATCTTGTTTACCTAAGACTTCCAAAGAGACCCTATGTCACAGACTCTCCTCCCGCTTATTAATCAGTGATTACAGTTTAGAAAACTTCATCGTTATTCTGTTTGTTTCATCTTTTTTGGAGTAAGTACGTTTTTGTGGAATTCTGTGTATCAAACGGGCATATCACTTGCCTTTAGTTCAACCAAGCCACGTGAGCTGATCGCCTTGAGTGAGTAGCGCAGATAGCGACGAGCGATTGGATTATTCATGCCTGGGCTATAACTGAACAATATCCCGAGGATACTGCAGATCGTCTATTGGCTATTAAGTGACAAAGAAGACTGGAATCTGTCACGGATGTTCCAAGCATTCAAACATTTGGATACGTGGTTTTATGCAAAAGCACCCGTTAGCTTCGACTGTTTTTCGAACTGATAGCTCAAAACTTTTATTCAGGACTGGCTGGGCTCTCAACTGGACATTTTGGTCACTGTTGTTTAATTCATTACACTACCTGAAGTAGCATCTGCTTTTAGTTTTCCCGTGTGCGCATCGGACCGATTTCGAGTAAATCTAAAACTTGAATTAAGTAGCTAGTCAGAAGCGTTCCGAAAAAGAAAAACAGTCCTATCACGTTCAGCACAGCCAGGGAGTTTGTAAGATCCAGTCAGTTTGTTCGGATTTTTTCAGAATTCATCAGTTATCCAAATTATAGGCTCGATAGGTTTGATACGTCCACGTCAGAAGGCCTCGGTTAGGAGGACCGATTACATCCACACGAAAATGTCTAGAAAATAATGGTTCAGACTGCCATATCAACTCGGCCATAATGACAATTCCTGAAAATGAGTATCGTACCAGAGAAACACTGTTTTACTGTACTGGAAATGCAGATATTGATTAAGAAAACGGTTTGAAAAGCCAATAACCGCAACTCTACTTCCCAGACGAAGCGAGAATGCATGTGAACATGTGGCAAGGTATCTCACATATTTAATGTTTTCTATCACTTGGAAATAACTCTGAAATAACGCACTTATGCAGTTTAGGGATAATTTAATGTCCTTGGAGAAAATAACTTGTTCACTAGCAGTTCACTTGAATCGTTAGGATCGTGATTGGATGATATATCCATGTAAGAATCACATGGTGATTCCTGGCAGGAGATTCGTCGATCAGGCGAGGCTAACCTTTAGAAGAAAGGAGCGCACCTGTATAGGGATGGTCGGACAGAAGAATACCGGGTACATACGTACCTGAAGAGCGGGAATAACCTTGAAGTAGGTGGTGTTCATCCGGGGAAAGTTTCTTCATCCATGAATATGCGGAACATGCTAGTGAGAAGTTAAGAGATTTTTTTACTTTGTATATAAATAACTGACCAGGATGAGCTTGCGAACAGAAAGGCAAACTCGCTTGTGGCTGGGCTTATCACCTTGAGCAGCACATTGGAGACGTGAATAAAACATTCCATTTGGCAACTCCGTTAGCTGCAAACACGAATAATGTTAAGGCATTATGCTGTGTGCCTACTTCATCCCACGTGGGTGGGTAGAAGGCATGCAATGACTGAAGAACTGACCTAAAGATGAAATGTCTTCGACCTAGCTGGGATTGGAACATAGGCAAGGATGTATACACAAATCGGTTACGCATGTGCTCTATCAGCTTAGCTTCAATTATATTCACAGTTCCTCTGGTCACAAGTGTTGTGATATATATATATATATATCCAACTACTAAGACATACCAAGTAGCCAATCTCTGTAGGTCTTTTCCTAAGACTTCCTCTTACTAAGGCTACATGCAGAGAAATCATCTATCACTAGAGGTCAATTACTGTCCGCTAGCGGCCCGTGGTCATGTAAATCACTAGTTGATAGGTGCAAAATCATCATGTCATAAAGATCAGGAAACCGTTGAGAGCGTAACGGCTAAGGTGTTCGACTCAACTTCGTCCGTCCCGGGTTCGCGTCCCAGTACGGGCGCGGTGGATGTGTACTGGTGATAATTCTTAACGAGGATGAAACAGCTGTGCAGTGCTACCATGGTTTCTTAATAGTGCGCTGCATGACGATATCACATGGTGAATTATTTCATGAAAACATTCATTCTCCTACTACTAACACAGACAAATGTATGTATATATGGACGAGAATTCTGCATCACTTTAAATTGACCGCATAGGGTGTTAAAATGTTGTTCATCTAGATGTTCCGGTTTTTAGGGATTTATGTGAACCATAGCAAATGTAATTGGAGAGGCAATTTTTGACAGAACGTTCCAAAGACCACCGAAATTGGTAGTAGCCATCACGTAGTTTGACATTTGGTTGTCAGTACGCGAAATAAGCAGTCTCTCTATCTTCTTCCAATTTGCATTCTCTAAGTGCACATTCAAATTAGTACAAAGATGCAAGTTAATGCAAATAACTTTATTGATTCACATTATAAAGCAGCTAGCCTATGCGGTCATACAAAGTAATGTAATATAATTAAAACTTGATGATAGAGCGAAGTTTATTTGATAAACCTATCACGCATATGGGCGAAGCGCGTTGGTAAATTCGGAGGAAATAGTTCGACCGAGCACAGGGTATGACAATAGTTTTTCGATGCCCCTATTTCTCTGAATGATGTACTAATTCGCAGCGCAATCGAATCACACAACTTAGACTGTCTTTCCTTCTAATAATATGTGAACCAATTCGCATTTGTTGTCTTAGTTGGATTTCTGTCATCTTGTTCAATTCCACCCCCACTCGCAATTATTTTTTATGATGCTTCCATCTTCGTGAATCAATCCAAAACGACAACTGGTATAGGATACCGTGGCATTGAAATCGGACATGGAAGACAACGAGAATCAACAGTCCGGGGAAACGGAAAAAGAGAAAGTATACGCTGGAAAGTTACGATTCTCTCTGGACTATGATTTTCAAAAAGGCGAGGTGAGATGTCTGAAAATGCTCCGCGATGGAAATGTACCACATCCGATTCCATCCAAGTTGCACGATCATTGTTCGTTTCTATCTGCATTCGATATTCTTGCTTTGAACTAGTGACGAAACACTGTCATCCGATAAGGCGTTGATATTTACGTTTTAGACAACGTATGCGATTGCTATTGCTTAAAACTATTAATCTTAATCGTGGCCAAACAAGTACCAACCGCCGGTCTGCCTCACTTCGGAATCGCGAATCACTTATCAATTTCCAAGGTTGTACCAAATTAATTGGAATAAAACAGTCTAACTGTTTGGTGGACACGTTTTGTAACAAGCATCAGTGAAATAGTTTTACTGAACAAAGTGATTGTGTTGAATGACCGTCTCACCGTATGGCCGTATTTTTTTATTGTAGTCTCGTCCGGACTATAATGTCTGCACGAATAAAAACAACATGCAACCACAGGAAAAGAAAAACTCGCCAAAATGTTACTTAATAGAGACTCCTTGCCGCGGATCAAAATTAAAGAGGCCGCCTTCCGTTCACCTGGTGGGCTTTGCTAGTGTTGCGATGCAAGGATCGGACTATCGAACGCAAATCCAGTACAAATAGAAACGTGATGCACGCGCGAGTTTTGTGGTTCATAAAAAATCTGACCCCTCCTGCTAGTTGTCATACTGGTATGCCAAGTAGAGTGAAATAACCTTGGAAAAGCTGGTATTATTACTGTTTAACTGTTTACACTAATTCTTCCTAATAAGTAAGGCATGGGGAGGGAACAGAAATTTCAAACAACATTTTTGCCATTCAATCGATCGGTTAAAAATCCAGAATGAACAACGAAACTATCATTATATATGAAGAGCTTTCATTGATCCGGGTTTGAACATGGCTGACGATGTTCGTTAAAAGCCACCAGAACAGCTTGGTCTACATTCCATTAGGGGTTTTGCTTAAGCACTGTGGTTTCTTTATCGATCGCTTTGACATCTTTACCCGGTCTGACCTCTTACAGTTGCTTGACAAAACTTATGATACCTTCAATTCGCAATCCATGTTTATAAATCAATAGACTAGTGAACGGACCAAATGACCATTCTTCTGACTACTGACTACCGACTGATTCGCGCATCCCATTTAAAAGTCAATAAATTTGATTTGTGCTACCTAAGAACCAAACCAAACTTTACGGGAACGATTCGGCAGAAAATCTTCATTTTCTACATCAGTTTCTCTCACATTGATTTGTCTTCATTGTGCACTCTATCCTTCCCTAGTTAGAAGCGTCAGCAAATAATCTCGACTTGACCTTAGTATTGGTTCGTTTAAACGATGTAAAAGTCTACCAATTCGGTCCCATTTCTCTACATTTCTCCTCGGTCTGCTGTTTATAAAGACAAACAATACAATTTAACGTGCGCTGCACTCGGCACGTTTGCGGAGTTCGCTTGACGTTTTCCGATTACCCCCGGTTGTATTTCTCACGAATTGCAAATAAGAGAAAACTCTGTGCAGTGTAGCCTAGTAACTAGCATGTGATTTTACGAGTCTGTATTGTAGTACTACTTGAATATTTTCACTTTTTGACAATTTTATTCGACTTTTCCGATCGGCTTGAAATTTGCAGCTCACCGTGGGTGTTTTGGAAGCAACAGATCTGCCAGCAATGGACATGTGCGGAACTTCCGATCCGTACGTGAAATTATTTTTGCTGCCGGACAAGAAAAAGAAATTCGAAACCAAAGTACACAGAAAAATTCTCAATCCCGTGTTCAATGAAACTTTTGTGTTCAAAGTGAGTCGGCTCCGTTGGTTGACATTTTTAACTCATTGATTCAGCTAGGCCCCGCACTGAATTGCGAATCCACAAATGACTAACACAGATATATATATATATATATATATTTCTCAAACGACAAGACTCTTTACTCGATCACAAATCTGCAAAATCGACTTTTTTCTATCTCGTTTGATCCGATTTATTTATAGTTCGACTCTATTACAAAGTGAATCACGTGAGTGTAGATGCTAGTCTGCTTTGATAACTGATTGTTATTCTTCTGTTGGACAGTATTTAATAGCATCACTTGTGTCAATCCGTGTTCCGCTGTGTGTTGAAGGCAAGTATGTTCTTAAATAATAGAATGTCTTCGGCGTTTCGGATACAGGCTCGCCCTGTCATCATAAGTACCGAGTACAGCGCGTACACTTTAGCTCAGGCCATTTTGGTGAGCAGTGATATTTTCTGGAATTCGGACTGAAGGGACAGTATATCATACGAGCCATAGATTTATTGGACCGCATATGTGGTGTAAATAACGTCAACCCAGTTCATCTTGCACAACCATCGATGGCATACGAGCTTCGGAATCTGTGCAATCTATTTGGAGCTTTGTACTATACTAAATTAAATGGGGCACATATGAGTACGCGAATCGTATCCTTATTTTTCGGGCACTGAGATGCAGCGAATCAATTGCGGATGTATTCATATATGTTACAACATGGGGCGAAGGAGTTTCTCGGGGAAAACAAACATTCTCGTACGTTTTTGTAGCCCTACCCAAGTTTTGATTGCTTACATTACAAACGTAAAACCGGTGATCTACATCGGGACATTAAGCTGCGATTTGGGTTTCTGTCCATTAGTCTTGATTTTGGAACTCGAATGGGGTATCCGAGGCAAACGCCTTAATGATCGTCGACCAAAAGCCAACCAGAGGTCCCGAGGTTCCAAAAAAGACAATAAAAGGCTGAAATTCAGTTGAGGAAATAAACGGACATGACTTTATTACTGTAACGTGCACGCAGACTAGGCTGCCCCGGGCAAGGGTTTCCAAGAAAAAATGAATGAAAGCTCGCGAAACGAAGCCTAGTAACCGTATCAACAAGCATGAACATTTATGCAAATAGAATCAGATTGATGGCATACAGTTGTGTTCTTGTTTTTTTGTCATAGAATTCCATGTTTTGGTTTAAATGCGCTGCAGACGGTTGTTCCGTTCACCATAAGAAGAAGGTAGATATTGTTCACAGACTAGACTGGGCTGCTGTTTTTAGATCATCCAATCTATTTAATCAGCATCTGGAAAAAGCTCCCTAAATGGTGCGCAGATTAGGGCAAATACTCATTCCCCTACGTATTGATTATAGTTAGATGACAGCCGATGGTAGAAACGCTATGGGAATTTCGACAGAGGTGCTGCACTTCGTCTATCAATGATCTGCTAATGATATTTTGCAGAACATTCGTTTTAGCCGAAGTTAACCAATGTTTACTGCATTTACCTGCGGTAACCGCATGAGAAATTTTGGTGAAAATACGGTCAGATGAGTTATTCTGAATTTCCATACTTGAATGGCTACTGCCCAGGCTGCTCACTCTTCTCACAGACCACAGGTCATTCAGGCAACCTTATGGTCTACAAGCCCATAGTCGGGGTTGGTTTCCGTTAGAATTTATTAGTGATCCCTATTCCCATCGCACTTGGGGCTTGAACTGTGGGAGTGGAAACGGGAAGTCGAGTGTTTGGCATCGCCGCGTGGACATTTCCTGTTCAGGGCAATTAGAACCATCGAGTTAAGCTTGTTCATTTGTCTGTCAGGAGTGATATTTGACCGTTCAGTCACAGTTTGCATAAACCTGACATGTTCTTATATTATCATGGTTCCGCCGGAGTATTCGTTGTCATAATGAACCGGGTCTCTGATAGCCGGATGCATAGCAAAAACAATAAGCTCTATTAATTCAATCCGTTTATAAATTTCGGATGAACTTCGTCTGGGATATTGAAGCAGTTCGTTCGAAACGGTTCATTAGGCATTACTTTTATTCATCTAACCCGTAGCAGGTTTCACCAAATCGTCTGATCATGCTGCCTCCACAGACGATTGACAGGTTAGATCTGGTTAATTAAAGCTCTTGCTCTGACCCATGGTAGCAGAGTGCTCCTTTGTCATCGTGCTTTCTAGCTATTTGGAACCTGTTGTCAACGGACCTAAAGAAACACGATAAATCTGTTTGAAATTTTACCAATTTCAGATGATTTTCTGTTGGCCGAATTTCATTCAGTTGACTGTTCAGTATGCCTAATTTTGATTGCGCTAAGCTGTACAGTGTTGATTTAGCGTCTGCGTCTTGTGACAACCAAAAGATTTGTCTCTTACCATCCTTATTGTGTCATCAGCAAAGAATCCGAAGACAGGTTATCAATCCGTTGGTCATTCACTGTCACAAAATCATGGACAAATACATCGTGACACATGCCAACAGTGCACTAATTGCACCATAACGAATATGTCGGACATGCCTTTCAGCCGATCCGCAACGGGGCACTCTGAACTTACGGAAGGGCATAAATAGCTTTGTTTTATTACTCTTTCTCAATGATGCTTACTGGCAGCCACATTCTACCAAATGTACACGTGTAAAATCGCTTTAGCGATTCCTGTTCATGAGCACGAAAGTCCCAATCAGATTTGAACGTCACGCATAGCGAGCCCAAGTTTTCGGAACCCGATTTACGTCCTTTTGATGCGAAAACACCGATTTTAAAATCAGGCCGAAAGGATGTGTAACATATTCATTTAATGTCCCCCTACCAGTTTGCGCCACCTTTCAGACTTCAACACAGGTCAGTCTTCATAAGAGGCAACGAAATTCCGTTACAATTCGTCATCGTGTGCGCATGTACGTTTTCCCATTTAAAAAATAGGTCGTTTATCACCGAAGAATTAAAATCCGGAAACGAGAGGACATTAAATGTCTACCCTTCTTCCGCTTGCGTGAATTTCACACAGCTATGAAGATGACATCGTCAAATTCTCGACAACTTCACGTCACAGGTCATCGGTTTGCACAAACAAACAACTCAGCAAATGAAGATTTTCCTTTCACTCGTCCATAAAATGCGAGGTAGCATTTGTGATGAATTGCGATTTTGCCGAAACACTCTCACAGTAATCAAGATGATTACACCAATGACCATTACTTTACATTCAAAATCGGCGGGAAAGAATGTCCGCGCTGCAGTGAAACAACAAAGTGACGAATTTGGACAAGGATACGTTAGGCATAACTCCACCTGTTTTGTTTAGTATTATATGCGCAATAATTGTAAAGCTCGTTGGCTGATCGTGTGCACTGATAACCAGCTCATCGTTACGAAACCATGGAACCATCGCTTGGCTATTCCTTCATTTCATTAGTTATCCCTAATGCACATTCCTGGCTACCGAAATGTGAAGTAAATCCAAGACGAGCATTTGTGTTTCGAACGTCCTAGCCACTAAGTTAGGCTGGTTTCACTCTAATAATTTGCTGAAATCAACGCTGCATTATTTGGTCCCAATAGCCGTCACTAGCATAAACAGGCTCCAGATCTTGGCCCGCCCGAAGGTCTGCTTCTAGTCAATGGACGCCTCCGTTGTAGACTGTGAACAGGCAGCAAAAGAACCATAGATAGATGTTTGCTGCTTTTTGTGCTTCACAGAGAGCTTATCAACCTAGACGTATTATATAATTGCTAGCCCACCTTTGTGTCTCAGTTCGAGTGCCACCTTTACACGGTTTTCGGAGCTCATCAACTATAAGTGAGTGAACACGGGATTTGATTGATTAAGCAATAGTCAGCCGACAAATTATCAAGAATGTAGTAAGACCTTTGGTCATAAATTTACTGAATATCCCAATAGACAATGAAATGCCAAACCAATCTTTTCCGTAGCGCACAAATTTAGCCGAGCAAAGTCCGCCTTTCTGAACGCTGTTTAATTGCACTTAGAAGGACGAGCTCAGTGATACGTATTCGAATCCGCTGTTGAGCTTACGCAATTCGGCCCTGGCGATCAGCTGAGAAGACAAAAGTTTGATGCAATTTCCACATCAATGAAGGCATTAAGAACCGCTCTGTTGCTTCCTACCCGGTCTGATATGGGTTTATTTAAAAAGCATTTCGTCCGCAGTATGCACAACCATATGAATCAAAGCAAGCACATTCAAATGAATAAAATTCTCTGGGTTCACGTTCCGTGGTTATTTTTGAACGACGAAACGTGCATTATGTTCATTCCTGTCGGACTCCTCCGTTCACGGGAAATCTCCATTTCACCAGTGTTTCAGAAATGGTTAGAACTACTGAAAGGGATGTGGTTTTGTTCAGTCCCAAGAAAATTATTCCTCGGGGACTTTAACTGCCGAAATACTCACGTGCAGCGACAAAAGTAGTTCTTCACTGAGACAAAACTTGATCGGAAAGCAAAATCAAAGTTGCCTTGAGAAAGATTACCCACGGTAGTCGAAACGTTGGCATATTGCATCTACCAACAACGTTCTGCTATTAACATTCATTCCTTTACGATTATAACAGTCACTGCTTGAGTTGGACTTCCAAATGACTGGACTAGCGCTGCTGTCGGTTCATTCCTTACTGTTACATAACATTTGGAAAGAACAAGGGTAGACAGCTCTTGTTGCACCCTGTTCAGCCTAAGGTTTTTCTATCCTTCACTCCCAATTTCTTGCAAAAAATCTAACTAACCAGTGGAAACTAAACAGTGATCATTAATTCATCATTTCTCAAACTGCGGTTTTATAAAACTTACACAACTGGTTTTCCAGAATATTCATGTTACTCACTGGATTCAAGGATACTTGCCTGTCTTCAATACCATCTTATACAAACAAAGGTTGTCTTTAATTCCACTTTTGACTTCGAATTCTTTCGTTTGCCAAATCACCTACAACTTCTAAGAAAGCATTCCAAAATAAACGGCTGATAATCCTTGTAACTGTAACACGCAGTTTTCTCGAATCGCTTCAGTGATTCGAGTAATCCGATTAGCTTCTTCCAGTTTATTTGTCAATTGGAGACGATAACAAGCAGGGGTACTCGATGTTCCCGCTGGATGAAACGCTCTCGCAGCATGAAATATGGTAGCGCTAAACAACATTGGTTGATCTGCAAGCTATACCAGAATGAAAGAAAATGGTTTGAAATCAGGGTAAAACGAAAATCGTGGTTCATAAGAGGATTTCTCATTCTAAGCAACATCTTGTTCTTGGTACCACTTCAAACAATGAAGGATCATCCTTTTGACTAGGAACAAGCCGCGAAACCTCGCTAGACCATGGAAAGCGATCGACGAGACAAATTTAATGACTGAAATCAAGTTGGATGCTCGCTGTTATTGGGATAGTGGTTCGCGCAACACTGGGTGCTCAGTTAACTAATTTGCAACCGTGTCTACGGTAGCTCAGAGATAAAGTGGAAGATCGCTGCTTCACTTCAAGCTCTTGGCATCGACTTTCGGATGCATACGGCGTAAGTAGCTTTCTCAATTTATGAAACGAGAATACATAAGTCCTCACCCAGTATAAATATGCACAGATCTTGACTTTGCTGGTAGGCAGCACTGATTCGGCCAAAAACTCCTCGGAGTAATCGGGATTGCATCATCCATGTGCAAACATCCCAGTTATGAATTAAGTCTCAAAAACGTGTGGAGTTAGAAATGCCTGGTCGGAATGTCTTTTTACTGATCTCGAATTTTACTGGCCCCGGGCGAACAAGCTGGGCTTTCCTGCGCCTCATAGATACCACTTGCGGGATTAACGAATAGAGATCTTGGTAAAATTAGAGTGCACAGAAGGACAAGATAAAAAGAGAATGAACCCAGTGAAATTGGTTCAGATAGTTGGGAAGACGAAGGAATGGCCGTTCACGCTCATGGCTCTTGGGCAGGAACTCGGGTCGGGTATTCCCTTTTTCCTGCGGTTCTTCCGCCTTCGATCTAAAGGTGAATGACAAGGCCGAGTTGATCCTGTTAAACGCCCTCGGATTCTCCTGCATCAAATTGCGTGCACTTGCCGTTTCCAGGGCAAAAATCCATACGTGTTGAAGGACAGCTTCCCAAAATGGTCCGGGTGAAAAGTGGTCAGGAATCTCCTAGCATTTCAGACCTGAAGATACGCCGGGATTTGAATCCCGATTCCATATTTTTAACCTCCACACACTGGTTACCCCATAGGAGACGTGGATCTCGTTCTAAGAAATGAGTATGATCGCTTTTTTAGCATTAAGTAAAAAAGAGAAAAGCGAAGGAAATTAACGACCTCAATTTCCAAAATTATTTTAGGATAATATACCGGACCATAACACGTAAGGAGTGTATCGAAAAATCGATTGCGCCATGTATTGTTTTTATTGTGAATGATATAATTAATAACCACAGCGTTGTTGGAGAATTGTAATGCCGCCAACGTTTCGAACTACGCGTGGGTAGTCTTTCTCAAGGCAAGTTTTGCAATCAAATGACTGAGGGAACGTTCACGATGCCAACTGATGTTTAGTTGTGTTCGTGTGTGTGTGTGCTTTGAGAATGTGGGTCAGGTGGGAGTGATTAGTTGTCTTCCACGTCATGCGTCACCGTGGTGGTGGGGTCAACCTAAGCGCTGGTGACCTTTGGTATGCTGTTTCTTAATGATGTTAGGGCCTGTCCATATCTCCGAGCTTCTGCTCCGTGTTCCGATTTAATGCATGTGGGGTGGGTGCCTTATCGCCAGAGCCTCGGCAACCTTACGCCTCAGTGCAGGTTCTTGAAATCCACGTTGAAATATTTTTGCTTTTTTCCAATAATCTATGTTATGCCCTTCTGCTATGGCATGCAGAGCGATGGCTGAATCGCGCTCAAGTTTTTGATAAGGGCCGCCTTATCGTTAGGTCTGGACACTATTTCTTTTTCCTTCTGTGTTCAAGTTATCCGCGTCGTCAGTTGTCTGCTGGTTTGTCGCAATAGTATTCAGCCGGGCATTCCTTTGCAACTTGATTTTGTAGATGCCAATGTCTGGTCCTGCACAAGCCGACTTGATCTTTAGCTGTTGCTAGGTGGCGCTTTAAAGTGTTATCCATCCGGAGAAAGTGTAATATCAAGTCACTGAGGACCTTTCTTATTTGCTGTCCGAAGTTTTTTTTAACCTGAATCTGGTACTTCGGAAGCAATAAGAAAGGTCCTCAAGTACTTTGATATTCCACACTTTCTTCCGGATGGATAACACTTTAAAGCGCCACTAGAAAACAAGCTAAAGATCAAGTCGGTGTGCAAGACCACGAAAATTGCATCTACAAAATCAGTTGCAAGGAATGCCGCTGAATACATTGGACAACCAAGCAGACAACTGACGACGCGGATAACTGAACAAGAAGGGAAAGAAAAGTGCAGACCTACAAGATTAAGGCGCCTTATCCAAAAACTTGAGCGCGATTCAGCCATCGCTCTGCAATGCCAATAGCAGAAGGGCATAAAATAGATTTATGAAAACGCAAAAATACTTCAACGTGGATTCAGAACCTGCCTGAGCGGTAAGGGTTGCCGAAGGCCTGCTGGGCGATAAGCACCCACCGCACATGCATCAAAATCGGAACGACGAGCAGAGATCTCGGAGATTGGAAGCCCCTAACTCATAAGAAAACAAGCATACCAAAGGTCACCGCGCTAGTTGACCATCACCCAAAACCGACCACGGTGACGCATGACGTGGCAGACAACTAATCACTCACCTGACCCACATTTCAAAAGGCACACACACAACACGAACATCAAATAAACACTCAAGTTGGCAATGTGAACGTTCCCTCAGTCATTTGATTGCAAAACTGCCTTGAGAAAGACTAAGCCAACGGTAGTCCGAAACGTTGGCGCATTACATCTACCAACAACGCTGTGTTATTAATATTTTAGGATAAACTTGAAATTCTCAAAGAAATACGAAAATGGAAACGAAGAAGCCGCTTCCCACATGTCTACGTAAATGTAACTAGTTTAAAATATGACATTTCTCTTTTGCCAGTCAGATCATTGGCTCATTACATTTGATAAGTATTTTGGCTAGAGTAGACCGTTTCCGGTTTTGCTTTCCTCGACTGGTCTTCGCCCCTCCGTCTCATCCGTTGAAAACTCGGTTCAAAATGCGACTGGGAACAAACATACATGCTGTGTAAACCTATACTATCTTTTTATATTGGGGAATTCTGGACAGAACAAGATTCTTAAGTAAAGTGTAATTGAAAGTTAATTCCTATTTCGCACTGTCCAGAATTTGACCTCCAAACCGGAGTTTCTCTGTAGTCGTCCGATTGCTGCGAATGCGGTCCACCTGACTGAACTATTGATTGCGTAAATGGTAAATGATCATATGATTTCACAAAACCAATCATTATGTAAGAGGCCATGACGCAGTGTGCACACGGTTTCATGGTTGCTAGGATTGGTCCGCAGTGTTTATTCATCGCACCACAAATGAAGCTTGAATAATCTCGTGAAACAGTGTGATCTGTTTCGAACATAGACCTAGTAGTCAGGCTTGATAGGTTATGTACGAAGCCTTCATTGAACTCAGGCTACCTGGAGAGAAGTCATCTATTAACAGGGGGCGACTGCTGTGCCGGCGGCATGTCTTTGAAGATCATTAATTGATAGGTGCAATGTCCTCTGGTGGTGAATTTCAGCAAACCGGTGACAGCCTCCGCGGCAGTGTAATGGCTAAGGTGTTCGAGTTTACAGTCTTTCGTCCCAGGGTTGGCGCTCCAAATCGGAACCGGGTATATGCACTGCTGACGATTCCTGACGAGAAACAGATGCACAGTGCTTTCATGGTTTCTTAATAGTGAACAGAGCGGTGCGATCACTTGGTGAATATAAACTTGAAAGTTGACCTCATTGTAGACTTTGAAACATGAACTGATCAAGCTTGCTGGAAGGGTTTAGGTCAAACGTTATTCCCGGAGGGAGTTTTTACAGATAGAGCACTAAACAGCAGATCAATATATATGTCCCTGACAAATTCAGTGTTAGCGAAAAATATGAGGCGTCCAATAAGGTTGAGACGGTCATCTGACTGACCTCATTGATTTTACTTGAAGTTATTAAATTTATTTTTGTTTAGCTTAACATTCAATCAAACTATGAAAGCCTGATCATTTGCTATTTGGCTTGGTTGTGCAAATATGTTCGTTCGCCCAAGTGAATCATTTGCACCGTCGTTAACTTAAAACGTTAGTGCTGGATTCCTGGGGAATCCTCACCGCTCATCAGTTTGCATAACCTGAAGCAATCAAATGCAGTTTTTCTGGAAGCCTACGAATTTCTTGGGGATGTTGATTTATACGAAAAGTATTTTATCTGGGGCATCATGATTGCTTGCGAGAAGAACTCATATGCGCGGAACTTAAGTCAGACCGGCAATGAAATCTTTCCCATTTCCTATATGCCTCAAACTGAAAAAGAGAATCACCCATGCCAAACTACTTACCATTACTAACCAAAACTGCCCTAACTGTGTAAGGAATTGTTTTGATTTGCAGAATGATATCATTTTATTCCTCGAGAGAGTAAATGCCATTGAAAACCGGTTCACGGGATGTAGCTGACCGTGGAAATTCGCTGTCAAAAAAAATCACTTTTCGATATGTGACTGGATCTTTGAGCTGAAAAATTCAGTCGAGAGAGAAGCTGAATGGTGAATGATTCGAAGGCGCAATCGCAAAAGTTTTGCGCATCAAAGTGCGTATAAGATGTGTTTGAAACGATACTGTTAGGTCTTCGTCGATTTTAGTTTCTTCCATTTGGTGAGACTTGAAATAATGTCTTTACTCTCACTGCCGCGTATGTCATGGACCTACCACTGTTCCATGTCATGTTCTTGAGTGGGTTATTAAATGCACCAGTATCAGTCAAACTGAGGCATTTGGGCGATAATGTGGACAGCAGCCTACAGAAAAATGATACAAAACCGCAAAGCTGGGACATGGACCACTCGAGTCGTCAATACAATTGCTCTAACTATACAAGCGTCATGTGGATGACATCTCCTGTGTACTCAACCCCTCGGCGAAAACTAAACAACTTGTTTGATTAATGTTCCAACTCAGCTCACGCAAATGTGAAATTCACAAACATGACGATGGGAGCTGAACAGTGAAATAGCTTTCTTAGAAATGTAACGACTAAGTCGTCGAGAAGAACGGCTCAATTCGCGACCAAGGTACACAGGGAAAGCCACATGGAAATGAGCAATACACTAAACCTTCCATAAGCTTTGTACCTCTTAATGTGAAGAGAAACTTAATTAGATGTCTTGATTGCCAGGAAAAACGAATAATGCACAGAAGATACTCTGAAAGCTGACTGCAGACGCTCAGAAGAGTATTCACTGAAATGTTTCCACTTAGATTAATCGACAAGATGTTGGAGAACAGAAACAGGAAGTTCCTAGGAGGTGCGACGGGGAGAGAAAGGCAGTATAAACTTATCTCTGCCATTCAAGTGACACGCCAGCAGAGATAGTAAAGGACGAAGACTGACTAGCCTGTCAATAAAGACATTCTTACGGCAGCCAAGCTTCGTATCTTGTTCAAATCCCGTCCGTAGTGTCATTATGGTTGAAAGACAAGGTCCTGATTCTGCAGCCTCGTTTTGTATCTATTCCCTTCACATGTTCCTGTGGACAATGTGGCATCGGCCGCACAGACCAGGCGCTTGCCTGAACGCATCACGTGAGCATCAACCCCGGCTATGGTTTAGGCCAATTGGACAATTAAATTAAGTCCACTATAGCAAGCAGTCGTTCACATCCTAGCACCAGACTAAACCACACCGTGAATGTGCCGCAAGCTTTCCCGTGACCCCGTATAAGGTCAGAGGTCAACAATCCAGGTTGGCAAACTGTCGCCTCTTGGAGCACTGCGGAAGCTGTCACAATCCTGTCTTCACAAGCCTGACTTTGTTCTCGGCAAACCAGTTTTATGGTTGCTCGTCCAACTCCCCTGGCCCAACCTCCCGTCCAAAATACAAACCCTAACAACAAAACAATTAACACGCACAAATCCCTTCCCCACCCATATTTGTAAATGACTAATCCCAATCCTTCCTATAGTGGAAAAATATTTTGTCAAATATATATTAGTGATGTAATGGCAAATGAGTAACCGAACCACTGAAACGAGCTTGTTCGCCAACTTGTGTTTCACAACCGGATATCTGAGCGAGATTTCCAGATACTCTCTGATTAGTGTGTGCGCCATACCGAGGTAGTCGATTGAAGCTCATTTTTTGAAAACTAGCAATAAGCATTCATAGAAACTACTGATACCACGGAATTCCTTCCATCTCCAAGTGGAAGAAAAAAATCACTGGAACTGGAATATTTTTTTCGAAATTACTAAGGAGGACACACTGGAATCAGTTGAATGCGGGTCGAATCAAATTTCAGATTTCTACTTCTTGCTTGATCTTGTCGTGCTTATGCGCGAAACAGCTAGAGTCAAGTCGGGGCTAAGCCATCAATTTCCGGTTCTTCTGAACTGTTCACGCGAGCTACATTACTCCTCAACGTCATCGGGTGCTGTTTAAAAATCCGATCTATTTGTCCTCTTATTTCTTATTAACCGGAGATAAGGCTTACTTCCGTCCATCTCACATGAAAGCACCATTTCTTAGAGAGCGTTTCATCCAGCGGGAACATCGAGTACCCCTGCTTGCAATCGTCTCCAATTGATGAACAAACTAAAAGAAGCTAATCGGATTATTCGAATCACTGAGGCGATTCGAGCAAACTGCATGTCACATTTATAAGGAATATCAGCCGTTTATTTTTGGAATGTTTTCTTAGAAGTTGGAGGTGATTTGGCAAACGAAAGAATTCGAAGTCAAAAGTGGAGTTGAAGACAACCTGTGTTTGTGCAAGATGATATTGAAGACAGGCAAGTATCCTTGAATCCAGTGATTAACATGAATACTCACTAGAAAAACCAGTTGTGTAAAGTTTTATAAAAACCGCAAGTTTGAGAAATGAAAAATTAAATGATCACTGTTTGTTTTCCACTGGCTTAAAGTTAGATTTTTGCAAGAAATGGGATGAGGAAGAAAAACCTTAGGCTGAACAGGGTACAACAAGAGCTGTCTGCCCTTGTTCTTTCCAAATGTATGTAACAGTAAGGAATGAACCGCAGCAGCGCTAGTCCAGTCATTTTGGAAGTCCAACTTCAAGCAGTGACTGTTTATAATCGTAACAGGGAAATGAATGTTAATAGCAGAAAGTTGTTTGGTAGATGC
>LUCM01006166.1:635912-744126 GCA_008360955.1 Fasciolopsis buskii
GAATACAACTTCAAAGGCTGCTTCAAAATGAATACCAGGGAAATCAGTTTACTTCTTAAGGTTTGTCGCCGCATGTTTTCACTAGTCACAGATACAGCAAAACTGCTTCCGTTTTTACCTGCTTACTTCGGCAGATTTGGTGAACTCGTACTTCTATCGGACTGTGAGCAAATCGTGCGCAACCAAAAGATTTCGAACTGTACACATCATCATTTTGAAGTGCGGTTTTGCAACACGAAAAATTTAAATAACCAATTTGCAAACCATGAGCAAACCTAATGTTTGATTTGTTTTGGAAGCACACCAGACAGTATCATATTCCAAATTCCAACCCCACATTTACCGCCTATTAACCCAGGTCCCATACGCGGAAGTGGCTGGAAAAACCTTGGTCATGATGGTTTACGATTTCGACCGTTTTTCCAAACACGATCAAATTGGTCAAATCAAAGTCCCGTTGAGCTCGATCGATTTGTGCAACGTGCTGGAGGAATGGAGAGACCTGAGTCCACCGGAAACGGACAGTGAAAAGGTCAGTTAAGACGATGAACACTTTTCTTGTGAATTCATCTTAAGTCGCGAGAAGAATGCATTTTGTGCCCGGGCAAATTTTACGCAAATCATCATTGGCATCATTACTAGAGTGAGTATCAGTATCACTTGATTTATTTGAGCAAAATGCCTGTGATTTCCGTTGTCAAATTGTTGTTAAGCTCAGACGGGAGTATTTGAGCTTCTCAATGAAATTCTATTTTGTTCTTATTTGACATTTTAGGTTCCAGTTATTTCAACTGCGCCTTAAGGTACTGGCAAGCAAATATTTTCATATCTGACAGGCAAACTTTTAGATAGTCTGTCATGCGCTCTCTTGCTAAACCTGTTTAGAAGACCCATTCATGTTCCTCTTAAAATTGGCTACCTATTTGTATCTGCGTTCCTAATTGTTTCGTTGATTGCAATAAAAAGCAGATAATCGTAATTCGTCGAGAATTTAGTCTCCCTGTAGTTCCCAGAATAACAGTACTCCATCTAACCAATACTTTTTTTCACTGGGACAATGACCCTGTGTGCGTGTGTGTGTGTGTGTGTTACTGTGCGTGACAAAGCACCTAATCCGATTGCTCCGTACTTCACTTCATGTCACATTATGCGAGAACGAGTAAAGCGAAAGAGGGCGTGTCCGCCTGCAATTATCTGTTATGACAGGTAGGTATCATGGGACTTGTTGATTATAGATCTCCGAATGTTGTGTTTGTTTCGTACTCATGCACAGATGTTGTGTTGGCAATGGGTGAATGGCATTAGTTGTCGTGCTTCTAATTACTCGGGCCAATTCCTCGTAAGCATATTTCATCCGGTCACGTGGTGAACATTACCGTGCAAACTGACCGCGTGCACGCGAAACTAATTATCTCATATAGGCAAGGTTTTGTATCATCATATATTCCCAAACCACAACGAATAGCAGCAGTCTGAAACCACTTGGTTTAGGTGAACTTGACAGATGGCGCAATGTGTCCTCCATCATCGTGTGCCTCGTCAGAAACTTCTTTTTTTGCCACTGGCTTATCTCACTCGGATGATTTACAGTTAAAGCATGTTGTTCTTGACTCCAATTAGCATCAGCGCCCGGTCAGATTATTTCTGTTCTGTCACGAGAAGATTGATCGAATTGCAAAACTATTTTTTGTGGTTCTTTGAGCAGTACTACTCATTTTTCAAGTTAGGTTCCACCGATTCGAAACAGATTTGGTGTATTTCAAACATGCTGCTCGAGTAGCCTAGGTGGTTCCGCTATTTCATGTATCGAGACTGTATGAGGGGCCGGATGATGAACGTAACAATCCAGATACGACGTCATAAGGCGTGCTTGGGCCAGGGCTCATCTCGTTTCACATCAACTGAGCCATGTCAGTAGGCGTCTGTAAGCAAATAACGATCGAAGCCATCCATTCACGATCTCGTTTCTGTCTTGCTGGAATGAGATGCTCAAGAGTTATTAGGTTTTAGTTCCCAAAAGGTGCAGAGTGGACTACGCATATGCCTGAAACAAATGGGAACGCATATTCACTTGGGTGGGAGCCAGCAGCTTATGCCACTGTGTCGGTGTGATTTATGTCTGTTTTCGGTCTAGGAGTTCAACTTCAGTCCCTCGATTGCGTACTCAGTTGAGCTCGCGCTGTGGGCGAAATTTATGTGTCATTGCTCCAATGGGTATAGCCTCTGCCATTCCTGTGATAGTAATTGCCCATTTGTGGCCAAAAAATTAAGTGAGTAACGTAGTCTGGGAGAAACAATCAATCAATCGTGACCGAAGGTGGTTTGCTACTTCAAACTTCAACGCTCGAGTTTGGCCGACACAAACATGCAGTTATAATAAGTGTTATCATTCATCCAAGTGTACTCATGTGCATGTGTGTGAGTGGATGCACCCAGAAGCATCCGCGCTTCTCCATCGATTTCTGAGGCAATAAAATCCAAAAGGGCACCTGATCAAATCACCTTGCTTATCGAACGGCCACGAAAATTCTCCGCCTCCAAGTATGCCTTCTCAATTTTCAACTCGCTTGTTCGGTGTTTTGTCCACCCTCCTAACACCTCTTTGGGTTCTAGTGTAAAAACGGCGACATGCCAGCGATGTGTTTCATTGTAAGTATATAGGGGCCATATTTGGAAGTACAACCTAGCGCGAAGATCATTCCATCAGTTCCTATGCCTGTATATCTGGGTCATCGCATGCTGTTCTCTGAGGCACACACTGGGTGGTAAATGGCTCAAAGTGGGAAGTCAATGATTATTGTGGGTGCAGCTGGACTAACGAGTTGGAATCCACGCGATTCCCCATCAGCTACATGCCTGGAGATAACGGAGGATATGAACCGGCATCCAGTCGGTTTCGTTCTTACCCACGGAAGCTTTCCTCTCCCATCTAGCTGGCCAACCTATTATTTAACTGTGCATCTTTCTTTGTTCCTCGTTCGTTTTACTTCGTTTGACCGTTTGGTGCTGTAAGTTAGCAGACGAAACCAGAGCTCCTTCATGCAAAGTTAACAACTTAACTTAACTGAAGGAGAAACATGCTCGTCATTAACCAGACGAGGCTCCGTAGTAGGTACATCGCACGAATTGGGGTTAGACAATGACCTTGTAGGAATTCATTGACTTAGTTTGGCTATCCGTGAACCGCAGCCGCCCTACCATAGGAATGGTGACTGCTTCTTCTAAGACTCTGATTCCCGTTGATTGATTGCTTTGGGCACATAAGACTGTGCAACTCGGAATGTGCTCTTTAGTGCAACTGAATGATCATGCACAAATTAAGTTTTCCTGTTCCCAGAACGGTTACAGTCTCGTAACTTAGGGACTTACATTGTCATGTATTCGATATGTTCAGTCATCGTCTCGTTCACATCAATTACCAAATTCATAGGGCGATCAATAAAAAAGTCTATTCCACATTAACGGTGACCAGCATCTAACAAAACAATGTTGCTGGCATAAAACTAACGATAATGGATTTACCTGCATTTGGTCGGGATTTGTTTACCCGTAACAGTGAAATTAGAGCTAAACGGTTAGCCTGACCAGTAGACGTCTGCCTTTCATGCAATGCTTAGTTGGCAGATAACGGAATGGAGGCGTGAATCACGCTTCTGTTACTAAACTGTAATAACTGCCCATTTCATTCCAAGTGGTTCTTCGTACAATATTGATTCCCGAATTTTCATTAAAACAGCAAATGCACCAAAGATTTGTCTTGTTTGTGAAGTGCTAATGAGATTCTGGACGATACAAAAAGACTCAGAAAGAGCCAGAAAAGACTTGGCTTTGGGCTACGGTAAATCAGTGAGAGCTCGTTTGGGGTACTGTTGTGGTTAAAAAGTACTCACTCTCGCTTCAAACATCCCTTTGAGCACGAGAAAAATGCAACTTCTGTTAGCACGTTTCTTTTTATCTTTTGCCATTTACTTTCGTCATTGATAAAACAACAATGAACAGCAATTGAGGAAGAGGGCCGCGGCCAACAGAGAGGTGCTAAGTGAATAAATTAACCCATTGCTAGGAGGACTCGAACCGGCGCCCCTCAGATTTAGATGTCATGCTGTTGAATTTGGACCACCTACGTTAATTTTACTGTGGAGAGTTGGTCAGCATTTACTCATGATGAACTGCCTCAGTAGCACTGAAACTCGGCGACCATTCCGTTTGAGATTTGTAAGTGACTTCACTTTTGTCAGTACAAGACATATTTGGCAACCGCGAACAAGTTACATTCTAGTCGGATTGAAGCCGTATTGGTTCAAAACCTATAGTTACACAATTTTGTGTTGCTGACGCATTAAACAGCCATACTTTTTTAGTCTCATGGTTACAAATAGCAGCCTGGGAAAACGCCACTGACCGTGACAGGAAAACTGACCTGCTGGGCTAGGCCCTATTGATGGAAGTCTTCAGACGAGATTGAAAATTAGTACAGAGATAGTCCCTACCCCAAAAAAGCACTAGTTAATTCAGTCGTATTGCAGTTGTCTGTTCGAGAGCCTAGTCATTTGTGTGCCTGCCTATCTGTGTCTGTCTGTACGTCTAATTTTCAATCGCAATTTTGTCCTATAACCAGTCAAGAGCGTACAAAAACTACTATCATTGATTGTGTTATCAAGCAAAAATCAGTTATTTGGGTCACCAATCTAAAGCCTGGTTAAGAGACGGTCATCACGTGCAAGGAAGAAAATGGTTGCACACCAACAATACCGCGAAACAAGCGCCTATTCGCGCACCTTCTACGGTATCTTGTCCATGTGTAGGGTGCAGCTTGATTTCCACTTTGTTTTCTGGTTCTTGAGCCAAGTACGAAACAACCCTATTCAACCAGAAATGTGATTTGCTATGCAACTACCTCAAATGGAAGTTCTATTCTCAGCGTCCGTAAAATGTGCTCGTTCGACTCACGGGTTAGCAACAAGAACTAGTTAAAATTACCTGGTAAAAGCATTATAGCGATACATTTACCTAAAGAGAACCGAAGTAAAATCTGCGAATATCAAGAGTCCGCATTAGCACGACTGAAACCGTAGTCTTCTTGGTCCTGCCGACTGCAGTTAGCTAAGCAAGCAATATGATTGTGCTGCGAAAGAAACCAGCTACCTGAAGAAGAGAGCGATAGATGAGAAACATGCCAACTAAAAGATAAACATGATCTGAAGCCGAATTTACTTGTTCACCCCACGGACAGACTCCGCAGAAAAAGCCAAACAGTCAGCCACGGGTAGTTCATTCTCTACAAAGAAAACAATTCATTAATAACTTCAAAAAACAAGGCACTATATGGATTGATCCCGCCCAATTTGATGATTTCAATTTTATCTTGACCAGTTAAATAAGCTGCATTGATTTGGAATCACTGGGGCTAAACACCGTCGAATCAATGGGCTTCGGCACAAACGAAAAACTGACGAACGGCGGCAGATAGATTGTGCTCTGAGACTTGTATCCAGATTGGCGTACAAGAAGATTTCATCTCTTTCATGAGGGTAAAAAATAAAATAGAGGAAAAAGAAGTTAGTAAACGAAATGAAAAATACACTTGTTGTCTCGTAAAAAATACCAAAGAACTCATCCACAAATAATCACAGCACATTATGACATGTTGCTCAGCAATTCGGCTGAAACCAAGTCACGTTTTGTCGAAATGCGTGCTGAATATGGGACAGTGGAGCGCCCATAGATATTGATTTTAGAGGATATGGAACCAAAAGTGGATCGCATTGAAATATGAGAGCGATACTTTAAAAAGTCTATAGGCATGGATGCATGGAACCTGACAGTGTTTTGTGAACACATTTCGCACAGGTTGGTAAGTGCTGATCACATAGATAGAGAGACAACTCAGGTAGTGGCAAGAAAGACACACGGCTAAAAATTGACAACACCCAGCGAGGAATTTTAAAGACTTCTTTTAACTAAACCTGGAAAAATAACAGGAGAACAGTAAAGAAGGATTGGAAGAACACATTGGTATACACATAGGGAGATGGTGCTTTGTTTCACTCTGTAGCGCTAAAGCTTCCTGATTTGAAATGACAACCTTCGGAGATTTGTTATGCAGGTGGAAATGTGAGAATGGATTTTTTCAATTTTAACCCTTGGATATTTCATATAATCAACCCTGGTAAGTGTGTCAGAACCGATGGAAGCCGATTCAGATTGGTTGGCTGACCGACCAAGAGAGAGAGAGAGAAAGAAAGAACAGACATTCGAAACACTTGGATGTGTTGAGATCTAAACCAGCTCGTGCATAGAAATCGTAAACGGAAGATAGATTGTTGGAAAACTTTGAAAATCATCGTTGTTCGAAACGGGTTGGGAGAAGGCAACATCATGGGCATACTTAAATAGAGGACACAGTGAGCTGGTTGATAAGTCGCTGATGTGAATTGAGAAGACGAACGGTGAAAGAACAACACCCTGAAGCATTCCTTAGTTGTTACTCAACGGTTTTGAAGTTTTACTGTCCATTCGTGTGCACTTGGTTGGGTTATTAAAGTAATCAGACAGCCATGCTAATAAGGGCCTGGAACAACCGAATGTTTTCAGTGAAGCAGAAGCGATCCTGTGACAGAATCATATGTCGACGAATATTTTAGAAAGGCGCAGCGCACACATTTCATTGATGCATTTAAGGATTTGCAATTTAACCAACTGGTGATTTACGCAATGACTTCCAGTTTAATCGCATGGGCGAGTTTGGGGTGCACACCCAGGCTTCACCTTGTGATTGGATGCTTCTAAATACCAAAGTTATCAGTCTCGTCATTCAGACTTCGTGTGATCTCCCCTGAATAACAAGCTAATTCTGCCGGAGCTGCCTCCCATTGCCTTTTCGGCTTCTACTTGGTAGAACAATACACTCCAGAAGGATGTTCTTTTGTGCATTTTATAGCCATTTTGTCGAACGATGCAGATAATTATCATCACGAATGCATTTAACCAGAGTGATGAACCCCGAGGAGATCATCGGTGGTAAATGATCTATGTTTTATGAATTCGTAACCTGTGGGCGTCGAGAGCGCACACTGAGTTTTTACCAAGTCGAATGCAGATCTGCTGGACTGGTGAAATTCAGTTATTGTTCCTATTCACATTCATTCATTTTTGAACGGGGAATCGAATAAACAGGTTTTGCCTCTTACAGATACTGCCCCACCCTGAGTTCTGCGATGGAGCAATTCTTCAGGGTGAAAATATTCCAACCAAATTTTGTGAATAGTTGGTTCCCTTGTTTACAGCCCCCATTTGATGCCCACACACACAATGTGTCCTAGGTATTAAGCAAAGCACTGACAGTTTTTTTTTAAACCCAACAAGACGAAATAAGAAACTCATGTCTTTTCCCTTCCAAAGTAGACTTCTGATACATTTTCACCTGGATTGATTTGTATACACGTTGAGTTATGAAAGCTTTTATCGCAGCAGTTGGACTGCAGCCATACCACTGGTTATTCTCGCTAGGTTTGCGCCTATTCGTCGTGTGCATCAGCGATAGAAAATGTTGCCGCACATACCCGTCACAATGGTCAAACAGAATTACTGACGTTGGACCGCTTTCACCTTACTGTGGATCTACGGATAAACCCAGTGGTGATTTATTCACAAATTTCCTTTCTTGGCATTCCGAGGAATCCGACACCTATACAGCGTAATGTATAGTCGACAAATAACATGAAGATATTCGCGAGTCTCTATAATATCCAGCCGTAAATTGTAATAAGCCTTGCTAGGCATGGGTAGATCTTGAGCGCCAAGGCAGGCTTCTCTGGGTATTGAAAATGAAATCTTCTCTGAGTATGAAACTTTTACCATTTGGCCTGGTAACTAAATAGCTTTATCACCAAAAACAACTTTTATGGAATTGTCTACCTATGATTATTACCGAGTTCGTAGTCTGAAGTTCATCGCATAATGGGCGGATTACTTCACCTAGGTTCATTAAACATTGTCGATCACGAACAGGGGAATTTTCACTTAAGGGGATCTTCATCCACATCAAAGCTGACCTTTTGTCAAGGTTATTCATGCGCCCAACTTCAACCTCTCGTATTGTTTTCGTGACAGTGCAATAATGAACTAGGAAAGATGGATTTATTTTGATACCTCAGTGTAAAGCGTAAAGCGAAGTTTAAAAATTCCCGGTTAAATTAACTTTCGTATTTAACCATTTTCTGCATTTCGAACTAAACAAGATCACCAACCGCGTAATACAAAAGACATAAACCACGCCAATTTCATGCCTATTCGTACGAAACTGATCAAGTATAATGTGAACACAGTTGCTTTTAGCTCTGTTGAAAATACACAGAGCTAGTTCAGTACTCTAACATTGAAGTAGGTTGTCGCCAATATTTTACTGTGTCCGCGTGCCGACAAAAGGAACAGTATTTAAATGCCTGCATTAATGGTGATATATCTTATGGATTAATAACTTAACAGATCTTGGAAGGTGACTATCGGATGCAGGAATTGGAAATATCAGATGTTTTAAATTGTCAACCCGTTAATGTGTTGATGGATGCATCCCTATATTACTTCAAGTTGTCCAATCCAACGTGAGTGAAACGACAGTGACAGTTACCCGGATTTCAAGAAATCCAGCAATATAAGAAAACGAAATGTTCCATGTTGCATCCTACCACAGTTCACTGTACGAAATATTCTGAGTAAGGCGATTTTGTTCCAACTTGGTGTAAGTTGGGTAAAAGCGCCCTAATCCTTGATGTATTTCGTAAACATTTACCATAGCCTGAAGCTAAATGTTATTGTAAATATCTATTTTCTCTTATCTGCTTTCTGTCTTTGTTTTACTTGATGAAATAACAATGCACACCATTATCAGGAAGTGATATGCTGTCAACGAAGTGCTGCCAATCGAGGAAGTTGGCCGACGGTTGGAGGATTCCGAACCGTTGACCTTCATCGATTAGTTCGTTGCACTAAATCTGGTCGAGATGACCTAGCAAGATGATTAAACGAGCTACATGCATAATGGATATTCATGTCGAGGTATTGAAACTACCTGAAGTAAAGAGCGAAAATAGTGTTTTGTTCGATTTAGCGCACTCGACATCGAAATGACCAAAAATTATTGCACGATAACGATGGGCTCACGGGTTACTATGACTTATCGATTATGTTTGCAGCAGTTCGTACGTCACATTGCCGTGAGTATGTCTCACTTTGTTTTGTCCAACGGGCCGGTAGCGCTTTACGCTTGATATAACTCAATGAAGGCTAGAATGGTAAACTGACTAAATTTCTAGCACAACTTTTTGCATACCTTTTACCATCAAAGACTACGGGTTACTGTGCAAACAATTGATAAGTTCACACTGAATGCAAACTCAATTATTTTGTCTCTGAAACCTGTTACATAATGGAGCAGGAAATCTTATTGTGACAATTTTCGAATGAATTTCGGCCAGACATGTAAACATTTTCAATAAGGTTCGATCGAATAGTGGTGGATCCGTAGCACTTTGTTTATTTGTCGACGGAGCATATCATACAGTGACTATTCACTGAATGGGCATCAAAGTGCCAGTTCCGTAGGAAATCGGGCACCGAACATTTCTTTTATCAAACCAACGAAAATGTTTTGCATGAAACAATTCACCACGTGATATCATCGCTCAACTCACCATAAAGAAACCATGGAAGCACTGTACGGCTGTTTCATTCTTGTTAGAGATTATCAGCAGTGCATATCCATTGCGTTTGTGTTTCTTAGTGAACTGAATGTGAAAATGGTGAGATGGTTGAGTATGAGATTACCGGACAAGCACACCTGGGGAGCGGCCTGAGCTGCAAAGCCAGTCGTGCGATTCCCCGGGAAATTTTGCCCGTTCAACCTTGCACGAAACATGCAACTGACAAAAATAGCAAAGGTAGAATATCGTTTTATTTCCCCATTCTAATTATTTAGTAATTCGATAAATCTGAACTTGTGTTTTACCGACTTTCTTGCTAACTTTTAGCTGACCAGTTCCGGAAATCCCACCGATCATTTGTTAGTCTCAATTGAATATCAAGACTGTCAATCAAATGAGGAGACCAATTTTTTTCCAGGCTGATATTTCAAAGCTCATCAGTTGTGAGCTTTTTACATCCGTTTGATGGCACGTGACCTCACTCTTCGAGTAGTCTTAAGGCCGCAGTTATTTTAATTTTCTTTTCTTCTGTATAGTTTTTTTTGAAACGACTCGGTAACATAATTTGACTAACCGTTATGAACATCCCGTATATTCATCGTGAAGTGAATTCGTTTGGCTACTAGTATTTCAGTCTTTTATTGCGTCTGATACCAGTCACTCAGAAATAATGAAGCCACCTGACGTAACGAATGATCCGAATAGCCTTTCGTATTTCTAACCCATAGTCAACTGTTTTTGGAATACTCGTTGACTGATTTGCTTGATTCTGTCACGGGTACAGCCCAGAAAACAATGTCGACATCTGTTACATCAAACATTCGCTTTTCATTGTATCAATTATACATATATATATATATATATGGATATATATGTATATACTATTATTTAAGCCGAAGGGAAAATGGTCTAATGGCATGCTTACTTTATTCATGTTTCTGTCTAAATATTTGCACGTTTGTCCAACCACCCGCGTGTTGCTTCTCATTTTATGCCTTCGGTTTGTCTACCGTGACTTTTTGATGTTTGAAATGGAAGAACAGCGCGATGATGGTATGTTTTTAATTAGCCAACCTCGCCGTTATTGTGAATAACATTTTTCAATGCACTTTACGGTCGATTGAAAAAGGTTACCCAGGGTAATCGGATGGTTGATTCATTTAAAACATTCCCGATCACTCTTTTATTATTCAACGAAACGTTTCGATACAACCCGAATTCCCTTCGGTTTCGATGCATCAATGTCCTTTATTTCGTTCATTCACGTCTCAAGCAGATTGTGTTATGCTGAAACGATCAAAATTAGGCTTTATGCGAATGTCTCGATCTCATAGAATGGTAGTAGTTGAATTTAGCAAACCCAAAACCGGACTGATTGCAATGGCCAAGTTCGTATGTTCACTGGATATCAAATACATCTGAATATGATTCCGTTTAGCGATCCACTTGGATTTTGTCGTGCATTTTTACCAAATGTGAGGTCGGATTTGGTTGTTAAGTTGATTGCTTTGTTTGTAAGTTTGGCGGGATCCGTTTTGTGTCTCTCATATTCGTGCGGAAACTTGACACCAAACGAGTTCCGTGGGTGGATAAACGGGACTTATGGTCAATAATCAAAATGTTTCATACGGTAAACAGCTTGCAGAACAGGGTACTAATTCCGGTAATAAACTAAAATCCAGTTATTTATTGCACTATACAGCAAATCAGTTGAAGGGCACTTCAAACGAGAATTTGTCTGTCTTCATGCATTTGTCTTGGTCTTTTGGCAATCGGGGGAATGGCCAGTTTGCTTGTATGACGCTTTTTTAATTGACCGCTTTGGTCCTTATTGAATTGTCCAGTTTGCAATTTGATCTGCTCTTTTTAACCCATCAGATTGTTTGTTTTTTTATTTTACTCAATATAATTTGCGAATGATTGCCGACAATTAATCGATTTCGCGAGTAGACGAAGAGAAACAAAATCTTTATTTGTGAAAGTGTACAGTGAAGATGGTGTATCGAATTCCGAATTATTTTGCTGCTGTTTCTAAGATAGTATACTCATAGTAATTTAACACTAGCAAAAAATCACCAAACCATGCAAAAATATATGAAAAAGAGTACTAAGTAGAAGTGATTCTGACCACTGCAAGTGATTTCTAAGATGAGAATCTATAACAGGAGTTGATGACCGTTTTTCTCTCATATTAATGGAACGCATTATTCATCTTCAAACCGGTCTTAAAGGACGAGAATTATGGAATTTCCAAGAAAATCACACGAAATCGTGTGTTAAAACATCGATTTAGTATGGAAAATGAGAGTTCTTTTTACTGAATCAGTAAATGTAATAGAAGCACCTTAATCAATAATCATTGCTTAGTCCATTATAAATGAAATGCCTTGACAGTGTTCATGTGCGCACATCCAAACACACTGGGTTTATTTGAAAGTTAGTTCTGTTTTGACGGTCAGATATATACATGTATCAAAGGCACAATCGAGCCTTTCTCACAGACTGAATGAATACGTCACTCTTTTGGAACATTTGTGACAAGGGGATCAGAAATCCGGTTCATTTCTTGCACTTTGACAACTCACCAAATCCGAATCGGAATTTGTAATAGATGCGCCAACACTCGGCGCCGTTGTCAGCCAGACTACTACAACCGGGGCTCAAACTAACCAAATGTGCAGTTTAAATCCCGCGATTAGGAAATGCGACTGACGGTCGGCCACGGTGTAAGCAGCAATTACCGTCAAGAACCACACAGTCAGGGTGTTTAAATAGTTATTTGAAGCTTAATGTTAATTGCACTTACCAGGTATGGATAACAAAATATCTAAACAGACATCGCAAGAAGACTTCAACTTGTCCATCGTAAATCATCCTTAATCAATAGCCGAAGCCATCAGTTGAAGGGCACCTTGTGTCCACCGCTAAAGTGAGCCCTGTAAAGCAGCATAGTTCATTACAGTTCGAAATGGATAAGCTAATCACCGCAGATGAAAAAATCACCATGGGCAAGGTACACGTTTTCCCTAGGGTGATCATGTATTCGCCCGGGGAGCAAAGACCAGGAGTTCTGGGTAAAATATGTTATTATCAAGGAGCTATGCGCATACTGTAGGCATGTAATTAACCCCTGGCTTTTATCCGCGTTATCGGCGACGAATATGTTCACGTCAGGTTTAGACCTAGCCAACATCAATTTTGTCTCAATTTGCTTGACCAGAACACTAGTTGCATTTGGCAGCGTCAGACGTTGATGAACAACACTGAATGTTGACTGCATTCATTCCACAAAATCAGGAAGCATTTGTTGTACCATGCTATTACTAAGCACAACTATAATTATTTTGTCTAAACATGCTAAGATGGGTCTACCCTAATCGGCTACCAGTCCGAAAGCCTCTAAAAATGCCCCAGTAACTAGGAGGCTCAAACAGCATCTCTTGGGGAAGTGCATGCGTTATCGAGGTGCTGGCACTACAATGCTAGCACAAAGGTCAATGTCCGAAGCTCTCCAGCGGGTTGTCTGATCCTTGTTAGTTGTTCTAGTGGAACTGACCAATCTTTGATTAAAAACCAGCCACGGGCAGCGTACGAAGCACAGGACTGCATGGTCACCGATGTTGTAAAGAAGAGATGAACAGGCCATCCGGGATGCATGGCCCAATCTAATTGGCAGGTGAACTGAACATCCGGTTACCGGTTTCCGGCGGGTTCTCGGACCTTCAGCGCCTCTTACCTCCTTGCTATTCAGATCACTTGATCAAAGGATCGATTAAGCTGGTCCTACATCCGTGCGGACAACAGAGTTGTGTCAAGCCCATAGATGAATTATGTACCCCAATGAGCAGTCTTTGGCACGGAAATGGGACAGAAACGCCCTCAAGTGTGAGAGGATACACAGTGTTTTTGTTCTCTTTATCGACTACTGTTTTCTTCCTTAGCCGCGGTTTTGACCTGATACGATGCAGAAATAGATTTCTCCAAAATATTTGATGTACATTAGATGCACAGCCATTCACATCTCTATCACTATTTTATCATTAATTACCATAGATGATGGCAGTAGTTTATGTGAGAAGTTAAGCTCACATGATTTCTGAACTACAATCCCCAAATTGTCGATTCTTTCCTAACTTTTCCATACCCCAGAAAGTTCTTTAACGCGGTAGTTTACGGCTTGTAAATTAATGTCTGTTTGTTGGGCTGTTCTGTTCAGTTTGTTCAACGATTGTGATGCTTTATAATCACCAAATCGCGCGTATGAAAGCCGCGGCATCTGCATGCCATTCAAACAAATTCTGGCCAGGTTTGTCGAGGGCAAAATTAATGGTTCTGACAGTTGCGCTTAGATGTCTAGGTCATTTTTTGTATTGATTTGGTAAAATTTACGGAGAATCATTTGCAAATCATATCAGTTTTGAAATATCATAAGAATTATTTAATGTCTCCTCGGGCTTGGTTTGTCAACAACACTTTCCTTGGAGACAGTTTCGTCAAACGTCGAGCAATTTGGACTAAAACTAAGTCAATTATCAAATCACTTGATATCTGCTATATCTTGTTTTGATTTCTTTGATCGGACAAAATCTAGCCCAAATTAGATAAACACCTTCACTCAAGTCAGACCGAAAATGGTACAATAAACACAACGGTTCTTGAATAATGACAAAATCCATCGTGCTTGTTGCATGACTATCCATTTGATGCGAACTTGCGTGGCCGTTTGATTTTGCCTAGCGCACATCGGACTTGCGAAAGCAAATTGTTGACTAGATGCGTTCACCGTGCCAGAATATTGTTCACTTGAAAAATCATTAACACAATCAAATCGTTTAGTTGGGATTAGAAATTTACGATCAATTTGGAACTTATTTTGATCGAGAAGCGGATGAGCCCCACATAGAATACAGTCGCATTCATCCTTCAAACCACCCTAACTACCAAACTTCTGAAACTAACTTGAGCTATATAATCCCATCGCTTGTTCATTCTTACAGTCTTCGTTATCCCCATGGAATGAAGGTACTGCCTCTGAAGTGATTCCATAGTTAGATAGCCAGAATACTGGTACACGGGCTCGAATGGATAATTTCCGCTGTCCAGAATCCCAAACTGACCAACTCAGCTCGCTCTGATCTTAAATTCCACCTAAATTCAATCAGTGAAAAGATCTACCAGTACAACGCTGGCAGCTGAAACACGTGTTTAATAATCCGAAAACTACAAACTCGCGATTCTGTCCAGCCACGGGTGCTTCTAAGCAAACCATGAATTTTACATGGACTTTCACTATTCAGCTGATTACTACAACTAAAAATCTTTTCAGTTCTGAAGACATAAAATATTCAACCACAATGTGGTAAAGCTCTAGAAATCTAACGGTCTTTACAACAATCCTAAAGGGTTGGCGTGCAGCCAAGTGGACTAGTTTCATCCGAGTTTGTTGCTTCATGCGATCATACCACGGGAAATCGGAAAGTGAACGGACTCTAGTGCAAAGGCCAAGTTTACCTTAAACTTTCAAGTCATTACCATCGTTCGATCAAAGTCAAAAAGGCTGATTACCGGTTGGTACGAAATATGGAATTTTGGTGATTTGGGGATGGACTGAATGACATAGGTTAAGTGCAAGTTTGGAATAAAACAATGAAATCTGAGTCACGTATTAGGAATAACAAGGAGTATTATGGACTGGGTCATTGGACTCTATAATCCATATTATAACGGACATAGCGAATGCATCAAACAAAAAGAAACCTCTTCTCAATCTAAATCTATACCCGCTGGATCTTAGAAAATCGGGATGATACAGGTTTAGTAGCCTGGTGGGTCGCGGACAGATGCTCCTAAAACAATAGGTAAGGCTCGATAAATCTAAACCACTGTCTGTGAGTCGAAATATCGCCAATACGTGACTTCTCCATCTAGGATGATGCCAGTGACCACAAAGGCTTTCCAATCAACCGATTCATCTCCGTAATGTCGACTTCTAAGGATCAGTGATTTAAAACTGATAATTTAAGAGCTTGACTTTCGGGACTGCTTATCACAATATATTGACTGATCAGCACCAAGAGAGTTTAGAGATATAGATAAACACGCAACATGTCGGACTAGAAGCTGTAAATCAAGATGTGCGTTAAGCCTTCATGATCTTACACATAGGCGCAATGGATAATACCGAACTGCAATTAGACGTCCCCAGATGGGATCAATACGAAATCACTCTGTGAAACCTACAGAGCTAAGGCGATTGACGGGGAGTGCTTTTGGTGGACATCTGTTTCCAGTTGTAAAATGGTACAGACAAGATGAGAAGTCACGGAAAAGGCCGAAATTCCTTCTAGTGATGAAGCCTCTTGAATCGATCTGAATGCTGAAAATTGTTGTTCGTTGATGGACTCGAACGCATGCGCTGATGTAGCCCATGCATCTCCAACCGATGCGTTCTGGCAGCTGAGTTGCGAGAACAGAACGAGGTATTTGGATATTTCATTCATGGACTACCAATTGCCCGCCCCAAGTACACTAGTGCACGTCATCAACCGAATTGACAATTTCATAATTTCGCAGCCAAAACAAGAGTTCACAGTAAACCTACCAGCGTCTGTCGATAAGAGTCCACGTGGTCATGGTTGATCAAAATGTCTGGGCAAATTTGACCAATGCAGTGGAGGGCCAAATGTGAAAAGAAGTCAGCCTCTGCCGGGATTCCTGCCGGTTTCTATCAGTCATTATCACACGCCTGCCTAAAGTACTTAGACTTTGTCCTTCCGACAGCTGGTAACTACCAATTCGTCTGAAATTGCTTTCATTCGAAACATTAAACCGCATGAATGGAAGCACGTGATAAGCCTTATCATTAGGTGCGTTAAACACGAGGACAAATATGGAAACGAAATCACACAAGAAGACAAACACCCAATATCTTTCGTGTCTCTTTACCAGGACTATGAATTTTTGGAGCTGCAGTGTCCTTATCATATTCTCTGTCTGTCTGAACGGAATCCAACGGGTCCCCTAATCTGCTTATCTCTCCTGAGAGGTCTGTTGCTGCAATCTAAAGAACAGCCCGACTGAGACTTGGAAGATAGAAATGGCGTACTACCGTAGGGGGTTTTTTCTTTGACGTATGAGCTCCGTTTAGCAGACCATGCAGGTCTATTTGCCCATTCATCTGTTCATACTTAGCTGTCTTGATTTGTTCGATCCAGATTGCTGTTTGTTTGCTTCCAAAGGCATTTAACCAATCATTAAGGTCATTGCTTCTGGTTAACATGCTTACAACCAGTCAGACTTCTATTCCCCAATCAGAATGAACAGGAAAGTTTCAATTTGTTCTGCCTTACAGGAAAATCGCCTCGGTGATATCTGTTTCTCCCTGCGTTACGTTCCAACTTCCGGACGATTAAATGTGAACATTCTTGAAGCGAAAAATCTGAAGAAAATGGACGTGGGAGGTCTATCGGGTAAGCAAATCGTTCGATAATCGTTTGCATGTAAGCAGAACGTGGTTTGTGATTTATTTTAATGAAATCATACGAAAAACTGACCTTGTTGTGGATCCGTCGGGCTCAAAAATTGTTACCAATTCGATGAGAATGCCGAATCGAATTCAGCCTGAAATTCACACATCACATCTGATAGTCCACCTTAATGAAACATTGTAAATCGGAAAATTAGACAGGCCATTATCTGAATGTCATCTCTCCTGATCAAAAATCCCAGTGAAAAGGGTGGCATTTTCGCCTTGTGTGCTATCGGAAAATCCATCTGCTTCTTTGGTTTACCTTTGGTCCCATTACCGTAGTTCGCCTTCGGATTACTGGTAGCGATTGATAAAGATCAGATGCGTCTGGCCATTAGGAGCCCCTTCTGAAAGCACGGCCAAAATCAGGCAGAGTTATCGTCTTCGTCACCAGTCGTCACCGGATAGGAAACCGTGAATCTCCAACTTGAGGGTGGGGGAGTAAACTCAGTAAAGTAAGTAAGCAGCCCTCCGCACCAAACCATTAACTTTACTGGTCCGGACTTCACCATAGGACGATTTAGAAACAATCAATAAAACGAATCAGTCGACAGGTGACCCGGACAATCATTGATACAAATAATGCTCACCAAGGGTTGGACATCTTTTGGTTTATTTCATAAATACTGGAGATTACTTAAAATAGCTTCTGTTCCAGCTTAACGTAATGGCTTAAACCAGAACTGGTGGAAAAGCACGATAGCCGATTAGCAGTGGATGTGTCTTTAGAACAAGAAGCTCCAGTCGCCTATATTAAGAGATAAGATAGTCTTTTGAGCTTCGCGTCCACATGTTCATGATAGCGTTGCAACATAGAGCGTTAGTGAGAACAGCTGGCTGATCCAGAAAAACGTCGTAGATTGAAATATAACGTGGTAACTTCCGTACGTCATATTTAGCTGAGATCGCTTCCCAGGTCACGTGTCACTACAATCACGGAGAAGGACGAAAACAGTGAGGAAGAAAAACAAAAAAGAGGACCAGTTCGAATAGCTTACCCCATCAATTATTCTTGGGGATCCACAATCAATATTGCCCAAACCGAAACAGTGATTTGATTTACGGCACTTTGATTAAGTCTTTGATCAGGCGACCCTTGAATCTCTTGCAACGCATTTGGTGTCGGTGACCGATTCTTCAGTTCGCACACCCTTGAATTGGTGCATGAATGTTCCGTACATCGTGCACGGTTGGCTTCAAATCAGATTTTAGCCACCTCCTCTAGATTGAGTAGTAAATTTCAGTTCATAAACTGGATCTGAGCACCGAAATTTTTAATGTGTATTTTCAAAAAACCCAAATGATGATAGTGCTCCGTTCGCCGTTAGATAATGGATAATTGCCTAAAACCTGAAGTAGACCAATTTGGATTTTTCCTCAGTAGTACGTTTCGCATACGGATGGATGAACAAAAATTCCCCGGAAGCACACGACAGGTTTCACGGTTATTGCTTCTTTCCAGGTATGCGTAAATGGTGTTCTCCTGTCCAACCATCCCTACACAAGTGCGCTCCTTTCTTAGTTTATCATTTGAATCGTTAGGAGCATGAGTGGATGATAAGTCCATTTAAGAATCACTTAGTGATTCGTGATAGGATTTTCGTCGTTTAGGCATGACTGATCTTCATCCATCCCTACGCGAAACGTACTTCTGACTTAGTGCCCTGTGTCCTCTTTCTGAAGGTTAGCCTTGCCTGACCGAAAAAATCCCTCCGACGAATCGCCGTGTGATCTTTACATGGACTTACCATCCATTCACAACCCTATCGATTCAAATGAGATTCTAGTTAGAAACCAGATTGGACTTTCATTACTCGCCGAGCGGTTGCGATCCTTCTGAGTGATTAAAATAAATTGCAGTTTAAGTCATCGGCCTAGAGCAAAAGAAAGTGAAAAATAATCACGTGAAATTATTTCAGAAACGATTTAAATGAATATTTCCTTATACGTTTGTAATTCTCATTCCGGTGTCCGCAACACCTGTAACAATCAGTGGACAAACTTGTCCTCTTCCAAAGAAGCCATAGAACAGTTGAATATGTAGCTAGGTGTCACAACCATACACTTTCATTTGTTATGAATTAACAATAGAAGGCATCCCTTGGATGAACCAGTGACCTTTGTGTCAAATCCAATTATTCCCTAGCCCAAGGAAAAAGGAAAAGACCCCTGCAATGATGTCGAAGAAACAAGCTTCCTATCAAACCGCATTATATAAGGGCACATCAGAGGAGTTGTAAACTTTAAACGAAAAGCTCGTGCCTTCTGGTTTGGTGATTTAGTTCTTACCCTTGTTTGGGGGCAGGTGGTCTTATCGGGTGCAAGCGAACAATGACATATTTTGGTGTCAGAGTACTATGAAAATGTTTGCCAGGCACCTACACGAGGTTATCCAATCTCTGTTCCAACCAGGACAGCGAAATCCGGTAATGTGGTCGAGATTTAATCGGCAGCATTGTACCTATCACCCTCTCGCCCGAGCGAGACCATTTGGAAACAACTCTAACGTTACATTTTCAAATTTCCTCTCCTCATAACGAGAAATCCGATATGTTGTGACAATCTTTTCAGAGAATCTCTTGTCACGATATCAGGCCTCACTTGGTGGAGTGCATAATGATGAATCGGATTTTTCCTGTTGCCGAAAACCGAGCACGAAAATCCGAGGCTGATTCATCCACTGGTTCGTCCTTCTGGAACCACATTTGTTTTTTGTAAATATATCTTATAGCACATTCAATTAGAATGTAATCATTCCCATTAATTATAACGAAAACTCATTTGACCTAGAAGTTAGAATTCAAATAAAAGACACCAGTTCCATGAGGTGTAAAGGTTCAATATATCTTGTTTGCTGTTTGCTCAGTGATTCCGATTTGTCTGAATGATTCTAGTCGAGATAAACACGACCGCGGAAAAAGAATGGCATGACCAACAACAAATGTCTCGTTTCCAACGTAAATTTTTGTCGCTGTGAGATATATATCGATTTTTGGCAAACCAGATGCACCTTTTCCCACGCAGAATATCGAATCCGCATTTTGACCCAGAAAGACATTTTCTGCTCTCAAATCGGCTTGCGTGATGCCACAACACGACACCACAATGATAATCCTCCACTAGGATGAACACGATGAGAAGATGCTCAAATTAAATCGATTTACGAAAAGCAATGTTGTCTTAAAAATAGTTTGTTTGTTGGTTTGTTTTTTTTTGGGGGGGGGTGGGGGTGGGGCTTTACAGTTTTCTATCCAGTGGCAATTTTCGGCTATCCCGTTCAGACCGGCCAGTGCGGAAATCATTCACAATATTCATTCATCGTCCTTTTTGTAGTTTCAGCCGCCTTTTCATCATTTTGGGAATTTAAACAAAGATTAAGGGTTATTCATGATCAAATGTATTAAGTAATGTTTCGTAAAGCAGGAAATGTGAAGAAGTGCATGCTCTACTTCGGCCAAAATTCCTTAATCGATTCTATTTCGCAGCCGCTTTCTCAAATCTCATTCAAATCTAGTAAGAAAGACCAAGTCGAGCGGACAAAAGTTCGTCTATTGATCAAATCCAAATAGCTCATATTTGTCTTCGATGAGCAGCATTCATTTTTTGAATACTCTACCGACTAATTCGGTCCCTCGGCACTCGTCCACTTTTGCATGCTCCGCTAATCAGCGCAAACTCTCCACAGGTGTGTTGAACCCTGATCCGGGTAGAGCTGATGACGAGTTAATACCCATTATCTTTACAACCATTACAGATGTACAGTTGGTTTATTGCCAGCACCAATAACTGCATTTTATTCCGAGGCTGCAAACTGGTCGATGAAATTATCCGATTTTGACATTCCTAATCAGGAAAGTTCCCAAGTTACTTAAATTCACGCGATATCCAAATGCCCGTTGTGAGGTGGGTGGGTGGTAGGAACAGGCAGATTAAAAATATCTGTCAAGGTAATTGTTTTGGTATGTCAGTAGTAGGAGGTAGAATGTTTTCATAAAATAATTCATTATGTGATATCATCGCTTAAATCCCCATTAAGAAACCGTGAAAACACCGTACAGCTGTTTCAGCCCCGTTAGGAATCATCGGCAGTGCATATCCCCCGTGCCCGAACTAGAACGCGAACCCGGGACAAACGATTCTCAGTCGAACGCCTTAGCCGTTACGCTACCGAGCAAACTCAACGGTTTGCTGAACTTCATGACATAGGTCAGTGATTTGAACGGCCACTGGCAGCTAAAGCAGAGCAGTTGACTCCTACCCATAGACTACTTCTTGCAGGTGGCCTAAGTACGAGGAAGGCTTTGGATATGACCTACAGAGCTTGGCTACTGGGTATGTGTTAGCAGTAGGAGATACAATGTTTCCATAAAATAATTATTTTGATCGTGAACTGCCTCTTCTTCTTCCTTTCCTTTTTCTTGTCATCGTTTGCTTCTTTTATTGATGAAGCGACAATGCACATCACTTTTTGGTGAGGGGATTTTAGTCAGCGGACGGGTACCAAGTGAAGAAGTTGACCGGTCTGTGGGCGAATTCGAATCCGCCAACCTGTCGTCGCCTATTTTACGTCAAAATGAAAAAATGGAAGTAAAATTACATATGGATGACAAAGCTGTGCCGGCCACCAATTAATTATGTGACTTGGACATCTCGAGGGTGGCTGACCCATAGGAACATTTTGCCTTAGGTGGCCACATTAAACACGAGCAAGTTGGCAGATATCATCTGTTTATGTAGTGTGAGCGAGCGACGTAACGCCCATGGTCAGAATGTTCAGATGCCCTCAAAGTGTTTCTCCAAATCGTCAACGCTACGCTGCAGTTTGAAAGAAAGAATATAATTCACGAAAATAGGAAGAAACTTTTAAATCCCGAATAAATGAATTAATAAACTTTCCAGTTATACACAAGGGAAAAGAGACAATCTATTTTCTCATAATTCATAGGGGACACAATGTTCGTGGTGTAAAACGATGTCACCTCGAACTAGACAAAAGCACACTGGTCGGACAGAGTGAGTAGGAAGATTGAGTAAAAACAATGCACGTGGACTAAGAACCAAAAAGTAGTGCCGATAAGCTTTGTATTTTTGTGGTCGATATGCCGACACGAAAGCAGTGGTCTGGCAATGGGAAATGCTTGAAGTATGAAATAGATTTTCGGCCGGTACTTTAGCAAAGATCATTTTCTAGTTTCCGGTTTGTAGAACCGAATAGGTTGTCCAACAAATTGTCACGGGTGCATAACTTTTTATTTGCCCAATAATTGCATTGATTTTAACACTTGTCTCATTGTTTGTACATTAGCGTGAAACACTGAAGGAACGAGTCATTCTGCATTTGCATTGACCGGTTCTAACAGGATGTAAACCCAAAATGCTTTTTGATAAGACCAAAACGACGAGTGTTGCACCGAATTTTATTCTCTTTTTTTACTACTCTTCCTAACCCACCCGCCCGCCCATTCAATCAGTCTTGTGGCCTTGCATTTTTCTATGCATTAATGCGCATGCAGAAAACCATGACAGAAAACTGAGAGTACAAATCCAATTGTTCTCTATGAGATAGAAGATACTGAAGTTGGATCAAAAAACTAGCACAAATGACTCAGGCACAATGGTATCTTCCCCTCGAAATAGTTGATCTTTGACTGGCGCGAATGGATACGAATACAAATAGCTAACCGCTGCACTAAGTGGGATTTTTCTAAAATTGCTGCACTGATATTATATGATGGTTTGGTTGTGATTATTTTTAGCTATTTTGAACGTACGTGGCGTACCACAGTCCGGTCAGTTGGTAGGACTTTCGAAACATCCCCAATCATCAAATGGCCCCGGCGCTAATTAGCAGTGATATCAAAAAAGGAATAGTTACTGAATATCTTATGCTTAGCGATGAGCAGATGATTCGTCGTTTTCGTGATCAATCACATTTCATATCCTTGAAGTCAATTTTCCGTAAATTTGCGGCATACATATATATGTCTGATTGGAATTTGTAGCATTGAGGTGTGTACGGGAGCTGTTCGTCGAAGAGTCCACAGAAAAACCATAACTGTGATTCGTTGATAATTCTTTGTCAGCTAGGCTGATCCAACCTTAGAAACGAGAGCAGAATGCCCCAGTACCGAGTATACATACCTAAAGAATGACATCAATCGCGAAACCAATCGTGTGCCCCTGGCAAATTTTTTCCGCACATACAGATACTACTTGTAATTTTCATGAATGCATATATATATGGCAGGGTACCTAGTGCTACTGTCTTCTTTAGCTCAGGTTCGAGAAAATAGCATTGTCTTCTTTGCCTAGCAAGGATTTTGGTATCATCCGCGATGATATGATCATTGCTTAAGTTTCATCGTCTCAAAGGGCGGCTGATGATCAACCGTTTGCGAACACCTGTATAAATGGACATATTTGTTCAACGGATATGACATCACCCGGCCAGAAAGTGCCACTTCTTCGTTCACTGAAACGGTCTGTCAATTATTATGTACACTGCGAAAATCGATCATCCACCGGCCTCAAACTCCAGTTGTTCATTACCATCGAGACTCATGAGCAAACCGATCGACGTGATTTTGATTTCATCCGAAAGACCATAAAATTGAAATAATTGTTTCGTAATGAACATTCCAGTACATTCACGGTCTTATTCTTTCTTTCATCTACAAAGACACGGTATTTGGTCGAATAATTTTAAGTCTATCATGAATTCCTTGTTTCTAGATTTTCATGAAATAATTCACCATGTGATACCATCGCTCAACTGACCATAAATAAACCATGGAAGCACTGTACAGCTGTTTCATCCTTGTTAGGAATCATCACCGGTGCATATCCACCGCGCCCGAACTGGCACGCGAACCCGGGACGAACGATTCTCAGTCGAACGCCTTAGCCATTACGCTACCGGGCAGGCTCTGAACGGTTTGCTGAACTTCACCACATGATGTTGCACCTATCCGTCACTGATTTGCACGGTTACTGTCCGTTAGCTTACAGCGATCGACCCCTAATGATAGATAAATTCTCTGCACGTAGCCTAAGTACGACGAAGGCTTGGGATATGACCTAAAGAGCTTGATTACCTGGTACATTTTAGTAGTAGGAGATTGAATGTTTTCATGAAATAATTCACTATGTGATATCGGGCGTGGTGGATATGCACTGCTGATGATTCCTAACAAGGATGAAACAGCTGTGCAGTGCTTCCATGGTTATTTTATGGTGAGTTGGACGATGATATCACATGGTGAATTATTTCATGAAAACATTCAATCTCCTACTACTAAAATATTTCCAAGTTGTTCCAAGAAATTTAATGACTAAATTCGTTTGAATGTTACGTGTAACGAATATGGTGGACACGGCCGAAATGACGCGAGGTTCTTTTATCAATGAATCAATTCGACCAACACCATCGCGTCTCAAATTCCACAGTTTGAATGTCCATTAGTCTTTCCGCAATCGGGTCTGGATTTTGATTGACGACTTGCGCTGTTCGCATGAATAAAAGTTTGTTATCAGCAGCTGCGGCGATTTCTATGCGCCTGTTTTCGATTTCTTATTGACACGTAACTGAGCCCAAATTCTTTACATCGGATCACCTCCACGATTCTGTGGATTTTCCTTTTCTGAGTAGGCATCACCTAAGAATCTGAGGCAATCAAGCAAATTATTGGACTTTGTATTGCAAAACCAAAATACTTTATTAATCTATCAAGTGGCACAACAAGAACGGGGGTTTTTGGTTTGATTCATGATTTTGCTTTTGGACCGATTAGCGCCTTACGATATCTTATCGTTTTTACGTCTTCCGCAATAACCGTTAACAGATCTGCCTGTTCTTAGCCGTGATCAAGTTGCACGTGAGCAAAGACACTCGCCTAGTTCGTGAACCCCAGTTCTGACTAATTTTTAGTAGCATACTTTGAATCCTTTGGCCACTTCTCGTTCACGTACTGTTTTTCTGTACACGTCTGCAGATCCTTATGTGAAACTGTCACTCATGGTGGGCGGGAAACGAATCAAAAAGAAGAAGACTACCATCAAGAAGTACACTTTGAATCCGTATTACAACGAGTCTTTTGCGTTTGACGTACCCTTCGACCAAATTCAGGTAATTATTGATCTTTCATTTCATTCTTTGAGGTTTATTTCGGTGAACAAAAAGCGAGTCCACTTTAATTGATCCGAACGGACCTGAAAATCAAAACCAGATTTATATTCGTGTGTTACTTGTTTTGTTGAGCTTTCAACAACTGAAACGGTTACTTGATGTCGAGTTCTAACGGGGATCTCTATTTCATCGGGAAATATCATCGCCCGGGGCAAATTTTGATTCAATCAATTCCTAGGAATCAACACCGATTTGAAAATGACGAATAATTCATTAAATACTGCTATTCATTTTCTAGTAAAGATAACGGTAACTAATCCCCACATTACTGTAGTATAATTGAAAAATTGCTAGCCTTTACCTGGCCCAATTGTGTTTTCGATAACCCGGAAAGTCAACTTTTCAGAGCCAAAATGAAAACCGAGTAACGGAAGCAAAATAAATCAAAAAAACAAAAATCAGGTGGTTGAGGAGATATTTCGAAGACAAGTGCATCACGAATAGGTGTATTTATTTTCTGAAAAGATCCTACTTAAGGATCTCTTGAACCAAAAATATGCTGCCTGACTGGACTTAGACCAACTACTACAATGAACCAGATTTCTGTACTACTTGCCGAACCATATACGGGTCACCAGTATCAGCCTCGAAAGATAACTTTCAATGAGAGAGTTCATTACACCCCATGTGTAACGCTCACCAAACAACCAATACCACTTCGAACGAAACGAGTTCTAAGAAGGCAAAGCTCGGGAACCCAGCTTCCGTTCCCTTGCCTGAGCATTACTGATACGCATGCACGGATGATATGACCTCGGCTGGTGATGAAACGTTTGTGATCTAAACCCCAAGCTCATTGATGAGAACACCATGTAAAATAATAACAACAATCTGAGTAACCAACAAAACAAATATTCGAGCCCATTGAGAATCCAACCTTCTGTCTGCTGATAATGTGCAGACTTGGACACTTACAGTGTTCGCCTACGTTCAGTTGGTAATATCTATGGCTCTAACGCGTCCAGTTAGTGTTCTATCAGTGAGTGAACCTTCTAACTGTTTGTAATCAGTGGCCGTTCAATTGCCCGGTTTCCAAATTGGCATAATTATGAACATGTGGTGAAGTTGTACCAAGATTCAGTCATCGATCTACAGTTATCGTATTGTAAAGACAAGAACAAGTAGTAGTATCCCGCTGCTATTGATTATCCCTCTTGGCGGATGAATGCCGTTGGTTGGATTGAATGAAAACGTTCCAAAGGCAGATAAATTGGCGGGCGGGTGTGAAAGTCATGATCTGCTTTGTCATTCATTGTTGAGTGCGGACATATGCGTCGTGAATGCACTGCTGTCCGAGTTTTGCGGGCCGCCTGTGGTTAACGTTAACAAAGGAGTTTTATTGACACTTTTATGAAATACTTTGGGGAAACTTTTCGGCTGGTTGGCAGTTCTAAGTGCCAAAGTGTGAACTGGACTTTTGATCTTTAATGACACCACTGGTGCAGATGTCTTCAAAGGATACTTGGAATCTTTCGTGTGTACACTGACACCTCATCATGATAAGATATGTATCCAATACAAACTAAATCTATCTACTGTTTTGAACTGTCTCTCTCCTAGAACGATATCTATCTTCAAGTTACTCCAGTGCAGGCTTCGAAAATGACAGTTCTTAATAGGCTACTCCTTTTTGTTGGTGAATTCGTTGATGAACACCTCGCAGACAAATCAGCACTGAGAAGTAAAAATTGGAAAGCAACACCAAAAAGCATTAGCCCTAAAAACTTCCGCCCCGCCCCCCGCCCCCGGTAGCTATTAATTCTAATTCGACTTTGACTGTTCTGACATAGAGATGAAACATATATGACCAGATTTCTGGTATTCTGTTCAAAGATATCGAATGGCCAAAAGTGCTCAATGGCCCCGTTCAAACGCCAGTTTCATATCGACGAAGACAGAAGTGGCGGGTTTACAGAAAAGGGTTTCATACTTGTCAATATACTTTAGCATGAGGATGTGATCAGACCTATCCCGCCCAGGTTGTTTTTCAGTCCCGTGAGTTTTCAAGATAAAGCAGATCACTTCAGAAAATACAACTAGCCAATTGTTTTTCTTTCAGAAGTATTTCGTAATGCACCAACCTTTTCCCTCAGCGACAGCTGCATCCGAAAACCCATCATTTACTTCAGAAAGACAAGCAGCTCGATCCAGAGTATCCTTAATCATCAAATGCGCCTCTGAACAGTCAGCTCTGTCGATAAAGGCAGAAATATAGTTTTACTGGAAACTCGATTCAGTTCGCACGACCATTAATCATGCATCAACGTGGTCTGATTTCCTAACAGCTTTAAACATGAAAAGACCTGGGACTAATGAGCGATCGCCTGCAGATTGGCAAGTTGAAGGGTTTCGAATGCAAGGATGCCATTGACTGTGGCACTAAGTCATATGCATTATTGTTTCTAACCGTCGCTCCGGGCAGAGAAATAAACACAAACATTTTTTTGCTGAACATGCATAGTGATAGCTCCTGGTAAGTGTGGTTTACTCATGGACAGATTGCTGGGATTTTCCGTGCAATCGGTCAAGAACAGTAAGCTTCATTTTACAAAAATTACTACTTTGTGATAACGGAATCGGACTTGATGTAATCAGACGTTGTCTGTAGAGCCCCCATTGACCGCCTTTTGTCGAAAAACACGTTTGGTTTCTTGTTGGTGTTGCACGTCGAACCGGCCACGGTAGTGGTTTGTAAGTTCGTTCCGTGGTTTTTCATCGCACTTCTGAATTTCTAATCCCTGTTTTGCCAGATGTAAGCTTATCCGAATGATTCGACATAAAGTTTCAACATCAAACCTGCCATTACGAATCATGTATGGTCGTTTCAGCCTTGCTGGAAAGCATCGCATTGCATATCCACCGTGCCCTAACATGGATGCAAACTTCGAATGCATGATTTTAAGTCAAATGCTAGCCGGACTGATTCTCGACGGCCCTCGCCACCTGACACAAAGCCCTCATCCAGCGGTGGATAGTTGGCAGGCGACTTGCGAGGTCCAGTCACGAATAAGGGCGCCATATCATGTGGCGTTGGTATTCCACGAGCCGTTGAGAATCATTCGGGCTAGCGTAAAGTTTAAGGCATGTGACACAAAATCGTGCTTCCCGGGTTCGTGTCCCAGTTACGGTAGGATGGATGAGCATTGCTGATGATCCAAAAAAGAATGAAAATGTCGTGCAGTGCTCTCATGCTTTGTTATGGCAAATTAGACGTTGATACTGCATGCCGAATCATTCGGGCAAATCAAATCAAATTTTCCGGCTGCTGACCGCTATCGTGATGTAGGCTTGTCTATCGAATTCCTAGTAGACTTGAATTTTCCATCTCAGTGTTCATTCGAGCTTAAGGCGTTGCATTGTTGCCTAGAAAAAACATCACGCACCTAGTCCTGCTGCACAAGGAAGGGGGCAGAAAAGCGTTAAAATATCACCAGAATCTAATTATGAGTCAAATACTCAATACCAAGGAAAAGCAAAGCCATTACCCTTGCTTATCAAATAATGAAAGTTTTTCGAGTGTTTGAGAAGCTGTCCAGTTTTGTTTTACTGCCTGGGCCAATAATGGGCGCACATTTATTCAAACAGGTTATTGGTTAATTTACTGATATAAACCTCCCAAATACCGTGCTTTTCACGAGAGCTATGGTTGTATTAAGGCAATTTTCCACAGCTAGACTCGTTCCAAAATTTCCTTCATAGGGCGATTTCGGAGTGGAAAGATGATAGGGACCCAGTTTTTTTTGATAAAAGAACACCCATTCGGCTTTATTGTATCGTTTTTTGATCAAAACCGGGTGGTCATCCCTCACCTTTTGCTTTCGGAGCAACTACTTCGACGAACTTGCCGAATAAGGAAAGTGAGATTAGCCCAGCTGCATCTCACAAATATCATTCACATATGATTATTAAGAGAACAGATGTCATATTGATTTAGTAAATTTTCTATACTCCTTAAATTTCCAATATTCTCCTTGAAGTAACCTGCGTACGCACCAGTCAGTCAGAATTGTTATTTTCTGTTTCTTATTTCGTTGATGGCTTTATTTTTTCCTTCGAATCGGCATTTTAACAATTCGGTCTAGCCTTTAGAGATAAGCAGTGCTACACGACTACACATCATCACGCAGCTGGTTACTCCGCCTGACCCATTAAACTCTTATTGGTTTGTTTCTTACTCCCATTTCCAGGTCCAAAGTTGGCAAATTCTTACCCGCTGTGATGAGATCTAGAGTGTACGGAGCATTCTCTTCCCGCTACACTCGTTCTTCAAACACTTCATGAAAAAGTGAAAACTGAAGTTCCCTGTGTCCAGTCGTGCTAACACAAGATTTGTGCTTATGACCAATCTCATTAGGAGATAACACTTCGCAATTCAGGATGGTAATATGACGTAGCTTCCCTAGCGGGGAAATTAATGTAAAATAAACATGGGAAGTTGTAAATATCAGGACCAAATGACGTGAGGAGTGTATAGAAAAATCGATGCGCCATATACTGGTTTTAATTGTTAATGATATAATGTTAATAACAAAGTGTTGTTGGTAGATGTAGTATGCCAGCTTTTCGACTACCGTGGGTAGTCTTTCTCAAGGCAAGTTTCACAATCAAATGCGAATTTGTAATCCTTTTGAAAACTAAGACCGCTCTTTTAAGAACTAGGGTCAAAAAAGGGAAACTTATCAATAAGCATGAAGCCAAAAGTACGGATTGCTATGAAACTGACAAATCGTATTTAGCAATTTCGGTTCGCTTTCTCAGTTCAGCTTTGATCCTGTTCCGGTCAACACATGGAGGGATTTGAAGCCGATCAGTACGTTTCCGGTTTCACAAAAGCACAAATTGCCGTTCATAATGAACAACTGACAGTCGTAACTGGACGATTATGACACTCATTAATCGACCGCCACACCGTTGGCTAGTTCAGTTCTTTCGTCGCTGCGTTCAAACAGATCGGAATGACTATATCGTTTTACCAGGGCTGCTCACATCCGGTTCGCTCACTGCTTCCCTAGGTTTATTCCTTGGCTATCGTTCCATGTCAATTTGGCAACGGACTACAAACACATGATATTCTCATCTGATCTCGGAGCAACGAAGCTGACATTCGAATGACTTACCGGTTCTAAACAGGGATGCACTTGCGGCATCTTGACATAACTCAGCTGATAAAGTACATTCGAAAGTCGGTTTGGTTACCAAAGGATACAATCAGTAAAAGAAACAAGAGCCATTCAAAGCAATCAGCAAATATACTGTGCTTTTTTTCTCTAATGTGCATTAATGAACGTTTTTGAAGTAATTTCCCTGTCAGGGAAAGATGAGAATATTTAAGTTTCATTGGTAAAGCGAGAGAGGAATCCGCTATTTAAGCTGCGTATTCAGACAATCTTTTCGCCATGTGTGATACATTTAATAAATCAGAGCAATTTGGTCAGCAGTAGCCGTTATGAACCCGTCCTGTCCAAGATGAAACAGCTGTCTTACAACTTGCAAACTTTAAACAAATCAACTGCTATGTCCTATTTTTTCTGTCTACTGGACAAAAGTGATTACTCCGTAGCGATATCATCTAGTTTTCCTCAACAGAATTCTATTTTTGGTAACTTTTTGTGTGCTTTGAAATGTCATTCCATTTTTGTGTACAAGTGCATTGGTCGCAACTCCCGTTGTTCGTTTACGTGGGATTCCGAGTGCTGAATTTTGTGTTCAGGTCAGCGCCCCAAACCCATGGACTCCACTTTGTCAGACCGTAAAATCCGTGTTACGAGATAACTAAATATCGACCTATCGAAGCTCACTAAATCAAGCCTCACGGTCTCTGTGACAGAGATCAAATTAGCAGAAGTCAAGTTCCAAGGGCTAAAGCAACTTCTTTTCCGGTCTAGTTTTGTCAGAGATCTCAAATTGCAACCTCCGAACTGATAACTTGCCCTAGCAGTTGATGCAGCGTTCGCAAAACAGTGTAAAGTCATGCAATTGTAAATTTATTTCCAATTTCGCTGATTAAATTTCTGAATGACAATCATTTCCGAAAAGTCACGTCTGAATTTGGACAGTCCATTGTCTACTGTCAGACGTTGGCATTGATTCACTAAACAAGAAGGAGTATTCAGAACTACTTAGTGCGTTGCAGTCATCACTTTCTTCGAGTTCTACGCACACTCACGCTAACTGTAAGCTGACTTTTAAGCCGTAGCTATGTGATCCAGTTCGTATTCTTGGTTTTCCTCAGAAGCGATGACATAGTTGTCTTTTTTGAACATTTGCCGCGTTCGAATTTTCCCAATAGTCCAGTGTACCGCCCGCAAGGCATGTTTTCATTTCGCACAAAGAAACGAATTTCTGATCGTCTTGGTGTCTTATTTTTTCTCAGGATCACACCATGCACAGTAACAACGAGGGAAGAAAGCAATTTGTTTTAGTTTTTCTTTTACTTTGAGTTTCTGCAACACATTGACTAGTTCATCTCTACCACACGGAGTTGCGAATTTAGCGGTTATGTCACAGCTGTTTTCAAGAGGCCACGAGATGTCGAATCTAAATAATCAGTGGTTTTGGAAAGCACCATCAAGTGCAAGATCAGACTGAAACACATCTAATTTGATTTGAACATTTGGATTAACGAATCGAAAGGCAACGATAAAATACAGTATTAATTTAGACAGCTATAAGCGTAACTAGAAAATCAATATGGGACCAACAAAACTGCTCCGTCAGAATTGTTTAGCCAGCCCGTATGGGATTTGGGCAAGGTGTCTATGTTTTGTGGCTGATTAGGAATACCTCCGAAGTGCGACTCGGACTAAAGCTTTGTCAACGGAAACTTTGTTACCCGGCTTTCGTTCATCCAGACTGTTTGTGCGTGTGCACGCATTAATTACCCGGATCAGTTATGTCGAATTATAAATTACAATGTTTTCCTAGTTCTTCTATCACGCATTTGATGAAATTGGGATAAAACGCATTGGTAAGACAAAGGTAACATGTACTCGGCTTAACTATGAGTACTAGTGCGGTCTGATGTTCTTCGCATTTCTTCTATCACCGGTCAGTCCTCTGCTTGCGAGAACACAAATGCAAAGAAAGTTTGTACCTTCAACAAATGGCCGCCTAAGTGCACAGCTAAGGTTTATTGGTTGAATTCACATTTACAAAACAATCCAGACAGAGGGTAAGATATGTTTTTCAAAGCCCAAGTTCTTTTTATTCCAAATACAAGAGGTGTGCATGATGCATTTTTTTCATAACCTAATACTCGCAGTCAACATTATCGATGTCTCACGAATGAGATAGACAATTCCGACGCAAATGATATACGTGGCTACCGGTCATTAATTTTCCATGATGGTTGCATTTCTTATCCCTTACTGTTCTTCTGCTCTCGTATCAACAGAAAGTCAATCTAATTGTTACCGTGGTTGACTACGATCGAATTGGCACTTCGGAGCCGATCGGTCGTGTAGTGCTCGGGTGCAACGCTACCGGGGCCGCCCTCCGTCACTGGTCCGATATGCTATCGAATCCCCGTCGTCCGATAGCCCAATGGCACACCTTGCAAGAAATGCCCGAGAAAAGCTAGTGCGGGCCAAACGCGGGATCGCCTGGCAATAATTTCAAATCGCAGTCCCTTATCGGGTCCGAAACCTGGTCTTTGATTGAATGCATCCACAGAAACTGACCGAGACCTGTTCCCTTCTATTAGTTGAGGCTTTGTTCAATAAATACGGTGTTTGCGATTGTCTTCTTGGGAGACCGACGATTTTATGCTTTGGACAATGAAGCAGATGAGCAAGTATTTTTCCTGTCCTCGTGGACAACATGTAAATGTCCACTAAGGCCATGTTTCTGGTGAATTTCCCACGCATTCGTGTTGTTTGTCCAATTCTCCGTTTTGCACCTAATCCAAAGAGTTCGTAATTTATCTATTTCTTCAATCCCAACCAATTACCTAATCACATACAAACATCTTCGAAAACAATCCAGACTGTCACAGTTACAATTGGTTCATTATTTGAGATTGGAAAATACCTTGTTCTGTTACAGACCATAAAATTTCATCCATGTAATCACGGAAACAGCAATAACTGTACCCATTTACACTTGCCAACTAAATTCCATTGATGCATCATGCCAAACAAATATCTGGAATGATTTCCCTGTTATCTACATGTTCTCAGATAATAAACACATTGGTGCATTCTTGTTTTGTGTCGGGCAAACGTTTTCGCTTCAGTCAACCTGCCACGCACAGCTGACGTTCCGGTCATTCTTATCGACTTAAACTGAATTGTTTTTTTATCACCCAGCTAATTTTATTGCTTTACTGTTTATTTCAGTGTATGTGATCACGTGCCTACACTTTGTTTTCTGCCCATTAATGTGCTATCATTTCATGCTTTCTTTTATCACATTTGCAAATTTATCACCAAGCACCAAACGTTTTTTGCTTGGTGATACAGCTTGAAAGGGAATCCACATGCATTTAAGTATTTATTGATTTCCCATATACGAACTAGGACCCAATACATGACAGATAAGATGTGAAACGTCCCGAAATTATTCAAGTCATATTGCCTGGTTTTCTACTTTTTTCGCTTTCTATCATACATATGCACACACACACACACACACACACACACATACACACATACACAAGACCACACGCTCCTATTTGGTCCAACAAAGTCCAAAGCATTGAAAATTCGACGATTTTATTTGTTCTGACATGAATTTGTAATCCACGTTATCTAAAGCGAAAATCAAAAACACTGTATTTTTTTGATGGCAAAAATTCATGATTACCAGATTGAATTGGATAGTGAATGACCATTGCATTTAATTATTCGCATTTAACTGTAGTATTTACTGAATGAATGGCGTTTCAGAAACAAGTTATGAGTCGCGATTGAGTAAAGTAGTCTGAAGTCTAGCTATACGGAATCATAGCCATCGGTTCGCGAATGAAGCCTAGCAGATGTTTCCTTCCTTAGGTCACCTTTAGTCTTAGTTTCATCGGCACGCGTTGTTTTCGACAGTGCAGTCTGCAGCTGAATGTACGCACGGACTAGGGAGTGCAGATAGCAAATGGGAACACTAAATTTGAATAGTTTGAAACTGTAGCGGAACTTCTCGGCCTAAACTGGATTCCATCAATAATTGTCATTTCATTGAATAAGCCTTTATTCACGTCATCCCTAGCCATGAACGCCAGCGCGGCTCGAAAGTACCGAGTGATGGTAGGAAGTTAGTAGACGACGGCCAAGCGAATAAGGTCGTGCCACTTGGATGTGAAAGACGCGGGTTCGAATCCTCCCGCCATCGGTCAACTTCCCCACTTGGCAGCCCTCTGTAAGCCGCAGTTCCCTATCTAAAGATGACATACATTGTTATTTCAATAATAAAAGAAGCAGGAAGATAAAAGAAAAAAAGCCCTAATCGATCAAAACTATGTAATAGTATTAACAGTGAAAGCAGCAGCATTTTCGTGTAATGTGGACACACTAACAGACAGTTAATTTAAATGATGCCTGGTGTCATATGTAAACCAAATATTTACGGACATGGGAGAAACACTACGATGTTAGTATAGTGGGTGTCATCAGTAAACAAGACAAACAATTGTTTTCCAGTTTAAAGAAACAGCGTAAAACAGAGTGTGAAAAGAATAAAATGAACGGAAAAGCGATTGAAACTGTTCGGATGAAATCACTTGGTCCGATCAAATCCATTCGATCAGTATCTTACTCTCTTGGCGCAGTCAGCGAACGACTTCCTTCTCACTGAGTCTTCCTAATTATAGCATCGAGAGAAACAGGTTATGTTTGACTGGTACAACAGCGCACAATGCATAAAGAAGATAAATGGACCAAATCGATCCATACAACTAGTGTTTGCCAGCCAGAATCAAAGCAGACAAAAAACTAAGATTGATTGTCGTCCATTCTGTTCGAGTACAAGTTCGCGTATCCTCCGCATGCGTTTAAACGTATGTATGTCTCACAGTCTGGCGCCAGCAAGGGGAGAAACCTAGAAGCAGTCTTTTTGCCGCTCATTCTGTCATAATGATTAAATTCAGAATACGTGAAAAGCGGAACATTCTTGCAGACCGGTCGATGTCTAAAATGGTTTGTGTTTCCATGGCTCTCAAAATGAATCAGTTGTGACATGAAGGTGTGGGGACGAAACGCGAGTCAGTACAATAAGTACCGGGAATTATTATCAGTGAAGTCATCATAAAATATATTTAGAAGCATTTTATTGGCATACTCTCGCCTAGCGCGGTCCATGGCTTTTCTCTTACTTCAACTCTGTGCACTTAGAAACGGTCATCGATCTCTGTTTGCATACAGGTTTTCATCAGCGCACCAAGTGCTAACACAAAATCGGGACAGAAGAAAGAAAGATAGGAGTGCACTACATCATACCTGGATATCGGCCACTTGGGGGAATGTCGTTGATGGACATCTCAGTCCTAATATGACAACAATGTCATAGGCCCACCTCCCCGAGGCAATGATGCCACAATGCACCCCACTGTTAGTTTGCGTGCAGTTTAAGCTGAAGGACGAGTTAACTTGTATGCTATGGCATACTGAAGCGAGAAATTTATTCCTCAAAATAAGGGTGGAGGAATTTTCCCGAGTTCAAGAGAGCATTCATATCTACTGCGGTAAAGTTAGCCCTAGTTGATTTCGTATCAACCTTGTGCGTTCTGCGTCCCAGTATAAATCTGACTCAAAAGTACTCGTTTCGTTATCTTCAATAGCATTATTAGATTCGCTGGCAGACCACCTTGGACATAGAGACTATTGTCAGCGGCATTTATAGTTGGCTGCGGTCCACATGGGAAGTTTGGAAGCCGATAATTCAGTCAAAAAGCTGATAAGAAAAGATGAAAAACATTTCTTAAGGTCACACTAGAATTCCTAACAAGGATGAAACAGCTGTGCAGTGCTACCATGGTTTCTTAATGGTAAGCTGAGCGATGAAATCACATGGTGAATTATTTCATGAAAACATTCAATCTCCTACTACTAACATGTACCAAGTAGTCAAGCTTTGTAGGTCATATTCCAAAGCCTTTCTCGTACCTAGGTCACTCGCAGAGAAGTCTTTTATTGCCTGAATGTTATGTTTTCAGTTGGGTCTTTATGTACATACCATTATTTCTTATGATTAGGCTGGCTGGATTACACCCGAGACACGAACAACGTCTACTTTCATTCATTTTAGGACATCAGACCTCACATACTTTGCCTTTGATCAGGGATACTGGAAATATGAAACGGCAGTCAATGCGCTCCGAACAATTTTTTCCCGTGCGAAACTACTTGGCGCGTTTTCTCAGCACTGCGAGGAAAATCGTTTTTTCCACCCAACGTAGGTTAAAGGTTGTGGTATTCAGGTTTGAATAAAATGCTTGAATTTAACAGCCTGTCGCATGTCAGCAGTTGATTCTTCTTTGGTTTGGATTGTAGGGAACTGTTCCTCAATCACTAGCGGTTCACAGTTTGCTATCACATTCAAAAGACACACGGTATGGCTGCTTCATCTTACTTGCAGCAATGATATCTTTACTGCTTCCGGAGATTCCGTCACAATGACGCGTGATAGCTTACTTGCCTTCGTCATCCAACGGGTTACACAATATGGCTTATGTCAGACCGAAGATTCAGAAGTGTGACGAAGTAGTCTCCTACTTCTTTATGTTATGGACTGACCTAAGCCAACAAACCAATCGGAAAAGTGAGCAGACAAATAAGTGATCCAAACAAATGGGCTTTCACTAAGTCAGTCCCCGCCGCCTGTCAAACAGGTTCTTGTTGCTTACAGAAGCCTCGGTTGGCAGTCCTAATCGTTCACGCGCACAGCGGCTAGACTCCCTAGCAGTATCCGTCCACTATATCCCGTGATTTAGTTTATTAACTTTATAAGTACACCCGTTACTTCCTCGTTCCGCAGTCGATGGTGCGGTGCCGAATGATGAAATGATCAGCGCTGCAGCGACCCGAATTAGCGGCATCGTGTATGAAAGCTGCGATTTCTGTCTCGTGCGCCTTGCTAGTCAAACAATGATTAAACATTTCATGAAATTTTCCACGTATGAATATCTTACACTGGTTTCTCCAATGACCTGCGCTTTTCGATTGCAAACCTTTCGTCTTTAGCTAATTTGGCATTGTCTCTAAGAGTTTATGGTCTCAACATAATTTTACCGCTTCGAAATCAATGCAGTCCGTTTGTTTCACACAGCAAAGGGTGCTTTTTCAAGCCGCTCGGCAAATGTTGCGCGGTGATCCGGAATCGTTCCCAACACTTACTTAGACTACGAAAATGATCCGCACGAATGACCCTCCATCCTTGTTTACGCCTTAGGGAATTTTTTAACCGGATCCCGAGAGTCAACACGGATTCTGCCAAAAGAGGTTACCACATTTTACTAGGCTCCAGGACTATACCTTTCATTGGCCATCCTGTTCTATCCACTGCGATCCACTCTGAATCCTTTTCGTTTCAAGTCAAATATTTCAATGCATATGAATGTATCTGTTTCATCTAGGTTCCACAAAAATATGATGACGAGCGTGTTATCGTGTAGTGCTGTGGTACGTTGGCCATATTTTTCAGTATCTTTTATTCCGTCGTTTTTCGCTATTAATTATGAAAATCAAAAGATTACAAACAAGGTTATGATTTTATCAATTAAATTATAAGATAAAACGCAGTCATAGTTTACGTTAAGACAATCGCAAGTCTGAAGATAACATCGGTGAGGAAACGTGCTTTATATCTGCTGTGTTACTTGAACGGCCGAGGACGACTGCAGTCTGATATTTCTGCTGATATCAACCGCCTGGTTCTTACCTTCGTTGTTTCTGTTTTACTTTAAAGGAGTAAATACACTGGCTAGCATAGAGGCAGAAAACTATCCAAGGAATGAATCATTTTGTCGCGAGTGACCTGTTTGATCGCAATGATAATCTTTCCTTTTCTGTTTCACATGCCTTACCGGAAATGTGCGAATTTATGGTCGCGAACATGTGTGTAGCATTCGTCAACGAACCCTGTCTTTCGAATTCCTGGCCTGCCGAAGACTAAAGTGTTTGTGCATGACTTAGGAGGTTGTTCGCATGCTCCGACTAACGCACTCATTTCAGACCGAATAGTATGCTATCATTGGACGACTAAATATTGGTTACCTTACCTCCAAACTCAAAATGTGAGTTGGTCCGCCTACCACACTCTTGGTGACTCTGTCTGTTCTTCACTGTAAGAAATTGACTGAAGACTCTCCTAATGAATCTCCCGAGTTTGAGTTCTTGTTAACAGATACTGGATCATTCATCCTCTCTCATTACCATTCTGTCGTCTATCCCCAGCGGAGGAGCAGTGAAACCCAGTCATTATCCATAGTGCCACAGCTGAAGAACCTTTTTGTATGAGGCAATTTTCCCGGCTAAGCAGAGAACGCGAAGCCTATCAAACATATTCCAGTTGGAGGACGAAACCGGTATTCTCCTTACCCTGTTAGAAGTTGAAGCACAAAGCACCGTTAACCGTGAATGCTTCCTAGGCAACGCTATCAAGTCTGATAGGTCATTCTGTCTAACTGCCGGATCAGCTCCTATGTTGTCAGTATTAAATTACCCAAGTGAGCATAAATGTGCAGAATGGCTATTGCCGGTATCCTGTCACTTCTGGCAGTAACACTTACGAAGATTAATTACCTATATGAAAAATCGACGTCCTTACACGAAACAAATAAACTTATAAAAATTCCGATTTCCATTCAGTTAAGTTTTTTGTCAAATTTCTTTTCATACCAAGAATTACTTTTTGCAGATACACAGCAGATAACTACAATGACGATAGCATTCTAGTCAGAATGTCACAATCAATATATCAGTACATTTAAAATGAATAATCACGTGATACTTTAAGCTAGACAAAAGATGAGAATAACTGACTGAATGTAACCTTGTGCGCTTCTCTATATTCCCAATTGAATGGCAAAGGCGCAATATTAGAAACCATGAAAACGCGTCAACAAACGTCCAATTTGTTTGGAAAAATTGATCAAACGTATTGTAACTTTCATCCCGAACGGAATACTGAGAACAGTATCATCAAAAATGATTTGACCAGGGGTAGTAATATTCGACTGAAAAACACAAACAATGCCCTGCTTATTGGTACATCCCCGCAGGTAATTCAGCCAGTGAATTTCAAGCAACAGCAATCAAAAGAACACAAGCATTCAAGTCAAGAGAGTCCTAATTCGCGTGAACAATCATCCGTCACGGGTTTAGGTTATTCCTCTTTCAGCGCTGAATCTAGTGAAGACTTGGATTTTGGCTCCTCTGCAGTGGAACCTCGGGATCTATTTGGAAACGACTCCAAAGCTGATGATCATACGATCGAAAAGTCAGCAACTGTGAGCAGAAGAGAGTTTAGGTCTGAAGATGAACAGGTTTCGAAAACGATCGCGAATTCGGAGAACGTTGGCAATGTGGGTGATAACGATAATAGCACTGGAACAGCTTCAACGGACCATTTCAAGGATACCACAGACAGGATTAATTCGCGTAGTTTTGCAATTGGTCAAAGGGTAAAACAGGCTTGGATAATGGCAAAAAAGACCTTAAAGAGTGAAACATACCAAGCACCTAAAAACTTTCAACGTAGCTACCAGTCTCCGTTGTCGCAGACGGGATCAACGTCTGCTCCCAACAAAGGGGATCAGCTGAGAACAAAGCCCTGGCCTCCGACTGTATCCTTAAGTGCTACGAGTAGGAGTCGCAGTTCTGAAGACGTTCCCATCAATGCTTCGTACATTCTGTTAAGAAATCACACAGAAACTTTGATGAAAAGTTTAAAAGATGCTACTTCAAAACTGGCGCACAGAGACATGGAAATGCAACGCCTGCTGTCAGTAAATCGTCAACTCGGCGAACGATATTCCCAGATTCGAAATCAGTACACAGAACTGGCTCGGGAGCAGGCTCGATTGAGGCAAAGGTATGATATGCTGGTTGTCAAAGGGATGGACCATGAACAGGTAGGTGAAATGCCCTTCTTACGAAATGTTAACAATTCCATGGCGGGTTGTGCCCATGTATTTGTTTTCTGTTGCATGGGTTACAGTTGTTTCCCCTCAGCATGATCTGATCACAGAATAAGAATGTGTGCAGTAGAGATTTAGACGACATTTTTACCAAGGAAATGGAAATGTTTGTTGTTTACGTGTAAACCGAGGGTAACATTCACTCACAACATTGGCATTAAGCAAGTATGTAATACTGAACTTATCTTGTTCCGGAAGCTTACGAGGATACCCGCGGACATCAGTGATGAATCAACTTCAGTTGGCAAGCAATTACACATTAGAGTCGATTAATTAATTAATTAATTAATCTGTGCCAGAACGATACCCTAGGATTTCATTTCCACTCTAGGGCGAGATAACTATATGGAAGTACATTACTAATTTGGGTCCGTTCTCTTGACGGCAAGCTTCAAATAACCAAAGACTCCGTTCATTGAACTATAAGGCAACCAGATGCTTTTGGCCTGGGAAATCTGGCAGCATAACGCCAACAGAAAAACTATGAACAGACTTGATCACATTCGTTCGTTGATGAAGTACTTGGAAAATTTTTCTATCAATTCGTCTTTGTGTGTACAATCAATCTCAGATACACCCGAATTCCTTTTGGTTATCATTACCAGAAATGACAAAATCAGAAACAAAATATGCGCACAACAAAACCAAAATTGTTGATGTTTTTGTAAGTTTTTTTCTTTCATATTTCTTTACTCTAATTCATCTACTATTGACACTCTCGTTGCAACATGTTCTATTTGCCACAGTGGCAAGTACACATATATATCTAACTCATCCAGATATTACTTACAATTTCTAAATATATATATTTATATATATATATATATATATATCAGAAGCACAAGCTCAAAAGAGAACAGACTGTTGGTGATTAACATTATATCCGGGTCATTATTGCTGAACGTTTCTTCTAGTGCGCAAGCAAGAAGATTTCAGCAAATGATTGCACGCACGTTGGTTTCTCCACCGTTGTGCCATTGCCAGAAATCTCGGTGTTGCTGAAGTTAGTTTATTTTCTTATTCAATCTTTTATCGAAGCATGTTTCTTCATTCCTCCACGATACCGCTGGCACAATCCGTGCAAGCTGAATATATATTACGGACATAAATGCATTCAGTCAATAGCGTTCAGATGAATAAACAATATGATTGCGTAATTGCATATATATTCATCTTGACATCGTGAAATCACCGAAAATGAAAAAACAAACACTTGGCAAACTAAAACAAATTTCGAATTTCTCATCAAGTTTTCTTTACACGGAATAATGTTTCCACGGATGAATATATGCTTCCTTAATGTGAATCGAGGGAAAATACCTTATTTTGAATATTAGTGTCCAGTCTCAGTCAATTATATACCGAATATTACATTTAAAACTAGCTCAGACTGACCTCAGGTTTACAACTTCCAAACTGATTCCAATGGCTAAAGAAAATCTTTTCATTTTCGGACAATTCAAATAAATCAAAAAATGAATACCATCCATGTATAATCTGTTGATTGCCCATGAGCAGCGGCCGTCTGCGGAATTGGTCACTCACATTTGGTTGGCGCGCCGTCAAGTCACTATAATTCTGTCACCTCGCTAACGTGCACTTCGTTTCCGATTCATATTGTGTATCATAAATCTGGGTTTCCCATCCTCGATGAAACAGATCAAAATCATACAGTCGCATCCATCGTTTTCTTTGGCTGTAAAGGTGCATTCAGAACTACTGGAAACTGGTTCATGTTGATATATTTAGCCACATACTCACGCCAGGTGACCTGAACGCCTCTTTCAGCATGATCCTAACTGAATATTGCGCTATTGTTAGGCAGCGATTTCTTTTTGGAAGATGCAATCTATTGTGGAAGCCGCTTTTAGTTTGTGTGACCTTGAAAGATGTCATATTTACACCCGTGTTAACTACATGAAGGTTATATTAGAATACCAATAAAATACCAGCAGAATATTCCACAACATGTTCCCTGGGTGGTAACAGTATTATAGATTAGTATGCATTATATTGTTATTCATATGTGTTTTGCGAATCTACTTACTTCCGGGTGTACTGTGTCATCACCCCATTAATTTCTCGCTCCAAGTGCGAACAGTCAAACAGGGCAAAACGAAGACATTTTTCTTCTGTTCTGCACGTTGAGCTTCCATAATTTCACAGTTTCTCAAATGAAGACTCAAACAACAGAAAATTTATCGTTTTTTGAGAAATTCTTTTATTCAAGCCTTCCAATTTTGCGGACTAGTCATCATGAGACTTTTGGCATACAGCGTCCTAATAACAGTAACATGTCTGATTTTCATTTGTCCCCTATACTGGACAAAATTCACTACTCTATCTTAATAGCTTCGTATGTGCAACAGTCGTTTGGAGACCCAACTATCAGAAGTCCAAGCTCAGTTGGCTAAGGCTGAAGAGCGAGCGAATCAAAGTACACGCCGTTTGGGTCGGGTTGAAGCAGAAGCGAAGGACATTGCCCAATCGGTCACCAGTGCCGATATGCAGTTAGCCAACTTAAAAATCGAATTACAACGCAAAGAGGCACAAATAGCAGCGCTCACCTCTCGACAGTACATGAATGCAACACGCGAAATGCAAACACGTGCAATCTTAAACGAACTGATTGAAATGCGGGGCAACATACGCGTACTCATAAGGTTTGTGTTATTTTCATTATTTTTATCAGTATGCTTGCATGAAATGTACACGAAAGTCCTACAATTGAATTTCCGAAAAGACTGAATTACAATTAACGCGGAAGAGGCATCATTACAAAAAATGAATATTGTGCAAACAAATTTAATGGGTCCTTGCTATACCCAATGGATGGACAGAAGCCCTTGCAAAGTAATCAGTCAAAAAAATGTTTAGAACATCATACTAACCTAGATACCTCGAATCCCGAGCGTATTACCGCGTATCGAATCACGGAGCGGAGACATACATACATACATACATACATACATGCATACATACATACATACATACATACATACGTGCATACAGACAGACAGTCAGAAAAGTACATGAACAATGGGTCACATATCGGAAGACGATAAACCGTAGACGGATTTACAAGTATAGAGATAGTCAAAATGTGCTCGATTAAGTATGGGAACGAACTGTCTCTTGAGTTTACTTACGTCATCGAATAGCGAGGGATTATGTCAATAGTAATAATGATATTCCAAAAGGCCAAATAAAGAGTACGCGTTAATCCAGGAACTAGCACAGGCTTCGGTAATACACTGTAATCGGAAACAAATAAACGGCAATTTTTACATACGTGACAATCCGGGGCTTCAAAATAAACAGTTAAGTGAATATTACGATATTTTTCTTTTTTATGAAAATTAAACTGCCATTCAATAGAACGAGTCCAAAGTCGATTATATTTGATGGCTATTTATCTGTGTGGCAGTGCCAGGGACAATGTAAAATCGAAGCCCCAAAAATGACAAACTTGATCACATTTTTCAGTGATCACAAGGGTAATAAGTTCAGATTCAGGAGCTGCACCAATCAGCCATCTGCGCAATGAATTGTGTAATTTGCCATGATTTTCAAATAGCTTACTTTGTAAAGTAACTTAATGAAGAATTGCTAGTGTCAATAGTTAAATGAAGCTTAACATTTGTTGGCATAGGCAATGTCGTTTCATGTCCTAAAGTAACTCTGGGTAATTGCCTGACAGTAAATCATTGCGTGTACTTGAAACTTTTCAGATTCGTATGCAAAATAAAATTGTAGGTTGTGTACTGTAATTCGGGGCTAGAAATCGAAATGACTCTTAGGACTGACCCATTTGTGTAGGTCCCTGGTGTTTTCAATTCTATATTTTTGTCCTTTCGTCAGATGCCATGAGAATCCGGAAGAAGAAAGTATGTTTCGCTTTCTCGGAGATGACACACTTGCGCTCAAATCACAGAAGAAAACCGGCAGTCTAAGGCGACAGACAAATCAGTTATTCAAGGTTCATCGTGTATTCCAGTCCGGAACGGCTCAGCGGGCCGTGTTCGACGAACTGAGGGATGTAATCTCTTCTTGTGTAGACGGGTGAGCTCCTCGTTGAATGAATTTCCGGGCGATTTAAGAAATTGAAGAGCTAACTAGGAAATATAACTTTGATTTCCTCAAACTGTAATACTTGAAAGTATATATATATACATACTCTTCCGGCTTGAAAATAAACAATGAAATTTTAGAGAAGATGGACGAAAGTGGGGTAAAATTAATGAACCACAACGAACGAACCAGTTATCTTGCGCTTCCATCGTACATATTTTGTGATCATTTGAAAGTTTTGAATATTTTTTTAGGAGAGACGATTTACACAGATAGGAAATATTGCATTCTTACCATTGATTGCTATTCTGAGCAACATGTCTCGACGTCTCCAACTACCAAAAATCCTCATCGCTGGAGCCTTAACCGAAAAGGCGGGAATCATCAAACGAGGCCAAAACCGAAACTAACTTCTTCATACTTCTGTGCCTAACCATAGATTCATAGCCACCTCACCTCTTCTAGCCTTGCCCGGTACATGCAAAGAAGGATGAAAAAGTATAGGATGGGCAGGAATACGTAGTAAGTGTCCGAGCCATCGAAGACAATGTAGAGCGGTTATCTCTTTCAGAGGACGACTGCCTGCACCCAACACATAAATACTCTCCTGGTAACTGCTTAACCAATGCTCACACCAAACCCGAGCAATGCTTCCGAGATATCGGTGGTCCAACACAAAAAGTCGGCGGGCATCCTCAGTGTGGAGAGACCGAGCCTCGCAACCGTGAAGCAGAACACTACGAACTGTGGCATCGTACAGCCCTCTTGTAGGAATGTCAAGAGTCATGCGGGGCGGCCACAAGTTGTCGCTGATGGTTCATTGAAACATGCTCTTGGCTTTTTTTGCAATTCGTAGTGAAACCTGCTTCCCAAACACGATCCGCCCACGTAACAGAATACGGCTCGTCGGATTGAAACTTTGAAACTATTAACTACTTCTAACCGATCACCACAACGGAAGAATGCTGGCACAAGTTTGTGCCAATTTTGTAGAAGTACTTTGCATCTTGAAGGTGCAAAGTACAAGCTGTATCTGGATACCTCAATCATTAAGCGGTTAGATGAGGTTTGAGTTGGCCTGATGCGTCACCGCTCAGTAATGCAGAAATAATTCGGATACTCTAGGTCAAATCTTATGCCTTTGGAGGAGTTTCAAACGCCACAGTTTTTGAAAGAACAGAGAAGACGTGCCTAGTAGACGTGCCGTCTATGGCAAAGCTGTAAAAGATATGGGTGAATTATAGGCAGCCGTGCCCGTTCTCCATGTTGGCAGGATGTGGGCTGTGTTAAAATCTGGACATTGAGCCTTGCTCCAGTCTTAACCGACGACAGTCCCAGTCTTGATAGACCGAGCAGTACTTCTTAGGTTACTCGAGTGTTTAGCAACCAACAGACACTATGTGCAGACCTATTAACGCGACATTTCAAGAGGCCTGCGTGATTTCAATGAACACGGATGGATCTTTGGCTTTTGCGGATAGTTAAGAGTGTAACGCCTAACAGCCTGTAGATGGTGGAGTTTGCATCAGATTGCTCCACCACGCTGCGCCGTGACTGCAACTTCCTACTTACGAGTTTCCCCTTCACGCTTGCTGTGCAACTAGCGAGGAAAGACAAACATAAGTAGCTGGGACGCTGTTGGATTGGGGGCTTAAATACCCCCCCAACTTTTGTTTAACGCAGACACTACATATGCCGTTTTTTGAAGAAATGGGCATGAGCGATCGAATGCCGTTTCAACGCAAAGAAAGCAGTTTATTCTTGTCAAATAGCCGAACATTTGAAAACAGATTTGAAGTTCTCTTTTCGGTTCCATTCAATCTCGAGGCGTGTCAAATAGTGTTGGCGAAAGGCCACTCGCGAACTAGCCGGCTTTATAACAATCTGAGGCTCGGATATTTCTTGTGAAGATTCGTCGTATACCCTGTTTGTGAATTAGATGAAACAGGGCAACGGTGCTAACAGAAACAACATACGGAGAGGCTAGACCTGAAATTCAGCTCAGAATTGTGACTGGAACGTTGCTCCGCCCAACGCTTACAAGACGTCGCTGGCAAGTATGTAGACGGGCGGAGACTGTTCGACTTTACGGAGACGTTCGCTAACACGCGAGTAGTTCGATTGAAGGGTGAGAAACAACTTGGGGATTTCTTCTTAGCGGCAGAATTTTCTATTGCCTCCGCAAAACTCGTTTGAAACCACCAGATCTCGCGATCCCTGAACATGCTTGTTCTGAAATTCCCGTCTCGTTCCGAGCCAGTTCTCATTCTGCCTGCAACTAGTCAGGATGGTTGAGGTGGTCAAGAATGCGCAGAGACTGAGCTGAAATCCAGAGTGTCCCAACGCGACGAGTCAGGGCACAACTCACGAAACTATCAGAATGCAAGAAATTCTCGATAAGCTACCAGTGCTCATTGATGTTTTGAGGTGCAGGCAATCCTAATTTTTCAGTCAGTGCGCTTCCAAATACTGATAGGCGAGTCGGATTAGATAGCTTGAAGCGGTCTAGCCGACGCGCTATACCGTGTTTTTGAGCACCCACCAAATCACATGGATAGCTTAATTCAAACCAACGTATGGTCCTAATCGAGGGGATACTCCAGTACAAACAACAGTCTTATAGTCCCGCCATTTATGGCTAATGACGATGTAGTCGACTTGTGTCCACTGCTGATTCGAAGAAGGCGGACGCTATGTGGCGTATCGGCAGTTGGAACGTCTCATGTTCGCACTTACGAGAAACAATTGATGGTCTGAACACAGCCAACAACTGTTCCTCGTTTTCAGAATGGCAGGGGAGCAATCCTACTGTAGCATTCATGTCTCTCGCCGAAATCATGATGTCACCCATCCTTAATGCACGTAAGGTGTCGTGAAGACTTCATAGAGAATTTACTTCACTGCGTTTCGGCTGCAACCTGTCAGCGCGTACGCTGAAAATACAAACAAGTTGCCTTTATCAGAACGACGATTTTTTTACTTTGCATGACCTTCTAAGTCTCACTATGCACACTCGGCCATCCACTGGGATCCAGTCAACTAATACAGCCTAAGGCCTTTCACTGAGAAGCACACCTGCACCAACAACATCGAAAGCCGTAGCGTCAGGGTTACCAGAAGGGCGCAGATGAGACTTCACCAAAGTACCAGTCGGGGATGTCAGTCGGGTAACAGATTTTGGGTCTTGAATTCGATTCTCTTGAATACAACGCACATCGATGGCTAGGGTCTCCAGTACATACTGTTGACATATATACATCAGTGTTTGCACATTGAATTTGGCTAGTTTGAAGAGTCACGAGGACAAAGAAATGCATCAGCCGGTGGAAGGGGTAGGGTGAAATGTGGATGCTATCTGAGGAAGAATGACAGAGAACAAGGACAAGATTTAATCCAGTGAAACTCTCAGTAGTTCCCAAAGAATGTACGTAAGTGGGATGGGAAGCGGAAGTGTAGGATATGATAGCCATTTTTGTACGGTGGAAGGTCACTATTGCATGTGAGAGAAAAGCCAGAAACGTTCAATAATGGATCAGTCAAAATCAACTTTTTGTACATTGCTGACCATTGTACTACTGTTATGCTTCTCGGTCGCCAAGTCCAAATTAGGCCTTTTTATTTGAGAGTGCACGTCTGGCCTTTGCACTATCAAGGGTTTTCTGTAAAACAGCAGAATGATAACAGACGAGCCGATGGCCAGTTTGTCGGTTCATAGGCCTCTTCTGAAAAACCTTGCTGAGTCAGTGGCACACGACAAGGGCCAATGGCTTCTTAAGTTGGTGGGCCACACTCGTCACGTCACAGTGCCACCGGCGGCTTTCATGGTACCTTTTAGAGAAAACTTATCTGATGAAAACCACCACGCCCCTGATTCTGCTGCCACTTGTATACGACCGCTTACTCAGCTAGCATGAGCTTCATTTATGCATGGCTAACCACTTCAAGGAGGCCGTTTACTTGTCCGCAACCCAGGGATGCACGCAGGTGGTCGAAAACAGAAATTTGCCGGGCATCCTTAACACGGATATGCCGCGTCTTGCAACCAAACTGTGATGGTAGGTAGAATGTCATCGCTCGTGTCGTCATTTTGTTTCGACTCAGCTCCACTTAATTAGTCTCGATCGCGTGCACTAGGATTTGTGACCTGTTTCGACCTGAATTCCCATTACACAGTTGGATGACCGCTGTAAATATTATTTTCTTTCCATCTCCCCCAATGGACGACATACTATAGATATGGTGTATCCATCATAACCTATGGACAAACGGGAACCGGTAAAACATACACAATGCTGGGTGCACCAAAAAAACCGGGTATTATTCCCAGAGCAGCACGTCATCTACTAGTTCAATGCACTCATCGTGCTCCGTTGTGGACTTATCGTCTTAGCATAGCTGTGGTACAGGTAAGCATGATGATTTAAATGATACGAACAGCGGCACTAGTAGCACGGCCAAACTCGTTTAACTGACGCTACAATCTAATCATGTTGTGGTACACAATTTATTGATTTCTATCAAAATATGCAGTTTTCATTCGCATTCGCATGCCTTGGAGTTGTTCTTATCAACCATGACTGGTGTGTACAAACAAATATATTTGCAATTGACGAAATCACACAAAAATATCAGATTTCTATATCGGCTTACCCTTTTACAAACGACGGGCTTGTTTCTGATATGCATTGTCCAGGATGTAAGTTTATTTAACTCGAGATCTGAGTTGCTAAAACATCCACGGACGGGGAGATCTGCTCAAAGTTCACGCTGGAAATGACAGGATCGCGTTGCTGACGATCATTCAGAGCCTAAACTCATAAGCAGACATAGATATGGCTAACATAAGAACTCATACGTTCCAGTTGGGAAAGTGCTGACGACCGCGAAATCATGAACAGCATAACTGTAGTCACATTCGGACTCAATTGTTCCGGCTTTGTGTTTTCGATAAACCAGAATCTAATTCTTGGAATTTTGCAACTTTCACCTTCCATAACTTCGGAAAGTGCAAGACGATTTCGCCTCTACTGGCAGCATAGAGAACTTTTCCGAAAGTAGTTCGAAGGTATTGTCATTGACAAACTAGCATGTTCTCTATCTCCCTCCAACAAAGCAAACACTACGGAGAAAACGATGGACAGTCTCATTCCTAGGACATGCTTAGGTATCCGTGTCGACTGCTCTCACTTAGCAAAACTTTTGCTTGCATTGTTTTATCTCCTATTTCCTTTATTAACGGGATAATAAGGTACAGCAATTTCAGAAGAGGGGGCCGTGGCTGACAGAGGGCTGCCGAGTGGGGAAGTTGACCGGCGGTGGGAGGATTCGAACCCGCGTCCAAGTGGCACGACCTTATCTGCATGGCCACCGCCGGCCAGTCTGAGATGTCCTCCATTCCCGCACTAATTTTGCTCTGGCCATTAAGGGACCAGCCACTTTTATTTGCGTAATCATTCTCCACATACCGCTTTATTTTCTTATTTTCACCTTCCGGATCCACTGAAAGCTAACTAAGCTGATGAAAGACTCAAAATGATAGCCCATTTCCTTGAAAATTACCACTGAGAACATTGAGAAAACACAAGTTGGAGAACAAGCTTGTTTTCAATGATTCGTACTCATGCCATTAAATCACTAGATGTCTTGACAAAAAATTTTCCTAGAAGGACGACGGTGGAGAGGAAGCCAGTATACTTATCTCTGCCATTCAAAGGTGACACGCTAGCAGAGGTAGCACGACGAAGACTGACTAACGCTATCAATAAGACATTCTACGCAGCCAAGCTTCGTATCTTGTTCAAATCCCGTCCCGTAGTGTCATTATGGTTGAAAGACAAAGTCCCTGATTCTGCAGCCTCATTTTGTATCTATTCATTCACATGTTCCTGTGGGACAACGTAAATCGGCCGCACGACCAGGCGCTTGCCTGAACGCATCCGCGAGCACCACCCGGCATGGTTAGGCGCTGGAACAATTAAGTCACTTAATAGCGCGGTCGTTTCACGTCTAGCACAGACTAACCACACCGTAAGTGTGACGCCAGCTTTCCGGACCCTGTATAAGGTCAGAGGTCAACAATCCAGGTTAGCAAGGTGTCGCCTCTTGAGCACTGCGGAAGCTGTCACAATCCGTCTTCACAATCCTCCACTTTGTTTTCAAAAACGATTTGTGGTTGCTCGCCAACTCCCCTGGCCCACCCTCCGTCCCAACGCAAATCCTAGACAACAAAACAATTAACACAACACATTCTTGTGTATTCAGATTATGCATGATAACCCATTTCTCGCAAATTCCTTTATAGATCCCGGGTCTTTATCAATTGTGATGGGCAGGCTGATGGATGTTTGATATCAAGAGGCAATATTCTGTTATACATCACCCACCCGATAAATAATAAATGGCGAATTCGCCGCTTGCTATTTGTGCTGCTTTATTCAATTTCCCATATCGACGTGCAGAGATTTCTTCTTCTGTCCAAGTTCTAACTGTTACACTCAATCGGACAAAAGCTTTTGTACGCTTAGCTTAAGTTATATAGACTACTGAATTCCTATTTCCAATGCAATGATTATCACTGCTGCACATTAAATAGCATGTTTGCTTTCCAAATACTGCTTCGTCCGTATAGTTTTTCAACCTTTTATCTTTCTGTCCATTCCGTCCATTCCAGTCACGATTAGGCCGTGCTATAGGATAGCATTTAAAACCAGGGCAAACTAGTATAAGGTTAACTGAACTGAAGTAAACCAAACTAAACTGGTAAGATTTCATCCTTCGCCCGGTTTCTTATGGAGGCAGCTAAGAAAAAACCACAAAAGATGAGGAGCCTGAAAACCTATCCATTCTTGATGAGTTTCGCACTTTGACTTTCATCACTTACCTCAAATTAGGTTTCTTCAGCTGCAACTTGCAGTTCCTCTACTTTAGTGAAAAATTGTTTCCCCACAGCCCACATTATTTGTGTAATATTCGTAGGAATGACAAGAACCAAGGAGATTTTTTAGCGACATTAAGTGTAGGTTGAGTTCTTGCCAAAGATATTATGAATTAGATTATCCCGAACGCTAAATGACCGTTGAAACTGCTTAACCCTGATCTGAAAGCAAAATGTACGAACTTATAATGAACAAAAACCATACTATTCCCTGCATAGCGTCGGATTACGGGGACCAGGTGTCCATATATTCTTGTCAGGAACAAGAGCAGTGAATTTGCGGGCAGTCATCAGCTAAGTGAAGTGTTTTAGTGCAGACCCCAAGGCAATTTAGTTGTAACTTTAGCGAGTCAACAGCCGATTTGTGAAGCATTCTCCTGGTTTAGTGAGCTTTGATCTGATGGATTACGTCGTAACGTCTACGGTTTCGGATGACTCTGTGCACCTTCTTCATAGAATGCGGTCAACACCGGACTAAGGAGAGCATAACGGATCAGGACGATTGAGGATGCTGGAGCAAAATTGAAATCTGCGTGGAAATCCTAAAGACTGTCGACCTCACTGCTCTTCGAAGATGTCAAGCACTTATATCGTGGCGTATTTATGTTGTTTCTACCGGCTCATTCAAATCACCTGTAGTAAAGGAGTAAATATGGATGCAGTGTAATCCGTGAGACCGACTTACCCTCTATCTACAACCAACATCTTTTCACGTCGTATCAACATAATTTCACAAATTACATTTAATTCGCTCATGATCCCTACCTCCCATCTCCATTACGGTCAACGTTCCGTGGTTTATTATGGTTTACCTTGAGTCGGAGATCCGCAATAAGGTTAAAAACCTGGATTCTGAGAAGCACAGGACAGCAAGAACCGTCCCTACCTAGAGCTGCAAACGGCAATCGGAAGTCTACGATAGAAGTGAAGCTTTCTGTGTGAGGCTCGAATGTTTTGGAGAGAGCCAGCTCATGGAGTGCTCAAACCAGGCATACCTTAATAGTGTCGATTCTGATAGTACACGCAATTCTTTGTTGGTAAGTTGGTATGACTAGGCCGCTGTATAGAACACAGAAAATCAACCGGGTTAGAACAACAACAACGAGACAAGCACCATACATACCATAGTGCTTTAACAACGGTGCATCTGCATTCACCGTTTTTTACAATCGGCAAGGATTAGTAAAGGAAGCCTTCCCAACATCGGGAACCAGACCAAGTTTGCAGGCCATTTTGAAGAGAGCAAATAAAGAAAAATGAATGAGAGCAGCTTTCAGCAAACTCCCAAACATTTGGCTCTAGGCTGACATTCAGCCATCCCCCACACCCAGGCTTCGTACTATTCTACTCGACAGTTGTGAAAAGTGAATAGGAAGTTAATTGTTTGATAGTTGCCGATATTCGGCTCGCTCGTCTCAAAAGCGCTGTGAAAATGGAGTGAAGGCTTTTGTTGTGAGTAATGGCGCGGCGAGTTATTGCGAGCTGATCGATGAATGTTGTCTTTTAGCAAAAGCAATTGTTTTACAAAGACCCTAGGTCGCTGAGAAAAGCTTTGCGCGAACATGCCAATCCTTTTGCTTTTAGCGGTTTTTGCGTGAACTGTGTAAATCGGTATGAAGAGATGATTGTCCCAAAGAATAATGCGGACGCTAACCTTGATGTTGACTTTGGTTTGGGCTTACTAGGTAAGAAATGTTGTCAAATAGAACTACCACAATATGAGCCGACCGTTTATTTGGCTAGGGTGCCCATGTATCATGAGTAATTTAAAACGTCATGCAGATTGCAACGCTGATCATATCTTGAAGTAGAATAAGTTTAGTTGGCCGTAGCCCCAGAAAGCAGCGATTTAACCTTGCCTGGACTTTGCACTGATTCCGCTCGAAAACAAATATCCTCACCATGGAACAGTTAATGGGTACACCCAAACTTGGCCATATTGGTTCTTCACCAAAGTACAATTAGAAAATTATGTTTGGTGAAAGTGTAAAATGTGAGGGTAGTGCACATTAAGCCATCACGTCCGTTACCCGGTTCAGGAGATCGGCGCAACTGTGGCGACATCAAATTGATCATGTCATTTGATATGACACGCAAAGTATCCGCTTGTTGAAGTCAATTAGCGAGGGGATTAGCCGATCATTGAGGGTTGGCCACAAAAAGCCAATACAGATGACCCGTTTTGGTGCAATGAACGAAAAATTTGGTATCTGTTCGACTTAGTTTTTTCATTGGAGTTACGGGAGCTGGTGATAACGTATAAAAGAATGAACAAGTCGGCAGTTCACGAGTCAATATGACAGATGACGACCTTTCCCTTTCTACTCCAAGAGACATAACAGCCTTGATTTGTAAAACACTTCATCCAAATACGTCCACAGTAGACCTAATGAAATACCTTAATGATGAACTACCAGTTTATTACACTGAATCACCCGATCCATGATAAACCTACGAATGTGTCTAATTAGAATATATTTTGCTCCCCTGAGGTTTACAAAGAAGCAATCATTGATTTGTTGGGTGACCCTATTCAACCAACAAATATTCAACAACTTGGTCGCGTGAATTTGCATGATAATGGTCGACAAATCCTTTTGCGTGGAGCCAAAGAAATTGAAGTTCATACCGAAGAAGAAATACTTGAAGCAATTCGGTAAGTTTTGACGAGACAAGGTGTTGTTATTATTGACTATTGTACTTACTACTTTTAGCTTAGCATTCGGACTATTACTAAGATTAATAACCTGAGCTACGGTCATCATTGAGATCATTTTCAAGACAAAAGTGAACATCTGTTTATTTTAGAATATGCACGGGATTTAGGTTGTTACATAAAACTTCACTTGTGGAGACAAAACCTTGCTAAGTAATTTAAGTATTATCCAATCGAGATTGAAACCTGTCGAGCATTGTTGTTTCTCTTTCTCGAAATCTGCTCTTCAGAGTGCCACTTCTATCTGGAGATCGTTATCATCCGTTCCCGCTTTCTCAGATAAAAACAACCAGAATCCAACGGAAGAGATTCTCAGTCACTAAATAAACTCAGTACGTATTTATAGGTTGGTTTGCTTGTGACATTGCGCCTGTGCGACTGCTATCATTTCATTAGATGTCCGGGTCGCGCTTTGATTGGTCCATGCTGTTCGCAGCATTTCACGCGATTTAGTACATGGCGTTTTTTGTCGAATCCGGACCGTTCATCCTGATTCGTTGGCCAAGCTCACAATATGGGCTTCTTTTTGCATATTTGCACTTGCCTTCTGATCACGCCGCTATGTCAGCTGAGCGCTGGTAGCCAATGGGATAATGCGCGATCACTCTGGTCCCGCGTGCTACACTAGCTCGCCGTGTGGCATCATCGGGTTACACCCACGCAAGCGTGTTGCCATCATTTTGTCAGGCCAGGTAGCGCAACCACCGCTAACCAATGAAACCGCCTTATCAGATCCACGCGCAATGCCAATTACAATACCATTCCCTCAAAAAAACCAAGTTTGAAACCCCGTAATTTTGTAATGAAATAGGCAACAAATAAATTTAGAGTACAATTAAGATCCACAAATATTGCCTTATTCAACGCACAATGCTCGTATGACATGAAAATTGGGAAATAGAAATATAAGACTAACAAAGCAAGGCGATTTTTATATAGATCTGCAAGTCTATTCAAGCTTTGTTCGTACCGATTTGATCAAACAATGCGCTTGTCGGAAACGGTCCACCCCTTGATGAAAAGATCTTAACAACTGAAACTGTTCTCTTTGATGATGATCATCGAGGAAGTTCAAACTGAATGAGTAGTAAGTTTCCCGAAGAAATAGGTGATCTAGGTGCCAGTCAGGCCGATTTTTTACCAATAGTTTGCAGAAGATCACTGTTGGCTGAGATATATTAGCAGCGAGTACCGGGCATTAAAAAACCGAACCCAAATAAATCGATGCCGTTTTACACTTTAGCTACTGCACATAGATTGGGTAATAGTTCCACAATGAGTCTGGGATAGGTTCGAGATCACGAATGTACATTTGCCGGAGGGAGGGAGAGAGAGAGAAAAGAACGGCACGGAATGAGAAAAGCACACAACAACGAAAACCATCATAAACTAAACCCGTTGCCCCGGAAATACTGAATGGCTGTCAGTGCAAGTTGTCAATACCCACTTGAAATGGTGTAGATTTTATAAGCAACTAAACAGCTAATTCTCATCGGTGGGAATACTCGAAGTACATAATCTAGATCAGTTTCTAAATTTGCGATGAGAGCCACACGCTTGTAGACCCTCGGAAAATGCTTTGGCTAGTTTACCTACCAGAAACATTTCGGTGGGTAACAAAATGGGGCAAATTATGAGTAGCCAAAACGAGGCCATAAATCGCGTAAGCAATGTTTCCGCAACAGGCAATCTGGACAATTATTAATCACTTCCAAGGTATTTACATTTTGGTAAAGTCTTGAGCTAAATTCGGACGAAAACCTCCCATCTCTGGAAAGCCTGTGAAAATAATAAAAGCATTTTGTTGATCATTGGTCTAAAGCCCAAAGATGAGAGCACCTTATTGTACTCGTTTTGTTTTTATAAAACTTCATGCCTTGTACTGGTTTCTGGCTTTCATATCGCTCCCATTGACCAGTTCTCAGTCCTACTGTTTACAATTTCTCACACTCATTCTTATCTGCAATATTTGATCCAAATAGCACACTTGAGATAAGAGTCTCTCTGTTTGATGGCATATCAGTCCTCGGGAATTACACTATCCGGAGCGGGCACTTTTGTCTATCATAGAAGATAAGTAAGAAAATATGACAACTGCTTTTGGGTGGACAAATTAAATGAAACCATTTCATGAAGGCTTTAAAACAAAAGTCAAATCCGAAGTCACCGTGGTTATGCCAACCTCATTCTGAGGAAATAAGCAACGTCATTGTGTGACATCACGAAGGTACCCGCAAATGTATTAACCCAAATTAAAATTAAAGCGATAAGTACCACACCAACACTTGGCTTGGTGATCGATGCATCAAGGTAAATCACCTATAAAGTCCATAGTAGCCCCAAATGGTTATTAACCTTATTTGCTTCTGCACCAAATTGACGGTCTTTCAGGGATAGAATCCCAGCTGCCCGACAAAAGGGAAATTATCGACACAGCCGATGATCGAACCCGGAGCGGTCATGTTCGACGTGCATCGATGACACCGCTTGAAAGCAACCGGTCGACAGTCGTTCATATTAATTACCGTTTAATTTTACTAAATAAATTAGTCAACTAAATCTGACAATCTACTGTTCCAAGATTGCGTGAAATATGCTTCACGATTGATGCAACTCATAAAGAATCTAACCAAGCTTGTTTATACGCACTTTTTTCTCCTCTTCTCAGAAAGGCGCGCATTCGACGTCAAATTTCTGCTCATTTGCTGAACACATCCCCATCGTATTTGCACTTTATAGTCATACTACGGGTTCGTGGAGCGTGCTTGTTAACAACTCATGCGTTGGATTTGTACGAAATGAGTCACAAACAGTCAAAAATTTCTCATCCACATTTCCAAGGAGATCGTCATCCTATCGCTCCTCCGAAGCTAGGCAATATCAGTGGTTCATGCGGTGGTGATGTGGACTTCAATCAAGCACAACTAGTCACACACGGACTCTTAATGCTATGCGATCTGGCTGGGTTCGACTCGTGGAATCCAAGTCAGACACTGCTCCCACCAGTGACCACACAATCAATGCCCTCACCGAATTTACAACCACACCCAACTGCTTTGGATTTTTCGACAATATCCCAACCAATCAAGCACATGACCGAGCTGAAGCCGATAAACTCTATGGAATCTAGACTTTTGTCCGATCTAGACAGTGATCATCCAGTTGCGACAGCTACAAATGCGATTGTAACACCGGTTACTGGACTGGTTATACACGGCAAGGGACAAAATAAGGCGGATTCAGAAGCCATGGAAAATAAGTAAGTGTTTTTTTTTCATCAGGCACCTTCGAGTAAATTCAGCCGACATTATTTTCACATTTATATCATCATAAATCCAAAGCGACCGGGTCATGGCTAGAGTAAACGTTTAATATTCAAAGTATCCTGGCTACAGGAACTCGTAGACTGTTGCAGTTTAGGTATAATAATTCATGTCACTACTCAAAAGTAGCATGCACATTTCGGTCCCAAAATCTATTGAGTTTTAAAGCATTCTGTCAATGGTGAATTATCTCCTCTTCCATAAACTGATTTCTATTTTTCATTCTCAAGGAGAATTTTACTAGCCTGTTATTAATTCACACAAAAACGAACGTTCCAGAAAACTGGTTAACAATCACCTGGAGAATGTTGGTGACTTGCGAAATTTGTTTGCAGAACTTAAGAACAAAGATACACCTCGCTAGAATTCCTCAAAATACCAATACCATCTCTCCAGTTTGGTCAGATTTTGTAGAAAAATAAGATAATTCAGTGGTGACTCATCTGTGAACCACTTAATCAAACATGTAGCTTTTCTAGAACAGACGTGAATAACAAAATCCAAAATTTTCGTCTGCACAGTATATAGCTAAGAACAGTAAATAGTCCACTGTTTTAAGCACTGCCGCGTTCGCAAACACTTTTGGCATTAAATATGCGCGAAAATGGAAATTAGGTAATTGAAAATTGGCAGCGAAATATTTCGGTTGTAACATACTGTTCAGTGGTCTGATGTTCCTGTTGAAGTAATCTGCTCTAAGTACCTTTCTGAGTGACTCCAAGTAGCTATGGTCTTTGACTTTTTGCTTCTTGTAATATGAAAACTTGTTTTCCACTGACAACCTCGAAATTCAGTCGAAAAAACGAGTGGAAGAATAACTGATCCAAGTAGATAGGCTTCCACTCAGCCATGTCCCGCTGCCTTGCGGTCAGGTTCATGGTAAAACCAAAGGCTTTGCTTGAGAACCCTAATCGTTCTTCTGTTTAGTGGCTGGACTCCCGAGCAGTACACGTCCATCAATCCCCATGAGTTACACGCCCACAAATAATTCCATACTAGATTGGTCGTCGCGCAGGATAATCAGGACCGCGCTGCCCATTGCATCGAGCGCAGGTGCGATGGGTAGTGATGAGTATGCTACTGCTCAGAGTTCCCTTTCTTCCATTCAACCTGTCTACTCTGTCTCCAACCCAATATCCTTGTCCTTTCTGACTACCCAGTGTCCCCACTGATAACGCCCGATACTCGCAACGGTTTATTGTCAAGTATTGTAGAAGGTGGTTTTCAATCTGCTAGCCCACATTTTCTTAAGCCTCGTCAGCCTCTTGTGTTCCTTCGAAGGAATGGAAGAAACCATGTGAAGGTCAACAGCTGACGTGGCAACATGGAATGAGAAAATCCACAGCGAACTTAAAAAAGTAGGTGTCTCACGTCTTCGTCTTCGTATTTAGGGTCCGAAAGACTCGTCAGCAAGCTGGCTGGAGATGCTGGAGGATATGGCAATGAACCGCGAACAGTGGCGATCGTGTTGTCATTTTCTATCGAGTCAGAATGATTGAAAACTGTTTTCGTAAAGTTAGACTGTGTTCCGTGTGCTGGCTGTAGCGGCATCTTACACCTTTTCCCGCCTGTGAAGTCTCACTCCCTGTTCCCCTTGTATATTCAATCTTTTTATAGAAACGTGTAACTCTGGGGAAAAGGCAGTGGTCAGTGACGCTCGCTTTCCTGAACGATGATGATGTTGATGATGACTACAACTTAGAAACCAACTAAACCGTCTTACATCACCTCGCCCATGACAAAATGGAACATAAATGAAAAGATGAGACAACCTGGCCCAACGCCACTACTCCTGTCGAATGAACTTGATAGTTCACCGCATACCTTCACGCAGCTACAAGTATGCAAGTACAATATCCGAAGCAGGTTCACGAACTACTCCGGCGTACTACCCGTTAGAGCATTGATCGGTACTACCGGTCCGCTGAGTCCAAGCCACCTACCTTTGAAGTCGAGAAAAATTACGGCTGTAGGCCGGACGTGTGTGGGGGTGCTTCAGGCAACCACCCAAGAGCGAATACCTGGTCCATAAAGCCTCAACTTGGACGTAATCCACTCCGCTGTTCGCCAATGTTACCCCCGCGAGTCAGTGTCAAACGGCGCAGCACTACTGGAGCTAACACCTTTTTAACTATCGGAATCAAACTAATCCCGTAGTGGTTGTTACAGTAATTCCATGTGCCCTTCTTGAAGATGGGTGTCATCAACGACTCAAATCATGATCACGGGTTACACTCCACAATCCAAACGTCACGGAGCAAGCAGTCAAACAATTTTGCCAGTTTAAAAAGAATCCGGGACAGTTCCTTCGGACCCTCCGCTTACTGCAATATGGTCGGTTTGACTCAAACTACCTGTCAAGTTAGAGCCTACGTAGCTCTGCGATGCGGACTGTGTGGGAAATTCGCACTAGACAAGAAAAAACGATTGTCTGCACAAAATTGAAGAATCCAGTCATATTATCTGAAAGCTAACAGCGCAAACACAACGCCCAACCAAGCAAGCTTCCGATGCACTAGGTCTCTCAACCTGTACATTAAAATCATCTCCCACCACTACAATATCATAGTATTTGTTCTTGCCAACAAGAGTAACGAGCTCGTCGTAAAATACGTCTTTTTGCATGTCAGCATTGCAGTCTGTTGTGGCATATGCCGAGATGAAAAACAAGTTGCACTTGGTACAACTATCATCTCGAATGCCGACTGATCCCTGAAGTCTCAAGGCTTACAAACCACGGTTAACCGGGATCCAATCCAAAAGGGACACATCAGAGACTGACGAAGCATGAGAATTTGAGTCAGCGGGGTAAAAACCACTGAATACACTATTTGACAATGAACATTTGCGAGTTTCGAGTGTGCTATCAGTAGGGGGGCATTAATGGTAGGCAGCGACGCCTAAGATAATCAATCGGGGATGAAAGAGACGGGTTGAATACAAGAGGGGGACCTCTGAGCAGTGGCGTACGTATCACTTAACCACTCCGCTCGATGCAATGGGCAGCGAGGGCCTAATTATCCTGCGCGACGACCGATGCAGTATGGAATCATTTATAGACGAGTAGCTCATGAGGATTGATCGACAAGTACTGCTGGGAAGTCCAGTCTTTAAGCAGAAGAACGACTTTGGTTCCCACCCTCAGTCTGGTTCTAACAAGAACCTGTCTAAAGGACAGAGGGAGGTGGCTGAGTGGAAGCCTATCTACTTGGATCAATTATTCTTTCACTCGTTTTCCAACTGAGCTGCCAACTCAGATCAACCTCCGACCGAGAAGACCAGGAAACTGCTTCGTCTGGCCTCTACCCATTGACTTACGAGGCATGACTGGATCTTCGGCTTGAGATAAGCCATCTTGTATAGCTCGTTGGGTCAAGGTGGCACGCAATGCTTCATACCATGCCAACGTGCCATCTCCTTTTGACAGCCTTATTTGAGTTCATCGGTTGTATATAACCAGCAGTGTTTGAATCTGAGTCTTCCAGCTTGAGATCGTTTGACCACTGAGCTAATAGCTCTCGTTCAGGCTAACAAGAAGCACCAAGTTCAGTTGGTTCAGACCCCGTCAGCAACCAGAGTCACCAGTGCCATGCTAATTCAAAATAAATAAAGTAAGTGTCCCGTTTATTTCGACTGAAATCTCATCAAGTTAGGTCATCACGGGATGGATGAATATCTCCGCTACCTGGCACCACTCTTGAGATTCATGTATGCATCACAAGTACTTGCGACTAATGAGTGAGAATGATGTTACCTCGCTTGACTGACTACCCTCCGGGTAGTAATTCACACACAAACCTCAGGTCATCCGACCAAAGCTACACTCGCGAATCTGTTGCATACCATCCGTTCCCTATGAGAACGACATCCAGACAAACTCTACTTGCCAATTTGCATTGGTCTGAACGGGAGCTGGTGACACAGTGCTAAAATAGTTTCCGTTTGGAAAGCAGGGGTTCAAAAGCTACGCATGATGGTAAACGTGCACAGGGGGTGGACTCGAATGAGAGCGGAACTCGAAGCAGGTGATTTCCGAATGCATGCTTTAAAGGGTGACTTGAGATTTTTCCGTGAAACACCCAACCTGAAGAGCTGTTACTCTACCAAAACAAAACCAACCTCGCATACTACTCGCGAGTAATTGTAGGAGATGCATGAAAGTTGAATAAACTAAAATCTGACAAGACGTCCAAATTTAAGGTTGATTTGAAACCAAGCACGACTTCGTTGGTCAGCTGTAATATCTGGAAGTTTCTTGCCGGATAAGTCATTCAATGAATAACAATAAGAACGCCAAAAACGAATGAACCATGTGCCACAACACGAACCGAACTCAGGATCCGATGCATTTTACCGTTCAACGTCAAAGGTGAGACACGCGGTTAGCAAAAGTTAGGGGCAATTATTAAACTGATCATATTCAATATCCTTCCATAAGATATCTAATTCGTTTCCCGCAGAAAGCCTTCGCGATAATTTTGTTCTTGTCACTGAATGGACGACGATTACCACCAGGAACACGTCGTGCTTTCCCATTTGAGCTTCACTTGTGAAAAACACTAAGTTGGCTAAGCTATTAAAATCAATGGTTACACAACTCCAGCACAGCCGCAGATGAGGCAAGCAGCAAATGAACAGAAGAACTCTAAGTGAAAAACAATCAAGCAGTGAAAGTTGAGCTTGATGCTGATATTGCAAACGTTTCATCACTAGCCGAGGTGACATTGATAGCACGTTGGCGGTGATCTCTGCATTAGTCTGTATTTATACCAAAATTACCTCAGATTTCGCTTTAACCTCATTAAGCAACTTGATTTCGAAGCTGGTCCGTTTTGCTGACCTCGGATTAGTAGCATGGCTAAATTTAGTAATTTGACTATAACTCACCTTAGGAATGATCTCAAAGTGAAAATGTTACTAAATTTTGCAATTTGAAAATAAGGTGGTTCTTTTCTCTTCTCAATTTTTTTTCTAATGGTTTTCGTTACAATAAGTGACCCTGAAAATTTCTCACCTGCTATCAATTACGCAATTTTATCTAGTTCATGCAAGTTTTATGAGTAATTTCTACAACATTCTAAAAAAAGAATTCAAAATACGTCTTTGTGAAAGTTTTGGGATCCTTAGCTATGAGTCAGAACGAATTGGGGTTGCCACTTTCCCTCTTATTTCCCGAAGTAATGATCTCTATCAACAAATTCATTCTGCACACGCATGGAACTGGAGCAAATGTGCATTTCCCCTTGACTAAAAACAAAAATGGAGCGATGCAACGTCGAGTAATCTCCTTAGCGCAGCATTTATTCGTATCACCCCTCGGCTCGAACTTTGCAACCACAAACCAAGGGCCTGACTTACTGTGTTCTGTTGAGCCCACTGATTGTCTCATTTTTCTCAATTGATATATACTATGTATGTCAGCTATCGCGAAATGGACCATCAAGGAGTAGGAGTGACGCAAATCCCAAACACGCCTGTGTTCGAGTTCAGAGCCGGCTCTAACGACCCGACATCAGCATACTCAAAACGATTTGGTAGCTCATAACCTTGTCCAGTCAGGCGCATTCAAAACCGCGCTAGCTGATAACTCATTCATCTTACACTGAGGATTTCAAGATAGTGTGGGGGAGCTAGATATTTTATAGTACGTAAAATTCACTTAATTGCTACGTATTAAAAATTCAACGCCACGAGTAGCAATGGGACTACCTACCATCTGCATGCCAAACATACCCTTTCATCACGGTCTCAAAGGAAAACTATGTCAGTTAGTAGCGGTCACTGAGATGGCCTTTCATGATATTGAGTTCTCACCTACGTAATTCTCGCTTAGGGACTGTATACACGATGGCGTGGTGGCACCAGGAAATATACACTATGCGGCGCCAGTTTTTTAAGGGTAATATCGAAATGGATTTTTTACTCGATACCATTCATTTTTGATTGCATCTTGTTTTCCATCTTAGATGACATCCCAAGCACGAATGAGCATTTCTGATTCACAACATGCATAAAAGTAAAAATCTTTGCACAACTGCGTGAAGCTTTGAAGTCCGGACCTACGAGGTCGTACGATCAGATGGGTTTGGAAACTGAGCAACCAAATTAAATAACACAAACGGCAGCGTACTTAACCCTGAAATGTCACTCTTCATACCTATCCAATCTTTCATTGCGGATGTTATTTTCCATACATCATTGACGTAGCCATCCACCGGAAACTGCAACGTAAATAAATCGGATGAAACATCACATGAAATGGCCACGAAAAATTGATGCAGTATTACTTCACCCTCTAGTCACAGTTTCTTCATGCAGTCAGACCATTGAGTTTATTCGTTCCTGTTTGTCATCCGCCATGCTGCGACAAGTAGAAATCGACATACTCGATCGACTTTTTTAGCACGCACAGTAAGAAATTACGGCCCAATCATTCTCTCACAAACCTCTCTACTTTGCTCAGACACTTAGGTCGCTCTCTGATTACCCTGTCCCGGGTAATTGACGCGCTGGTGGAGTCCGAAGGAAATGCGAAATCTCACATTCCTTACCGGGATACGAAACTGACACATCTGCTCAAACCTTGTTTGACCGGTGATGCGAAATGTATGTTGATTATCACACTAAATACACAACGCGCGTGCTTGGATGCATCATTGCGGAGCTTAAAACTAGCATCAAAAGCGTCACAAATCGCCCTTGGACAAGCTAAAAAGAATGCTACCCTGCGTGGGGGGATCCGTACGTTCACGTAGTCGCACCTGTCAATCCGCAAGATTACAGAGCAGCAATGACTTCAGTCCTGCTTGACGGATGTATAAACAACCATGACCATGCCTTCGAGGGATATGAATTTCCCACTCGAGCTCGATGTGGATTTACCGTGCAATCTTACCCCTGGTCAATAAAAAAAAACAATTACAATACAACGTCAAAAATGTTATCCTTATGTATGCTTGGCTGCACTATGACACTACCGGTTCCTATTTTTTTATCGCACCTGTTCAAATAACACAAATACTGTGTTCGATTATGAGCACACATTTGTTCTCACAGCCCCGTTATTGAACACCTATTTCTCTCTCCTGATGAAATACAGAGAGATATTAAAACCCTAATTCTTTGTTTGATTATTGCAAGTTAGGAGCTAACACGGGTTGAATCAGATGAACACAATCGGTAATTTCCAACTTGTATACCATTGTTCGTGCTTGTTTCCTGCAAACCGCGACCGAGAATGTTTGATGCGCACCAAAATGGCGTTTACGTGACGCATCACGGTTATTCCAAGAACGCGAAGAATCCTGTTCATTGAATTGTAATCACAACATAAAGCCTTCCTCGATCTTAGGCTTCTTGTGGTGTAATCATCCATCGAAGGGACGCGTTGCTGTGTATGCAAATGGTCGTAAAATGCTAAAGGTCGTCGAAGAAACAGAGCCCTATGGGGCGCAGTCAGCAGGCCGCCATATTGGTTACACCGTGAGTGTTGATGCTGGTTGACACGATTAATGGACTTCGGTAGATGCCGGTTTTTATTGTCATTGTTCTTTCTAAGCCAATTGTATAACATCGTTGATCCCCTGTGTACTATTGTTTCGTTCAGATCAATTGAGTTTAGAAAACCATTAATCTTGCACTTAGTTCTCATTTTGGGATCTTTCGCTGATGACAGTAATTACAGGTCTGGAAGCAAAGTGCTATATCACTATGCACTGACTGCCACTAAAACCGCTCCCGAATCACCATTTATATTTAAGGTAGGCATCTTGTCTCGAGAATGTTACTTGCTGAAGTACCTATCTTGCACGACGAACCGTGTATCAGAACCATGGGCGATTCCGTCCATGCACTTTCTTTAACCATTAAACCAGACATCTACACATAAACCAAGAACAAGAGGGAATACTCACCAAACGACAGCAGTAATTTATCACTGTTTGCTCGCGCGCACAGGCCATCCTCTAGAAACGGCGTTAGAACAGAGATTACATGGATATTTTGTTGCGGCTAAGAGTCCGCTCATTTCTTAGTCGACTGGATTGACTCCAGCCGAAACCAATAAGTCAAATAAGTCGTCATCAGTTTTCACCAGTGCCAGCTGACTGAAACAAACTGGCCTGTGGATGATAATTGTTACACTAACGATTGTCATGACAGTGACTGTGTGACTTTGAAAGCTACTCCATCGAGATATTCATGATAAACACCTGTACGCATTCTGTCATCACCAAGCGATTCATGAAAGTAGTTCCTGGAATTTATGAAGCCATAAACTGAGTGGCTACTCGCCTGAAAGATGAATTTCCGATCAAGAAGATGAAGATAGAAGTGCTTCACGAATAAATCGCTTCGCATCGCACAATCTTAATTTTTTTATTGATGTGACCCGCCTTTTGTTTCTACCTCAAACCGCCTTTACTGCAGAGCCAAATAAACTGAATAGTCGGAAGGCAAGCATAGGTAGAAAAAAACAGTATTCTAACCCAAGTATGCGCCGGTTGCCGTAGTGCAGTCCGAAGTGCAAACAACAGAACAACCATCGTTATGACGGAAAAGAACTGAAAAACGTTTTATTGAGCAGTTAGCCAATTCTCGTCCGATGGTGATTCGACGAGGGCACAGAGAGAATTGCAAACAACTGGTAGTGCCAGATAAGGAATGAGAAATATTTTACCATCGGTGAGGTGGACACAAGCAGTGAACCTGACAGCTTCATAGAGAAATGTCTGATTTCGGTTACGCATATAAACCAAGCCATGAAATAGTTTGTGATAAGTAAGCGATTTGCTTGCTCGTTTGCGAAATCGAATAATTTCAACCGGGATTGGTTACTAAAAGCATAATGTCCACATTTTCCAAGAATATTTCTACTGAACAAGCAAGCATCGATAACATTCACATCAAACACGTCATACTGACAAACGCCTTTTCCATAGTCACATGTTCATATAGATGGACTGATTATCCAAAGGGAAAAGGAATTGAACAGACACAAGAGGAAATTGAAAAAGAATGCCATAGTGAAAAATAAGTTATACAGTCCAGCCGTACAGACGCACTTTATCAACCATTCGGAATCAGCAGACAATCACATGATCAACACGGTTGACGGATAATCTGCACATCACTCAGGGCATCCAACCACTTACCTGGCACATAGTTCGGAACACAACCACGAAGAAATAAAGCGATTGTTTAACATACGTTCCTCGTACATTTTCTCACTCCATGTAGCACAGTCATTGTATTGTACGGCACTGTACAGAGTTTGCATACAAAAGGTAGCCAGCAGCTTCTTTCACGAAGTTGAAAAAAAGTAAATTAGGGCACCCTATGGTAGATGAGTGTTAGCCAGACGAAACCAAACGCAACCAACGAAAAAAAGCATGCTCTGGTAATGCCACATTCCGAAACTCCACGTTAGTCACCCGGTCACCACATTCAACCACAGCCATACTACGCAGATATCAATGACTGAAAACTTTCAAGCAACGAATATGTCCGGCACGTAAACTCCATGTCTTGTATCCATACAGTGGAAAGGAGCATACTGCGCCACAATTCACAAGACCTGCAAACATCAACGACATATCACACGGACGCAACAAACGCTACAGTTCAACCTATGCTGCGCCAGACTAGGAGAAGCGCGCCCTTACTTCCACTGTCTTGCTACAGTCCTTCGTGATGCAGCTGTCAAAGTAATGGAGACAGTCCATAATCATTAGTTACTCTCCATCGAACATTACGTTCGGGACTACTATCGTCCAGTCCTGTAACAACACTTTATACCTTTAAAGGTGCAAAACATATCTCGAATAAATCTATGGCTCCATGAGTCTGAGTAGCGCAAGCTGCGCACCTTCCATACTTTCGAACAGTCGCACGAGGTCGATTGTGCAATTTAGGTCACAGCCAATTCGACACCTAAACCTCAGAGACCTACTAAACCATCTTCCATCACCTCGTCCATGACAAAACTGAACGGAAATGAAGAGATGAGACAACCTGGTCTAACGCCACTAATCGTTTCGAATGAACTCGGTAGTTCGCCGCCGAGATGACAAACTGCACTTAACACAACTATCATCTCGGATGCCGACTGATCCCTGAAGTCTCAAGGCATGCAAACCACGGTTAACCGGCATCCAATTCAAAAGGGACACATCAGCCTTGTCACTGAAGGCTATTCTTACACCACTTTGACTCATAGATTTAGCTACTTCGTCTCGTGAGATGCACAGAAAATTTGTGAACAGGGACATCAGGCGCAATTAATTGAATTACTCTACTCCAAATCTGAATTGATGCGTTCGTGACACAGCAGACATCAACCGAAAGTGAGTCCACTGTCACAGCCACGTCTGTTGGCAAGCCTGTGAGAGAGTGCGCACATTGAAGGAACAGAAATTCAGAAGCTGCAGGGGATAGAGAATGCGAGCTACCAGATTGAAAACCGCTTACATTAATCACATGCGGAGACATTTTAGTGGACAACTTCAGCAGTCGTCCACCCGGATTAAGACCGAATTGACCAGCGTTAAATAAGTTTTGTGGGAACGGATCGCTTTGTGATCGAAGGGATTGGTCGCATTTCCCATTCAGTAATGCCGACTGAATGATTAATAACCACATTCAAGCTATGTCGGAAAGCGTGTCGATCAACGTGCTCAGTAAATGATACCTGCTATCTTATAAGAACACTCGACATCCGTCCAACGCCATGCGACAACTTCAGATTTTCTTAAAGTCAAAGTCTGATCCACATTGATTATGCTACAACGCACTAGCTGTACTTATTATTACTGTACTCTGTATTCTATCATTAAATGGAAAATGAAGCAAAGCTTAATGTGAACGAATGAAGGGAAATGATAGAAAAGTGACAGGACCGCAATGTGATATAGCTGTAGCGAACAAGAGAAGCTGATTAAAAAGCATTACATAAGGCATGGCAACCGTCGTGGAGGGTTCAAAATTGCCCATTTTGATCAGACATACAAATGGTTCCATACGTATAACTACTAGAACTGCTTCAAAAGGTACCAAGCTTTTTACGCAACCGGAAGATAGTTAGCGATTTACCGAATGAGAAATAAGACAATGAAGCTGAGAATCACATTGTTGGAATTAACATCAGAGGGAAGCCTGTACAATGCTGTTCGTGGCAATACCCCAAACAGCCATGAACATAGTTAACAAATCATGCATACGGTAAAGTTGATGCTGAAGAAGTTACGGTTGGATCAAGCATGCATCGATCTACACAGCTGTACCACGTTCCAAATTTTGCTTGATCTCGGCCGTGTACTTTCCGTAGTGGCGTTCCAGCAGCTCGTTGTAACGCTTGTTCCGCTCGTTGATGTAGTCAATATCAGCATCGGCATCAAACGGACGGCGCCGGCTGTAAGAAGGACGTTTGGCCGCTTGTTCGATGATCTGTTTTGCTAGACGCTCCACGACTTCCGGTGAATCTTTGCGATTCACAAGACCAATTGTGTGAGCTGAGGGAAACATCAAATCGCCACTGAAAACCGAGTAAAAGTAAACATAAACTTTAGTATACGTTCGTTCCAAGTGAATATACTATTAATGCAGTTCTGAAAAAAATCTTACCTTCAAACAGCTCTATTCTTACGATTAACGACCTCACTGTGTTTTAATTATAATCGCTACGTGGCGTCACCGCTCAACCAAAGCTGAATTAAAGATAAGATATTGGATAAAAAGCACGAGTGAGGAAAGAGTGCGAACCTAAAAACACCAATAGCCGAAGCACTATCTACCCATTGCGAGGTCCTGTTGCAGGCTAACCAACAGTGCAACCCATTATACATACACCAAGACAGTATACAAGCAGCACGCATACCAACACCCGAATCTGCTCGAATTCAACGCGTCTTCAAAGGATTGGGCTGTGAGGTCCATACCTAACTGCAGAACTGTTTTATGACACGCACCAGACATGTGTAGTGGGGGGGACATTTTCCACAAATACTAGGACGCATTATTCGGAGAGGGAGAAACGAGAAACGTGTCAATGAAACATGGAATGGGACAGAACGACATAACGTCTCAATAGGTCCGGAGTGGTAACGGTCCTGAGGACAGCGAATTGTCGTCTACCACTGTGATCGGTGGATCTGACATTCGAATCTCTGAGTTTTTTGGTGACAGACTCTCAGTCCATTTGACCAATATAGATATTGTCTCCCAATTTCGTTGGGGGGAAACTAAAAACATGACAGCGGTCAAACAACGAGTCCTTCAATAACTGCCAACCGCAACGGCCACCTCTCTGAGTTGCACGAGACTGCTTTCATTGCCAGTGTATATACAACTTATAACAGGTGGTCGGATTTGGGACCAACGCCACAAACTAAACTGAAGAGATTCAGTGGGGCTATCGGTGTAAGCGACAACGTCATCCGATATATTGCCAAGTTATGAAATAATTCCCCAAACGACAAATCTTTCGTGACTTTACCTAACATCCTTTTCCTAAGAAAGCTTGACTCAGCAAACAGGAGGGAAGAAAACCGTACTAAGTATCGCTACGCTGGAAGTCAGGTTTTCAATAAAAACCGGAAACCTGGATCTTACCTCACATCGATCATACGGTAAAGGTGTGAACGAATATCAACCGGTTACCCTCATATGAGAATAAGATTATTTCCATATGCATCTTAAATATGAAAAGTAAAAGAATGATGAAAGCGAACCATAAGAAATCCCATTTTTCCAGATGAACTAGCGTGAAAAGTTTAAATAATCGTCAAACCGGATTTAGTTTTTCACATGCAAGGACTGAAGAAGTGAAATAATCATATCTTCAACGTCAATACCCCAAAGGAAAGACGGAAGAATCATTGGGGCAATTCTATCAAACCAAGGACGATGGAATGATTATATATATATATATATATATATATATATATCACAGTTGTGATTCTTCTGTGGACTCTTCGACGAAGAGCTTCCATGCACACTCCTGTTGCTACAGATTCGATTCTGGTGAGAAATATCAATCAATTCGGAGTGTACAAGTATGTGGATGTTTAGACAAGAGAGCATCGGGTACGCATACCTGACGAGCGACAATAACCGCGAAACCGGTCGTGTGCTCCCGGGCTAATTTTGTTTACGCATCCAGATACTACTTCCTGCTTATATATATATATATATATCCTGGGGCATTCTGCCCTCGTTCCTAAGGTTGGCTCAGCCCAACTGACAAAGAATTATCAACGAATCACAGTTGTGATTCTTCTGTGGACTCTTCGACGAAGAGCTTCCATGCACACTCCTGTTGCTACAGATTCGATTCTGGTGAGAAATATCAATCAATTCGGAGTGTACAAGTATGTGGATGTTTAGACAAGAGAGCATCGGGTACGCATACCTGACGAGCGACAATAACCGCGAAACCGGTCGTGTGCTCCTGAGCAAATTTTGTTCACGCATCCAGATACTACTTCCTGCTTTTATATATATATATATATATATATATATATATATATATATATATCTTACACCCGCTTGAAAACAAGCATGGTGCCAACGGAACAATGTGTAACTAGAATTTTACAGAAAGTAGATAAAAGAAGAATAATAGCAACAAACAACGATAAACCAGTTGTCTTCTATGTTTTCACTGTAGTTATTGTTTTTTTTAGTTGTTTTCGGATTTTTCTAGGGGCAGCGAGTTCCACAGACAGGCTTCGAATTATTCCGAACATCGACTTCAGTCTCGAGGCATATATCTCACCGTCTCCTACCAACAACAATCATCATGCTTTCAGGCCCTAACCAGAAAAGCGGGGGGCACCAACCGGGGCCAAAACCGAAACTAACTTCGTCATACTTCTACACTAGGTCATAGCCCGATCGCTGCGTCGCCTCTTTCAGTCTTCCTCAGCACGTGTAAAAAGAGCGAGAAAAGGTAGACGATGAGCAGGCATACGCAATACGTGTCCGAGCCACCGAAGGCGACGTAGAGCGATTATCTCAGTCAGAGTACGGCTGTGTGCATCTGACACACGACGACGCACCACGTTATTGTTCATCCGATGTTCCCACCAGACTCCAGCAATGCTTCAAAAATACCCGTCGTCGAAATCAGAAATTAGCTGAGCATCCGCAACGCGGACAGTCCAGGTCTCACAACCATAAAAAACAGTACGAGCTGTGGCATTGTACACTCTTCCCTTTAGCGAATGTCGGATGTCATAGCAGCGCCACAAGTGACGTAGGTTAACGAAAGCTGTTTTGACTTCCACAATTCGTGATGTGACCTCTTCCCTTACCATTCCGCCAGGATGGACCAGGCTCCTGAGGTACTTGAAGCTATTAACTACGTCCAACGGATCACAACAAAGGGTGGATGGAGGCACAGGATCTTGCCGGTCCTGAAAAATAACTTCCACCTTGCAGGTGCAAAGCACATACTATATCTTAGATATTTGGCAAGCAGTCCAACTCATGTTGAGTTGCCTGTATTGCAGTGCTCAGCAAGATAATATTATTCGCATACTCAAAGTCGAAAACCTGTTCCCCGGGAGGAGTTCAACCACACATAAGGTACTTTAATGAACTTCTTTGACGATATTGTTAAAAAGCGGGGATGTAGGACAGCATTGCCTTACTCCAACGGAGACGACGAAGTGTGGCAAAAGCTGCTCATAAGCCCTAACCCCACCTGACCTATGATGGTAAAACACTTTGAGGACAGACACTTCTCAGGGTCTCCATTGCTCAACGAGCGGTGCTATAGTGAAGATCTATCAACAGAGCCAAAGTCCATGAGATTTCTAAACACGACTATCGTTGGCCTTTGCTAAATAAAACGGTGCTCAAACAGCTGTTTCTCGCGAGCTTGCTTTCTACAATTATTATACAACTTGGGAAGAATGATAGACGAAATCAGCTCTAGTGTTATCGAGACTAGGTGAATGCACCCATGGTTTGAGCAGACATTGCGTGAGGCCTTGAAGATAAAGACAGCAGTCGACTGCCCCGGGATTTTTTTTTGAAATACCGAACATTTGAGAACCGATTTGAAATCCTCAGCTCTAAATAAAGCTGCCGAAAGGCCACCGGAACTAGCCGCTTTATAACATCTGAGGCTCGGATTTTCTTGTGGATCTCCGTCCCCCGTTGTGAATTAGATGAAACAGGCCAACGGATGCCTACAGAAACAACTACAGGAGAGGCTGACCTGAAATTCAGCTAAGATGTACTGGAACGTGCTCCGCCCAACGTACAAGACGTCGCTGCAAGTTATAGACAGGCGAACTGTCGACTTTACGGAACGTTTCGCTAACACCGGTAGTTCGAATGAAGTGAAACAACTTGCGGGGATTTCTCTTAGCAGCAGCATTTTCTATCTCCAAAACTCGTTGAAACCACCAGATCTCGCGATCCCTGAGCACGCTTGTTCTGAATTCCCGTCTCGTTCCGAGCCATTCTTCATTCTACCTGCAACTAGTCGGGATGGTTTGAAGTGAGTCAAGAATGCGCAGAGACTGAGCAGAAATCCAGAGTGTCCCAACGCGACGAGTCAGGGCACAACTCACGAAACTATCAGAATGCAAGAAATTCTCGATAAGCTACCAGTGCTCATTGATGTTTTGAGGTGCAGGCAATCCTAATTTTTCAGTCAGTGCGCTTCCAAATACTGATAGGCGAGTCGGATTAGATAGCTTGAAGCGGTCTAGCCGACGCGCTATACCGTGTTTTTGAGCACCCACCAAATCACATGGATAGCTTAATTCAAACCAACGTATGGTCCTAATCGAGGGGATACTCCAGTACAAACAACAGTCTTATAGTCCCATCAATTATGGCTAATGACGATGTAGTCGACTTGTGTCCACTGCTGATTCGAAGAAGGAGGACGCCAGGTGGCGCACCGGCAGTTGGAACGTCTCATGTTCGCACTTACGAGAAACAATTGATGGTCTGAACACAGCCAACAACTGTTTCTCGTTTTCAGAACGTCAGGAATCGAGAAAGCCCCTAGGGCCCTGCTTCATGATATTTGGAACGAAGAGCGTATTCCGTTATCGTGGAGTGAGTCAATGACTGTAACAATCTTCAAGAAGGGCACACGGAATTAGTGTAGCAACCATTGTGCGATTAGTTCAATTCCGATAGTTACTAAGGCCTTAGCTCTAATAATACTGCGCCGTTTGACACGGGTTTGCAAGAGAAACATCAGCGAACAGCGGGCCGAACTTCGTTCAGTCACTAGAAACGCAACACACGCACCGCCGCCCTACGATCGCAGTCTTTCCGGACTTGAAAGGCTCGTTCAACTCTGTGGATCGACCAGCATTAATCAGTGCTCCCTACCGGAAGTGTATGCCAGTGAAATTCGTGAACCTGTTGCGAGTATTGTACTCGCACACCTATGGTCGCGTGCGGGTATATGGTGAACTATTAATTTCATTCGAAACGACTAGTGGCGTTCGACTAGTGTGCCATCTCTCCATTCCTGCTCAACTTCGTCATGGACGAGATGATGGAAGGTGCTTTAGTGGGTCTCCACGATGTAGGAATCGAACTGGGAAACGGAGGGAAGCCATGTGACCTAGATTACGTAGACGATATTGTCTGTCCGAATCAGCGGACCATGCACGACGTGCACTTGGCAGACTGTCAAGATCGGTTGCTCGATTTGACATGTGTTTTTCACCGTCAAAGTGTTGCAGGACTGGACGACAGCAGTGCAGAACTTGGTGCTAAGTAAACCGTTTCACTAACCTTGGTATCTGCGTGTCGAACGATGGTAGCTCGGCAGTGGAGGTAAACACACGTATATCCAAGGCTCGAGCAGCCTACGCTGGACTGAAGCACTGAAGTTGAAAGGTGGTGCGTAGTGTGCCACGGTGCGCTCAGTTCTGTCGTACGGTTGCGAGACATGGAGTATGCGCCTAGGAGATGTTCGTCTATTAGAGGTTTTTGACCACCGATGTCTACAGCTTGACGTAGTGTGACGACTTGCGTGCCTTCATGATCCAACGGGCTATACAAGATGACTTATCTCAAGCCGAAGATCCAATCATGCACGAAAGATCAATGGGTAGTGGCCTGAAGAAGTAGTCTCCTGGTCCTCCAAGTCGGGGATTGATCTGAGTTAGCAGCTCAGTCGAAAAAACGGGTGGAAGAATAACTGATCCAAGTAGATAGGCTTCCACTCAGCCATGTCCCGCTGCCTTGCGGTCAGGTTCATGGTAAAACCAAAGGCTTTGCTTGAGAACCCTAATCGTTCTTCTGTTTAGTGGCTGGACTCCCGAGCAGTACACGTCCATCAATCCCCATGAGTTACACGCCTACAAATAATTCCATACTAGATCGGTCGTCGCGCAGGATAATCAGGACCACGCTGCCCATTGCATCGAGCGCAGGTGCGATGGGTAGTGATGAGTATGCTACTGCTTAGAGTTCCCTTTCTTCCATTCAACCTGTCTACTCTGTCTCCAATCCAATGTCCTTGTCCTTTCTGACTACCCACAGTGTCCCCACTGATAACGCCCGATACTCGCAACGGTTTATTGTCAAGTATTGTAGAAAGTGGTTTCCAATCTGCTAGCCCACATTTTCTTAAGCCTCGTCAGCCTCTGAATCTCGGCTCTTTTAATGTGTGCACTTCTCACAGGCTGGCCAACAGACGTGGCTGTGACAGTGGACTCACTTTCGATTGATGTCTGCTGTGTCACGAACGCATCAATTCAGATTTGGAGTAGAGTAATTCAATTAACTGCGCCTGATGTCCCTGTTCACAAATTTTCTGTGCATCTCACGAGACGAAGTAGCTAAATCTATGAGTCAAAGTGGTGTAAGAATAGCCTTCAGTGACAAGGCTGATGTGTTCCTTTTAGATTGGATGCCGGTTAACCGTGGTTTGCATGCCTTGAGACTTCAGGGATCAGTCGGCGTCCGCAAGGATAATAGTGTTAAGCGCAGTTTATTTGTAATCTCGGCATACGCTCCAACAGACTGCAGCACTGACATGGAGAACAAGACTTGCCCGGGATCACATGACCGGCTTCGCGGTGATTGTCGCCCGTCGCGTATGCGTGCCCAGTACTGTTTGTCCATCCTTGTACATGTATACTCCGAACTGATGTGCCTCACCAGAACCTAATTTGCAGCGTCAGAAACATATCAATACGGAGTCTATATGTCTGGACAAGGGAGTACCAGGTACGCATACCTGACGAGCGACAATAACCGCCAAACCGGTCGTGGTTCCAGGCGAATTTTGTTCACTTATCCAGATGCTACTTGTAATTCCTATTACATATGTATATTCTGGTGGTCTTATGCCAAACTGACAAAGAATTACGAACGAAGCCACAGTTGTGGAGCTTCCATGTAAACTCTTGGCGCTACAAATATACATGTATACAAGAGAAACATGAAATTATTGTGAGTGATATAATGTTAATTACACAGCGTTGTTGGTAGGTGTAATGCACCAACGTTTCGACTACCGTGGGTAGTCTTTCTCAAGGCAAGTTTTACAACCAAATGACTGAGGGAATGTACACATATCAACGGATGTTTAGTTATTTGTGCGTGTTTGTGAATGTGTGTACTTTGAACTGTGAGTCGGGTGAAAACAGTTGTCTGCGTCATGCGCCGCCGTGGTGGTGGGTTCAATTAGCGTGGTGACCTCTGGGCTGTCCATATCTCCGAAATCTCTGACCCGTCGTTCCGATTGGTGCATGTAGGGCGGGTGCTTATCGCAAAAGCATCGGGAAATTTACGTTCAGTGCAGGTTCTGAATCCACGTTGGAGCACTCTTGTTTTCATAATCTATGCTGTGTCCCATTGCTATAGCATGCACAGCAATGGCTGAATCGCGCTCAGCTTTTGAGAAAGACTACCCACGGTAGTCGAAACGTTGGCGCATTACACCTACCAACAACGCTGTCATTAACATTATATCATTCACAATGAAAAACCAATACATGGCGCATTGATTTTTCGATACACTCCTTAAGCCATTCGGCCCTGATGTTTACAAACATGGCATTATATTGTCCCATCTAAAAAAAATCAACCTAGTAGTGTACTGCAAACGACTGATATAAAATAATAGGACCATGCAGGAAAGGTCCGGATGCAAAATTCGAAAACTTACTGGCAGTGTTGAGCATATAGATAGGCAGCTTGAGTACATCATAACAGAGTGCCCTCTCTTAAGACAGTGCAGCCTCATCAAAACGCAGGTGATTCTAATCAGATTCAGAATTTCAAATCAAATGCAACAAAATACTGACATCAAAGAGGAAATCCAATAAAAACGTTGCTCTTGGGGAGCAGAAAAAGAACCGCGCAACTCACAGTTCTTCTTTCTGTTTTTCATAAGATGATAAATCCGGTTTGATCTGCCTGGTCAATTTTAGGTACTTTCGGTGTGATGCATCAGCGTAGGTGGAGAATCCCTCATCAGTATTGCATTTCTTACGCTTCCTCGCCTCTAGACGATCGGCAACATCGGCGCTGACATCTAAAGCCCGCGCGCGATCTGCGTCCCGTCCCTCGTGAATACACGCAGTGCGAAAGACCTCGTCTTCTTCCTCCCACTGAAGTCGCTTTTGCCGTGTCTCCCAGTTGGACGGAAGTTTGGCCCGTTTGTCTTCTTCAACGAGTTCCGCATGGTTACATTTTCGAGCCTCGTTCTATGTGATGCAAAGAATGAAGTAATGAAACAACTACCGTGTTATTTTGTGAACAATTTCTGTGCCTCCTTTATGACACGGAAAACGATGGATGCAGCTTGTAACACAACCAGCCAAAATAGCTGCAAACAGATGACCGATTTGCTAATTCTACCAGTAAAAAAATTACACCACCTTGGATTAGGATTGAAATCACGAGCCGAAATACCACAGGTTTGGAAGTCCGCAGTGGTTCCTGTGTACTGCACAAAATAATTCAAAGTAAAAGGATCAGTCTCCTAGCCGAAAGCCATGATGCAAAGGGGATTCGCATGCGGAACGTTTAAGTTAACATCGTCATCTTCATCCTTCAGCGTTAAACTGAAAAGCAAGCCTCACTGACAGGGACCTTTGCCCCACAGTTACGTGTTTCTATAAAGGGTGAATATCCAAAGGGGACAAGGGCTGAACCTACAAAGGACGGACCACAGTCAAACTGCATAAACGCACCTATTCAATCGGTCTAATTCGATAGAAAATGACAGCACGACTGCTACTGTTCACGGTTCACTGCATATTATCTAGTCTCCAGCCAGCTAGTTGACGGGCCTTTCCAGGAAGACGCGAGACATCTACTTTACATAAGTTTGCTGTGCATTTTCTCATTCTACGTTGCCACGTCACCTGCTGACCTACACAGCTTTTAACTTCCGTGGGAGGAACACAAAATAGGGCAGGGTAGGTAGACGGCTGTTCGTCAGACGCAACACGTGACTCAACCAGCATAATCTAATAAGCTTCATACGTTAAGATAATGCATTCTCGGAATTGGCACCCAGTACTAGATTCCTGACCTCTGCATTGCTCATCTGGTCGCTACATCCAGTCGCAGCTATACTAGGTATAAATCGGTGATGGAAAACCCCCAAGCGACGAACATCTCCGCCACGCATACTCCATATCTCGCAACCGTACAACACAACTGAGCTCACTGTGATACACTACACACGATCGTTTAACTTCGGTGAAATATCAGGCCGACGCCACACGTGCTTCAGTCCAGCGTAAGCCGTTCCAGCCTTGGACATATGCGTGTTTACCTCTACTGCCGAGGTACCATCGTTCGATGCGCAACCAATAAGGAAATTGTAACGGTCCACAACAGTTAGTGCCTTTCCATCGAAGACCATATTCGGGAGTACTGTCGTCCAGTCCTGGAACAGCATCTCACAATTTGAAGGTGCAAAGCGCATGCCAAACCGAGATACAGACCTCGACAGTCTGTCGAGTGCACGTTGTGCATGGTCTGCGAATTTGAACCAACACGCCATGTCATCTGCGTAATCCAAATTACGCAGCTTCCCTCCATTTCCCAGTTCGATTCCTACATCCTGCAGACGCGTTCGAGTATTTGGCGAAGAGTGGATATCTGGTCGATGCAACATCGACCTGGATGAAATCCGGTCTGCCGTTCGCGGATGTTCTTCTTGCAAACCAGTGTCAAACGGCGCAGCATTGTTGAAGCTAAGACCTTAGTAACTATCGGGATTGAACTAATCCCATGATGGTTGCTACAGTCACTCCATGCGTCCTTCTTGTAGATGGATGCTATTCGTCACCTACCCCACGATGACGGGATATGTTCCCCGTTCCAACTATTACGAATCAGGGAGGTAAGTGATTTCGGATGGGTTTACCCACCCTATTTGAAAAGAACTAGGGAAAGTTCGTCGGGATTGACTGCTTTTTCCGACTCTACTTACACTTCCGTAGAGTAGCTCATGGGGACTGATCGACGGGTACTGCTGGGAAGTCCAGTCTTTAAGCAGAAAAACGACTTTGGTTTCCAACCTCAGTTTGGTTTTAACAAGAACCTGTCTAAAGGACAGAGGGAGGTGGCTGAAAGAAAGCCTATCTACTTGGGTCAATTATTCTTTCACGCGTTTTCCGACTGAGTTGCCGCCTCAAACCAACCGCGATCGGAAGGACCAGGAGACTACTCGTTCAGGCCTCTACCTATTTACCTAACAAGCATGACTGGATCTTTGGCTTGAGATAGGCCATCCTGCATAGCTGGATCATGGAGGCACCAAAGCCATCACAACACGTCAAGGCACAGTGTATTTGTGAACATGATCTTCGATGGAGAGTAACTAACGATTCTGGACTGTTTCCTTTACCTTGACAGATGCATCACGAAGGGTGGTAGCAAGATAGTAGAGTACGTATTATCTCAAAGAATGGGCTGAAATGAAGCATCTGTTGAGTCTGTCTGATATGTCACTGAAGTTTGAAGGTCTTGTGTACTGTGGCGCAGTACGCTCGGTTCCGGCGTATGGATGCAAGACATGGAATTTACCTGCCGAACATATTTGCCGCCTAAAAGTTTTCGATCACCGACATCGTAGTTTGGCTGTGGTTGAATGCAGCGACCGTGGGAGTAAGGCGGTTCGGAATCTGGTAATAGATGCCGGAAACGGGAGCATTATATTGCAACGTATGAAGCACGGTAGAATTCGTTAGTTGGGTTGTGTTGCGTACGGTGAACAACCGTCTACTATACGGTGGTCTAACTTACGTTTCTCCCACCGAGTGGAAGAAACCGCGTGAAAGTCGACAGGTGACGCGGCGATGTGGAATGGGAAAATGTGAGGCGAACTTATTTAAAGTGGGTAACTCACTGGCTTCTGGTTGGTTTCGAAAGATACACCATCTGGGTGGCTTGGCGAACAACGGTCATCGTGTTGCACTTTATCCTGAAAAAATTGTTTGTAGAGTTAGACTGCATCGTGTTTTGCTGCTGTCGCATTCTTTCACTTCCCATTTACGTACGTCCATTTTATGTTTCCCGTGCATATTCTCTCATTGATCCTGAAAGTTGGGGCGGCAAGAAATCAAATAGGATCTCATTGGGTCAGGTGTGACAACGGGTTGCCGTCCAGCTTTTACGGAAGCCGATGGGACAGTGGACGCTGTTTCAAGGGTGTAAACCCTACGTGCGAAGAACAAGTGACGAGCTCTAACAAAGTGAACTCGAGTCTCCTGCCTTGCGAATGATTGACAAGTGATCCGAGGTTCGCACCGGGAAGATGTGCACCGAAAGGTAGTCAGTCAAGCAGTTGCGACAATCTACTTCTTTATCGCGAACATCCGAACTATGGTTCTTCCAATCTCAGGAGTTATTTTATCTTCCTTATACTCATTCTCGAATCATGCTACTTTTGTTCATACTCCAACCTCACGACCCCGGCCACTTTTGACAATTCCTATTTTTGCACTTCCGTGTACTAATGATCTTCCAGGTGCAATACGCATTAGATTAACACATTTCCACAGATTTTTTGTTTGCACCCGCAGGGAATTCTACCGAATAAATCGCAGCAAACATATGTTCGCTGCAATTTCTTAGTTATCTAGGAAATCTATCACCGGGACAACCTCAATCACTCAGTAATAGAACGGGCCATCGCAATTAAAGTCTTTTAGAGAGAAGAAACAAACTTTACGTTGCAACTTACACGCTTTAAGTGTAACTCCCGTAACCTTCCCATCCAAGCATCCCGTCTCGATTCATCCGTCATCGGAAAACCCGTGCGATGGTCAGGTGTCCTTATTGCACCCCATACCCATCGCTTCGATCCACTTCAGTTTTCACATGGCAAGTTTTGGCCCATGTCATTCGAGTGTCCAGAATACTTCCGACGAAATGCACTCCCACTGGGCATCCATCTCTTTCAAGTCCAGTTCACTGGGTCTCGTTAAAGGAAACAGAAAACAGGTCACCTCGATCAACCGTAAGTTGCCGCGTAGTTTAAATTTTCAAGCTCTGCGAGAGCAATACAGGTTTATTGAAAAATTGAGGCGACCTCATTTATTACACTATATGCATCGTGCCCTAAAATTCCTCAAGCTGCGTAGCTTCAAGTGCTGCTTTTTTAAAAGATGTCGCCGGCCGTTTTTGCTCACAATATTCAGTTTTCCTTCAGTGTATCATGTTACCCCTTCTTGTGCTTATTATTGAAGTGCAAACTTCCCCGAAAATTACCTCCAGTTTGTTAACCATTTTTCGAAAATCTCTCTTTGGGGACGCACGCTGCGGTAAACGTGTGGTGAGAGGCGGGGTGTGAGGCCCGCAAAAGATTGACACATCCAAAGCGCTCGTGAATTAAGGCGAATTCTAAACGACCTACTGCCGAAACATCTGGGCTGAATGGGTATGCGGCCGATTTCCAGGAAAGCACGCTAATGGATGGACAGGGATACCAGACAATATACTTACGTCCCCTGGGTCTACGGAATTGGCAAAAACACCGGGGCTAGATCACCCACGTTCTAACACGGTCAAAGTGGGTCCTAAATCAGGTGTAATTGCGCGTTTAGCAAATGGACGCGAGCGATAACATCATGCCTTAGATTCCCGCACCCTCTATCAGCCAGCGGAATCATGGGAGTAGATACAAAAAGGACAAAAGCAAAGCCACAAACAGGTCTAACGACCAAGTCCGAGGTTGTAGCGAATACATCAGATAAGGCCAACCTGGAACTTGCTACCCTTATAACCAATTCAGGCGGCCTCAACTTCAGCTCCAATTGATGAACCACTCCGTTGGACATAAGTTGCTTACCCTAAGCAAGGAGCAGCCGTTCATTCGGGAATCAACGTCCAGGCGCGAGCTGGAACGTGGGAAAATTGATAGATGTCATCCACATGGCGGGACTTTCACTCCCTGACTCAGTCAAAAAGATGCACTGATTGGCCACCTACAAGCCATTCCCTCTCTCACGGAGGTCGCGGAATGGCCTATTTTGGTTTAATTTGCAGATGATTCAACCAGGGATGGGCTACTTGCCAGTCTGGTATTAGTGGTCCATGTGTTCAGATTTAGGTACCATATAGTACCTGATAACCCAGGCACCAGCAAATCAGCAGACCATCGTGTAGGAGAAGCTAAAAAAACTGACGAGAAGCTCCCAGTACCCAGAAAGCGGAGCATGGTGGGGAGCCCCTTGAAATTTAATCCTAGCAGTGAGGACAACTCAGCTGCCTTCGCCGAAGATAACGGTGATCAAAACTCTAGAACGTCAAAGCTACCAGAACTGCCAACGGGGAGACGCGGAACTAAAACCAGGTGGGTGCCTGCGACTGGTACTTGTTTAGCGACTGGATTAAAGACAGAAACCGCAGGGCTTTAGTCCTAGGTCATCGAGCCTCCTTTTGCCAATCGCCGTGGCAAAGGTCGTGGAAGCTCCTAGAAAACAGAGCCTAAGGATCATGTCGCTGTGGATAGGAATAGCCGCTTTGGTCGAGAAAACAGATTGATAGTGCTATGTCCAAAGGTGGTGGTGGTGGTGGAAACAGGTGGTCTAAGCTCATAGCAGCGGCTATGGAGCACAAAGTTTCTATACTCGCTATTGCCAAACCGTAGCTGAATAAACAGTCCAAGTGCCGGGAATACCGAGGCGGAGCATCTCATCTAATCCCGTGACAAGAGCAACGAGTGCCTAGTTGTCTGAATTGCCATCCTCCTTTGCGAAGAGGTCAACCATGTTGGATCTCGGGTAAAATTATGCACTCGGAACGTTCAAGTGTGTGCAGTCACTCTGCCCATTCCGTCTGGGCGCGACATTGCGGCTTGAACATGTGGGCCCCAAATGCCGACCAGGAAGAGAATTTCTTACTCCTGAATGTTCCAAAAAATGCAATTAATGATCCCAACAGGTCCCTCATCGTGGGGAACGTCCATGTGACATGCACAGACGGGGCCTTTGGAACGCGCTTCCTCAATGGGCCAGAATGAGGCTTCCTCAGATTGCTATGCAGGAATACATTGGACCAGCTCATTAGAGAGGATTCCAGGTATAGATGTGTTCATGATCGGTCACCGTTGTACTTATCAATTAGAAACCTGTTGAAAGACGTCAGGGCACTTCATTGTCTGTCTGCGTTAGACGAATAATAACATAACAGTGAAAAGCACTGCCTGCGACAACCCAAGGTTGCCCCGAAGTGGGCAACGAACTTCAAAAATATGGACTGGGCTAAATTTCAAGTCAATGCGGCGGAGTTAGCCGGGAGCGCGACAGGTGGGGCTGAGTTGAATAAAAAGCCAAGATAAATTAAGCAACTTCTATTTGCCTTACAGCAGCTTTGGTTGGCCATGCAGTCTAGGTCACATCGCGGGATGATAGTAAAGTCACCGGTCGATGGGAATCGTGTGAGGTTATCCTTAATTTAATGTCTGATGGTATATGCGTCATGTCTTATCGTTCGACACGAGGTCATTTGTATCCGGTCGAACTGAAGGTTCGTCGGTAGGCCTATATTTAGATGACCTTTTACTTCACATTCATCGTGCTGATTTTTGCACGACAACACTCTCATAGCTTCCAGGCATCCGTCGGCGCTTCAACAATGCATTTTGACGGTTTCATTCATAATTTTTTTGTTCAATAACAGGGTAGTCAAAATGGTTTGTAATTCACCCAGGTTTCAGTTAAGGCCGTTAACCTTTCACAAGACTGATTCTACTAACGAATGGAGCTAGGGTGACGGACAATATTAAACAACGCTTTCGTGAGTCTACCTACTCCTGTTTGACGTCACTTGCAAGAGCGGGTTTTTATATGGATCTCTGCGCTTAGCCAATCGCCGCGATCAGAGCCCCGTAAAACTCAACAGCACGAGGTATGACCAACACAAATAAACAAAGGCGGACGTAGAGCCTCCAATTTTAATACATGTGTTTGAGTCATTCAAGGGCACAACGTGCTGTGACTTTCTTAATGTTTATCTAACTAAGTTTTCAGGGCCTTACGCATTCTTGAAGCGCTTGCAGCATCGTTGCAGTTGAGACATATGCATGGTTGGCGCTAATTATCCGGGTCTCAGCATTGGTGTATTTGGCATGCGTGCGAATTTCACATTGAATTATCCTGGTCTTCCAATTTAGTGTGAAGTTTGACTGTGGAGTCGCACTCTGTTGTTGAGATCATTTGATCCTTATTGTTCCCTCCTTCTGTGTTCCGGATTGTGAACTTTACTCGTTTCCATCTTTGTCCAACATATAGAGCGAAACTATCCTCACGACTAATCATGCATGTGCGGTTGGTTGATAATGTGGACACGGAAGGTATTTGATGCTACAATGCGTTTTTATTCGAACAAAAGCACAGGTGCCATATTTGCCACGTGCTTTCCTGATTGGCTTCAATGCATCCAGTTTGTTTCCTATCACGTGTGCATTTAGTTCTTGCCAGTACTTGTCATCTATAGCGGTTATTTGGAAGCGTTACATTTCACGTTTGGGTGTGACATCATTGTTGTTGTCGACAGTTGGCTGCTGTTGAGATAAGTGCCACTTTAATGCAAATAAGGATGAGCTAAGCAAGAGTTCATATATCTGTCGAAGTTTGCGGGTTTCCTGTGAGTTCCCATTGTTGCTCTGTATGTTATCCACTTTTGATCGTCAGCTAAGGAAACTGAAAGATCTCTTGGCGTTTTCTATCTCCGGTATAACTTTAATTGAGTGGATTGCTGAAGTACTGCAGTAAGTCTTCATGGTGTTCTGATTTTATGATTAAAAGTGTGTTGCCAACATATTTATCATAGTTTTTATAAACGTTGAAACTTGGTTGAAACGTTTAATTCAGTCGAATATGAAAAGTTAGCTACAGTCGCTGATACGAGAGAGCTTATCGAAACAATACCAAACTGTTGTGCATTGCAGGATTGCATGTGCACGAGATGCATGGAAGTCATAAATCAACGCCAGCAATAATGTCGGTTGGGTTCAGTGGGCGTTTGGGGTCCCAATTTGCGTTATTCGTCAAAATGGATTGTAAGAAGTCTAAAGTATCCTTAGGAGAAATGCCAATATGAATAGAAATCGTATCCGCGCTCACGGTATTTTCGTGTCTTTTTGGTACAACACTGCAGAATATGAAGTAAGTCAGTTTTGTTGCATGGTTTATTAGTGAACAGATGTATCTAGCCAGCATATACGTCGTGCAAAAGGCATACTCCGTAATTTGACGGATAGACCCATCACAATTGTGCTTTCATTTTGCCATTGGTTGAGTCTTTCATGTCCATCTGTCTTTAGGTTCAAAGCAAATCATAAAGAATTCTCTAGTTACTCGTTTAGCATCGAAAAGTATTTACTTATCGCGACCTTTTTCGTTCAGTGTCATGTTGACTTTCTTCAATTTTTTCATGTAGTCTATCGTCCAAGTATTTCCGTCTCTCAACCTGGACCACTTAGTGCGACTGTGGTTATGCCCATATCGGCTGTGATGACATGACACGACCTGAAGCTTTTTAATGGGGTCAGTGTTTTTCATTCGTCAGATGAAATTTGAAGCAGCTGGTAACATCCTAGGCGTGCTGTATTCCAGGATTTCTGTCGACACTTTTCCCAACGCACTTTCAAGTGGAGGAACTAGTTCTCGAGGTGTTAGAGGTTTCCTGCATAGATTGGAGGAGGTGCCTTTCTGTGGTAGTTGCAGTTCTGCCAAAGCCAAGGTTGTATTCCAAAGTTTTCACCAAACGTTAAAGACCAGCAGATTGCAATATTCTTCGTTCCGATTGGGAGTGAATTCAATGAGTGCTCTTGCGGAGCCTTTTTGTCACATGTCATTTTCTTACAGGATGGGACCGTTTTCAATTCACAGAGACGTCGTTAATCCATAATTGAATCCCAGTTACGTGAATCCCCAATCAGAAACCTCTGCGTTGATGATTTTTTGGTTAGGTCTACTGTTTCCACTGCAAAAACACTTCATCTTGACTTCGACAAAGCTTTTAACTCGGTGGTTCATCATCCACTCCTCATGGAAGTAGTCATATGGTATCCGGACCCGGTCTACCATAGGGCGTGGGCGTTTCGTACCGGCAGGACATTGTACGTTGGGATAAAAGGCATGTGCTTAGACGAAGTTGAAGCAACGAGTGGCGTTTTGTAAGGGTTCTAAAATCACCAACGTATCTCCTCCACAGTCACGTCAATGTGACACGGTCTACAGGCAGAGAAGACGTTAGCCGTGTTATATGGGTTGTCCTATATTGTGCTGACGAGTGAACCAGAGTCTTGAATAAAGGTGACTGGCTGAAGGCTTTTTTCGTAGGTGCGTCGTGGGACTAAAACAAGCGTATACTTTTGCAAAGCATAAAGTCACTAGCCAGGACATGCTTTGCAGTGGTCCCACAGGTCACTGTACTCCCTGAAGCCTTGTCACTCGAAATAAGGGTAATCTATTGCAAACTTACCGCGCAAAGCACGGAACCAGAAAACAAATGAAACTTAGCAGGGAAATGAAATCGCAACTATAGTGAAATGGTGTGAAATGTAGAAGGAGAGTTGAAGGATGAGTGAGGATGGAAGGCTGAAGTGCCACAACAGCCGGCATCTGTGGCCACCCATTTAATCCGGTAACAAGCAGCCTTACATTCTCGGTTATCCGCGAAACCTTTTAATAGTGAGTATACAGGTGGGTCGATTTGGCTTGCGCTTTTTCGTTCGTGCATGAGATGGAGGCGGCCTTACATATTTCCGTTTTATTTTTTATTCCCTTCTTCCGTTCTCTCCTCCATACACTTTCCTGTTGCTTTCTCTTCATTCAACCCGCTTTACTACTCTTTCTTTCGCTTCATTTATTCTTCCTTTTTTACTCAGTCATGGCCTTTATGTGCGTTGTAACTGTAATAGCCTCTATTTCTAGATGCAGTTTGACGTGTTTCGTTTAAAGAAACAGACAGCAAGGCACCTCATATTACTCTGCCCGCGATGTAGATCGAGGGTCGCAATCGTTCGAAATTAAGGCAGGGATAGAAAGAGCACAGTCTGAGGCTTGCCAACAGTTTATTCCTGATTGTCCTGCTACTAGTCAACACGTCCCATTTCCAAAGAGATTCACGTCCGCCATGGGCACTAATTCTCCAGGCCGTCGTGTCTATACATGTGTGTATACAACTCATTTATTATACCGCTGCTGCCTAGTCGTCGATCGAGTTCATATTTATCAGGAACACTATCTTGACCACATGTGCGACAGCACAAATCATGATGAATAGTAGTTCTGGGTTGGGACCTGGGAAGATGTTAAAAATCTGAAATGTTTCCATTAGGCTGCACTACAAAAATCTTCCGGATAATATCGATTATTCTCGTATACCATTATATCTAACCTTTGTTTTGATGCTTGATAGAAATCTCGCGACATTCATTTGCTTGCGGTTGCTTTATCGCTTATGAGAACAACACGTTTCCGCTAGCGTTACACTTTCATAGAGTCTTCGCTTTTGCGTCCCTCCGACTACACGGAGCTTCAATTTTGTGGCTTGCCTGCGCGTGTGTTGTCGTGTTGATGCAATTTCTGTACCTCCATTTATGCAACGAAACAGTCCTAGCTGGGTTTTGGCCTGAGCCCCTTCTATTCCACGAGTGATGGGACTTTATCGGTGGCCTCAGAATACGAATGACGACACGTCCGGGATAGCATTCCGGACGGCTTCCAAAGGTCAACTCTCTGCTCCTTCAGTTCAAACAGAAGAAACGAGGGATGAATTGATTGTTTGTACGATATCCCTTCCTGCCTCTCAACTATTTGCAAAGGCCGAGAGCTGAATCCGTTCAAAACTAACGGCGCCGTTTTCCGGGAGGGGAAACTTAGCCCGCGCACCGTATTCTGTGTAACATGTTCCAGTTGTTTAGCACGGCAGTATGAATTCCTGTGATTTAAGACGGTACAAGGGTAACCATAATAAAAGCAATTAAACTATAGCCGCTTGGACCACCACCGAAAACTATTCCCCCCACTCAACACCTGATTCGTTGATTCTCCCTCGGCCTCTCAACCTGTTAAGCGAGTACAACGTAAAAGTCTCTAATCATGTGGTACCCTGAAGCTTTCCGTGCTTAAGCACAAAGGATGGCTTTCTCTCGCACTGAGAGGAAAATCTCAATTAGCATCCCAGTCCACATATTCACACATCGTCGCTGCGATCACCTCTATCAGCGCTCTTTACTGCCTTGACCCCGACAGCCAAAAACTGGCAATTTTAGAGGCGAGGACGGCTAAGTGTGGCCTTAGTGTCTGCCACCCCGAGACACCAGGCCTGGAGCAGCATCCATCTCAACGCGTAAAGATTCTCACACACCGATATAACTGCATTTAAAAAATAAACGACCACAACTTCATTAGAAATAGGTGTTGGTTCATTGAATCAAAAGCTCCAATGAATTCATGATGGCGCACTTCAACTTGCCTAATCTCATTTCATCCAAGATGCAAAATCGTTGATGGGACGATATCTGTTATTCATGAGGTCGTACTGGGTCGAACCCGGATAAACCTCTCCATCGCCTTGAACAGAATGCTGGTCAGGTAGAGTGGCCCGAAACATTCAGTATCAGCTTTTAAACAATCCCTGTATAAGGCCTGAACTGATACACTGCTTGAATCTTTGGTATTTCATCCCAGCATACACTGACGCCGAATAAGTTTCCAACCGAGCCAGCGAAAATGCCCGTTAATTACTTGATGATAAGCCGGTGATAATGTTTAACACATCTCAATATTTTTATTAACCCCTTCAGCTGCCTCTGCACATTATCCTCCTTTGTAGACACTACTTCTGTGACCTACCGTGACACTTCAAGTGCTAGAGCCTTTGAGATATCCCTGTTCATTATATGGTTACTGTCGATGTTGGTTGCTGATTCTGCTTGACTCTGGTCGCCCATAGTGCTTTTGCATCTGGCGTTCAGCTGACCGTTACCAACCATCAGAAAGCCTTTTACTGCGAGCTGGCATATTGCATTTTTTGGTGTTTACTTTAGTTTAAGCTTCCATAGGGCACAATTTTGGATTCGCGGACTGAGGCACCTAGATCGGCATATTTCGGCCGGCATCCGTATCTTCCAGCAATGCGGCATGTTTCTTTATTCAAGAAAAGCGGAGTTTCAGGTGCATTGGCAGAAAGAACAGGTAACTCTTGAGGTAACACTAGAAACCTGCTGTTCCAGCTTTGGGCATGTCGCTCCTCGGTTGGCGCCCAGAGCCTTGTTAAATACATTCAAATTATTACAACTAATAATATGTTCCGGCACTCGTTTCTGTAGTACAGTAATCCCATCGATGGAAACCCTAGCTCCCATCCGAGGAATTGCGCGATTGCGCAGTAGTATTGAGGCATGCTCCTTGTTTCCGCCCGAAGAAGCAAAATAATAAAAAACCGTTGCATCTTATGCCTGACACACTCTTCGCTATTCCGGAAGTCTCACTTTTGTTACCCGTGTATGTGATAACCATAAGATCGGTTTACTTCTAGAGAGGCATTCAGGTTGCACTAGCTTACGGTAAGATGAGATCAAACGAGGGGGAAATGTTAGTTCACTTGTAAGATACTTCATCACTCTAAAAATAAGGTGCAAGTGTGGCGCGATGGGTAAAAAAGCTGTCGATTATACGTGGATGCGCCAATTGGTGCGGCACACTTTGTGTCACAGTCAACTGACCCAAACTGTTGGTGTGAACCTCCGCTGTCTGTTTGGTGCCGGGTCGACGGGTGGTGAGCCCAAGCAAACAAAACCCAGTGATCTCGGAATAAAAACAAACTTAATTTCGGCTGAATTACTTTGCTTTAACGACAACAGCAGCAATACATCTGAAACCAGAATTACCCGTCAGCTTACCACATGAGTTCCCTTATTATTAACTGAGGCAACGGTAGTGAGAACCGTGACAAACCTTCAGGAGTCGACTTGAAGGTAATTCATGTTAACACAGTAGCCTCTTCGCAAATCTTGACCTTTTATTACCCTGTGGTATTTCATGGTGGCCACGTCCAATTCCTAGATTCGTCGTCGTCACTAGGCCCAAACTAAAGCAGCGTGTACAATTTACCTCCAATTTTTCTTTCAAAAAAATATCTTTAGTCTGAATGATGCCTCTTCTTACCGCTGTCACGTTTCAGATCCAATACAGGATTGACACAATAACGGCGGTCCCATCCTTCCTGGACATTTCCAACTAGAGACTTTGAATTAATGTGCCATAGCCTAGGGATCGCTTTCACTGCAGGATTTCCAGCATGAGGTGAAGCGTCTATTGAGGTGAGAAATTTGAAAGGGAAACATGTGGATGTGCAAAAAGAGGCATTTTGCGAGGTAAAGAGCGAAGCAGTTTGAAAAGTGACTTCAGCAGCCAGACAAATGAGCTCAGTTCAATTGCCAATAAATTCTTCTCCAAAAGTTCATCCATACTTTTTAAATAAATAACCCCAAACTAACCCAAGGCCATATTCCAGAGCGACTGGAATCGCCAAACTGTTCTAGCTCGTAACTCTAGTCAAGACTCATTATTCCTAACACCAGAATTGCAAGAGGCCGTCAGTCATTTATACTCCAAACGGCACAAGTGCCGTGATGCCATTACTCCGTCCCGCACAGTAAGCACGCTATTCAAAGATCTTATTGTGACCGCATCAACTGTAAGCTGAATAAAATCCAGCGGGCCCTTTCCATAACTAGAGATTTTTCGTTGTTTCCGCAAATTATTGGACTAATTAAAAGTACTGGACCACAGAAGAAAAAAGCAAAAGCCGCAAGCTCTAAACCAGCCGAATCCAAACGCAAAACTGGCAAAATTGTTTAAAGGTAGAAGCACCCATTCCGGGCCCTCCGCCACTCAAGTTCTGCATATCAATGAAACTGACACTTATGCAAACAACCCACATGAGATTGCAAAATCTTTCGGTGAATTATTTGCCTCCGCTCTGATAGACGACAACAATCCTTCTATCCGATGCAAATCTCGCTTGCGTACAGAGTCGTAATTAATAATCGTATGTCCTCCGAAAAACGTAGCAGAGCTGTTGGGTAAGGCAAAATTGGCTACCACTCTGGGTCTGATTCATTGCCTCCGATCGCTATCGCACTAAGTGGAAGCGATATCCCAATTTTGTTAGCAAACGTTTTTAAATTGTCCATTCAGTGCCGCACATTCCCGCCACAGTGGAAAACCTCAATGATTACACCCGTTCACAAAAAGGGTACACACTATGACCCTGCGAACTACCGCCCAATAAATCACATGCCTATAGTTTCCATGATCAAGGAATATTTGATTAGGAATAGTCATTAAGCCTACCTTCTGGAACATAAATTTATTAACCGTGGACAGCATGGCTTTCTGTGTAAGAAATCTTGCACTACTTGCACGAATGATTGCCGGAACACTATCACTAAGGCCCTGAGCACTGGAAGGGCATTTGAAATTACCTTCATAGGCATGACGAAGGCTTTCGATAGAGTATCCCACCCTGGGTTGCTGAGTAAATTGGCATCCCACGGTATTGTTGATTCAATCATGTCGTGGTTTTCATTCTACCCTTCATTGAGAAACCAGGTAGTTCTGAAAAACGGCTTCAAATCTGAACCTAGATAAAGACCCAGCGGTGTGATCCTGGGCAGCGTTCTAGATCTCTTGCTCTTCCTTTTGGACGCTAAGGATGTCTTCGATGTTATTGAAAACGGCACCTTGTTACTGTATGCAGAAGACATCAAAATTGTTTACACATTTTGTTCTGAAGCTTTAGAGTCTACCGTAAGTAATATAGCGCAGGACTTGGTGTCACTCAATTCCTGGGCAAATGACTGCATGATAAGCTCTCCGCTAGAGAAAGCCGCATCATGGGACACAAATAAATTATACCCCGCATAAGAACTCAATAGTGGAAACCAAATCGCCCCGTTAACAGTCATGTTCACGCCCTGGGCCCAGATTATTTCCGCGCCCTAGACTTCGCGGAGCATACCATGACACAAGTTAAGGAAGCTTATAAATTGGTGGGCTGTTAAAAAGAAGTCGGCTGTTGAATGAAAGCAGAATAAAACTATTGAAAACCCATGTCAGAACCATTCTGGAGTATTGCTCTTCAGTTTGTTCCATCGCAAGGAAGTGCAACAGTATGGCAATTGACAACGTCCAGCGTGCATTTACCAAGCACATGATTGGCTACTCTGCAAGCCTGAATAACATGGAACGCTGTGGGTTGCTGAAACTAGATCTCTTGCGGCTCCGTTGGATACGCGCAAACCTTAACAATATTATTGCGGGAGACGGCTGCGTCTCCGCAGCTCGCATTAGGAACCCACTGACACACTTTTTCGACATGCGGATTACACTAAAACTCTCTCAGTTCCAAAGGCATCCGTTAGAGCCAACTTCTTTATTGCTAAAAAGTTGCCACTTTGGAACAAATTCCCCAAAGGTTGAGCCTTTTATCATCGTCATCAATTGCATCTAACAACTAAGCACATAGAGTAGTTACTGTGCCCTTTCTCATTAAACTATACCACCCATACTCGTCTATGGATCAAGCTTATGAAATTGGGTTGGGCTTTCGAAAAACCCATCCATCCTAATTTTCCCTTCTTTGCGGAAAATGGAGGAAATCTCTTTACCCATATCACCACAGGAAAGACTGAAACTATGACGATATTTTGACTTTTTTCTCATTCCCCTACGATATCTCTTTGACCATTTTAGACACTTTGGAATTCCTATCTCGTCCATAACCATAATACTAAATTGTGCTTCTGAGGTTTTTCGCATTGCCTTTTTTCATTTCGGTATCATTTTCCGTCATTTCCATGAAAATGGAAATCGTACAGCGGAAACCTCGCCCCTTACACTCCCAACTTCAAACTTAGCTCCGACAATAACTCGTGCCGCTTACTTACGTGCAGTTCCACGTCGAATGCACCTTACCGTTTCTTCTGCCTGAAAAAACAATAACTATAGATCAATAATCTAGCTTTATATCCATAAACCCTATTGACCTAACTGCTTATAGTAATGCTCTCCCACAACCTACTTCCATGCACCTTTCTAACTGATTCCAACGCCGTCCCCAAACGGTGTGGCAACCCTACTTGGCCACCGTCTTCGAATATAAACAACCGTTCTCATCCTCACTTCTCACATTTCATTATTGCCTCTTCCATTACAAATGAATCTGGTTCGTTGAAATCACCTTTGTTTCTGAGGAACCTAAACGGCTCCCTTCAGAAGAATCTGGGTCAACATCTTGGACTCTTCCATCGATATCTCTCTGTCCATCTTAGACACTTCAGACCTATTATTATCTCCGTGACCGTAGAGTTCTACGTGGATTCTTTTCTTCCATTAGCGATCGTTTCCACATAAGTTACCTGTTGATCCCGACCATTTCTTGTATTTGAAAGACAAGGTCTCTCAGGGTGAATCCATGATTTCTACGCTGTGAATTTATTCAGTCCCCATCGCAGCTGCCTTTTCTAGCTCGTTCACTGATTATACCTACAGCAGTTTTTCATTATCCGTCCCACCAAAACCAGTTTCTTTCTCTTTACTCATATCGTAGACGATCAACAATCTAGATCAGAATTTCTATCGATTTATGCACGCCCAAAATAAAAAAAACCCGATTGCCCATGTAATCAGTCACCACCTCCATACTTTTGGTTGCATTATGCGTTCTACCAACGTCCCCTTCTGAGCCGCTAGTAGGATTGATTGCTTCTAATTCCGCAGCTGGCGGCTACGCCAGACCACCGCTTGTTTCTTTGCACTCTTCTAGACCGTACGGTTCTGCTTGGATGAAAACACTTATTCCACGCTCTGATTACCACGGTTTCGGATCTCCTGCGATTATCCACTCCTGGAAAAATGATATCTCGCTTCTTCTACCTACACTGCATTTGCATTTCTTTCCTTAAATCTAGAGTACGTCGACGTTAATGCAGTAATGCAGGGGGCAAACATATGTACAACTTTGGCCTTTGCACATTGGATGAGCAGCTCATTTGCAGCGGTGTGCGGGTGCCGCTAGGTTGGCGGACTACACCTCCTGTTTTCACCCTTCAACGGTGTTTTCCAGGTTGGGTGGCTAGCACTCGGTCAACCCACTTTCACTATTGCGTTGAACAGCTCTCTAGTCCCTGTGTTCACGTGCACCAATTCGCACTGGTTTCCTCTTGCTCCATCTCAAATTCCTTTGGCCAAATCCATAAAACCTAAGTCACGGCGGAAGTATTTTTATTGTCATCTGATATGAACTGACTTTCAAAATGCATCTCGACACTGGAATATAGTTGAGGACCGTCATTTCTCATGAACTTTCCTACTCTGTGAAATCTAGCAACAGACCGCTTCTTCTGACAACTGCTCACCTCACGATTCCACCAGACATTGCCTCATTCGCTTCCGGTTCCCTTCTTCTTTTCCCACCCCTCGCCCAACACTGGGCCTAGCTGAGAATCTGAAATTGAAATCGTCTAAAACAAATTTCATGCATTTGCCATGAGATTACACTGTTCCTACTCCGTCTCATTCCACGTCTTCCTTACCCGACGGAGGATGGTGTAGGCGACTTGATGCGTGAACCGCAGCTTTACTGATGGGGAAGCTAGTTTGGTGACAAGATTATTCCATTTATTTGAGCACTAAAACCTGCTTGATGACTTGATTCCGTATGCTGCACGGCAGCCAAATTTGCCCGGGCTGTGACAGCCCTCGCGAAGTCCAGGACTCAAGAAAACTTTGGAACGATTGACAGAGTGGACACATCGGAGAAGCAATAACCTTCCAAGAAAAAAGGAAAGAGTACGAGCATTGCGAGAGCCTTATGACCGTGGTATGTGCTAAACAACATAACTTTCTTCAGGCTGAATAAACCCCTGAATGCACACTGTCTTATAAAATGTAACCACTGCTGAATGCGACACAAAAGCGGAGTTAAACACCATGAATACGATGTCCAGATGGCGGATAATCCAACTGGTGGCGTTCTGGCTATATTATGAATCAGCGGTGGAGCTGAAGAGGCAAGCCAGCTTTGTAGAGCTAAGGCTTGCGGCTTAATTTGTGTTTATTTTTCTCTGCAGAAGGACAAGCGACTCGAGGATGACCGATTCGTGACAAGAGTTTGTGGGGGAAGTAAAAGAATGCGTAAAGTTTGGTTAAGAGAAGGGGAAAAGGCTTCGAATCTTCCACTAACTCATTGGGGTTATCCAGCAAATGAGAGGAACAGATGCAACTCATGTAGATGGGGACGGCTATCGGCAGCAGGGTACCTTACATGGATAAGATGAAAATGGAAATGGTTAGAGGTGAACGGCAGAAATACGGACAAGCTTGTCGTCGAAGGGCCAGTCGAAGAAAGAAAATTCTATTTTAGTGTTACTAGTTAATATCGGGAGAAGTAAAATAGCACGTTTGAGTGATACTCTAAGTCAAAGAAACAGTGATCGAGGCTAGAGTCACAACAGGGTGAAAGAAAACAGAATAGCAGTAAGACTCAACCGTTTCATTAGGTTCATCGAACGAAGTAGGTAAATGGTGAAATACACGTGGCTAGTGGAAAATAATCAAAGTGGTTTTCCAGCGCTGGAAAACCCAGTAATGAGTTGGTGTGAACTACGTATGCGAATGACACTTTCTTGGCCATAATTACCTGAGTAAATGGATATGGAGTTTGTCAAAAATGCCTCCAAAGCTACGAATGATATGTCAGAAAGAACAATGGTATCGTGCGGACTTCCAGACAAAAATCGTACTCTCGGTTCCGTGGGCTGTGGGGAACAATAATGTCGACAGCACTGTTTAATCTTTTTAAAGTGATAACAGCTTTTCAGTAAGGCGCATCGGGTGGAACCTTCTTCCGTATGCTTCTGCATTTGACTGGAAAGCATTCTTTACAAGAAAATGGGACGTGGACGTTGTACCTGCCGCTCATAACAATAATAATGTTTAATTTCTCATGCAGTGGTAAGATGTGCAATGCTCATAATCACGGTGTGCAACAGCACGGATAAAAAGGGCAAGGTGCTCGCGTCCAATAGGTGGAGGATATATAAAATAGAAATCGAAATACGTGTTCTGTCCAATTTGTTCGATGAAAATACAGAAGATAATTAATAATTGCGCGGGAAGTTTGAGTAGGCAGGGAATTCGCGTCAATATTGTTCAGGCTGCTATGCTTTGCATCCCGTAGCCCGCCATATGACCGCAGCACAAAGAGTTTGATGGTCACCGTCATGCGCATGTAAATTCAAATGACAAAATCCCTGACTGAAGGAGATCAATACGAGCTAAACATGAAATATTTAAAGTGTTGCGAGAAAGGGAACAAAGGAAGGAAGCTTCAACGGCAGTCCTTGGTGGAAGCATGGTCGGGCGAACAGTATACTTAAAGGACACTAACAACATGGGACGTCTAATACTAAGATCGCAAAAGTTTGTGAAAGATAATAACGGCTGCACTAGAGGGAAAACTTGTAGTCTTAAGGGTTTAATGGTTTCGTTATGTCTATTCTGGAAAATTTTGATTTTGTAAATTTCGGCTGGGTCCCTTGGTGGAGGTGAAGAATGAAAAAGAAAACAAATCGTCGAATAGCCGATAGAGAACAAGAAACGCTGTTCTCATTCAGCACCTTGCCCGCTGTCTGCGCCCGATAACGGATAGGAAAGAGATAGACACGTAAATAAGCAGTCAATATGCTTGAAAAAGGCATGTTTTCCATTAAAACTAGTTTTGCATTACTTATTTGTAAGCTTGCTAATTATTTTCTATCATTTACCTAATCTGGCACGCGGTTCATTTGTTCAAGTGCACCGGGGCCTTCATAAGCGCCGCCAACTTTTCCACCCATTTTTCTTGTCGGTGACTTGTGTCTCTGTTTGTGACGTCAATTGTTTATTTCTGAGTTTTTTATAGTTTGACTATTAATCTTTGATAAATTTTGGCATGGAGGGATTTTGCATAAGCTCTTAGTAGTTTCCTATATTTTCCCCTTATTAGAAGTGCTGAAATCGTGAAAGAAACCCTATCTTTTGACTGTTCCAGCAGGTTCATATATTTCTAAGACAGCAGTCATTGGGGTGAGAATAGGTAAACTACGGTGACAGTTCTGTTTTGTCTGACAAGTGACTACTTAGTCGGTTCTTATTCACCCGTTAAAAGCACCAATGAAATATAAAATTTGATATTTTCCTGGTTCTATTAACTGCATTTTGACAATAATTTTCATAAATCATTCTTTATTTCTCTCTGTTATCTTGCAGAAAGTGCCACCACCTTGCATCTATAGTGTTGACTCGCCGACCATCTTCCAGAGCCAAACAAGGAAGTACCTCATAGAATCCAAGTCTATTCTGTTGAGCAGCTCTCCAATGAAATGCGACGAATCCTGCGAGAGAACACCGCACTTAAAGCAATTGTTCACAAGCAATCCTGCATATTCACGCCAGTGATAGCTGTTAGCCAAAAGACGTTTCCTCGAAATTCGCTAAAATGGTGAGGCCAACTACGGATCTTAGTTAAGAATACGAAAGTGGATGGCTTCAGCATTCGAATCGAGGACCGTATCAGAAAGGCTTACCCCCATTCGTCCCGAGTAATATAATATCACAATAAAACAAATCACGCCCACTTGCTTCATCAAGGGCCTCCTGGGTGGTCGCGGCGAGATTGTTGCCAGATCCATGTTCACGGGACTGGAGTCAAAAGAACGCGAGTTAAAAAGTACCTGCAAGCTGTGTAAGACGAAGACAAGGGTTTACTTTAAACTTATTCGACGACAGATCTGCTCTCAAGCTCACTCGGCATTTTCCGCCCTCTAGAAATTTTCAAGAAGGAAGAAGGAACCTCATTCAATGCCTCTCGCCTTCCACTTCATCAATGTAGCCTCAGAAATCTTTCCCTATCAAATGACGGATATATTTACTTCCAACCTTGACTCGATATCATTGCACCTCTTATTTATTCCCTCTCTTGATTTCTAATAATGATTGTTACCAACTGAACGAACAGCGTGACTATGCCCAAACAATTAACACCTGCTGCTTGATGTAAAACGGTTCAGTTCAACGAGCATGGATGAAACCCAGCCCTGCAATCCTTAGAAATTGCACGCCGCGGCGACAGAAACTTACACTTGTCCCTTTCAAAACTGTTTGGAATAAAGCGCTTTTCTCACAACCGGGAAGAAAACGGTTGTTAGCCGAATCACCAAAAACCAGTTCGACATCATCCAGCTAGAAACAGACCTTTAATCTGAATGGTATCCGCAGCACTGTCCATGGGCACATTCTGAAGCGCGGAATCCCGTTACTTCTTCGCGACAACAGTATCCTCTCCCCACCTACATGGCTTCTTACCCGTCACGTCCTGTGTCGCGAATAGCCTGGCGCATGCATTCGTTGACGGGATGGTCCCACACGAGTTCTTCATTGACTTTGCAAAGTTTTTGGTCGGATGCCCCTTGTCCCGCTGCTATCTTAACTAGTCACATGGAATTTCTAGCTCGCTAATAACTATTCTTCTTAATTTCCCTTGCAAGCTGCCCCTTCATTGCCAAAGCGGATCCCTCACTCTCCACTCCCTATGTAATCCTTAACAGAGCATCGAAAGGCTCAGTGGTTGGCCACTTTCTGCTCCCCATTTACACAAACCACCTTCCTTGTAAAATCCCGGGGATCATTATTATGCATGTTGCCGATGTGACATTCTGGAATATCGAATCCACAGTAGTGCAGTAGGCAGTGGGTCACGCGAAGCTCCGGTCACTCCACTGGGCCCCGCCGATCAAAGACGACAAGTGGGTGTATCGTTTGACAAAGTTCTGGGTAAATGTTTATGGACTATGAGAATCACTTGGATCAAGAATGTTGACCAGTGAATAGTCGTAGGTTTCACGGTCAATGACGCACTATCTTCCTCGCACCACCAACATCTACTCAGCAAGTCTGCTTTTCGTGTCGTCAACATGGTAAGCTGTAACTTTCCATTCATACCAGTAGAATACTTACGGGTTCCTTATGACGTAGATATTCCCCAATTAATGAAGTGCGCCAAGCAAATTGTACGCACAGGGCTGGCCAGAGATCGCGATGTATTTGAGCGTGTACAGAGGAAGATCACGAAAATAGTTCGGTGAATTTCCAACAAAAATTGCCCTCATCTTGATTGTTGATATGTACCAGCATAAATTCCGCATAATAATATATGACCGTATCCTAAGTTTAGTCCGTTTTGCAGTAGTATGGAAGACGTGATTTTGCGTGTTTCCGTCTGTGCACTCTCTGAGCGTCGTTCTAGGATGAGAGTGAGAAAAAGCTTCACGAGCCGAACGGCATCAGTCTGAAACAGTTTGCACCCAGAAGTCAGTGAGGTGCAGAACAAAGACTCCATCACAGTAGCGCTAGATAGATTTCCAGGTGTTTCTCATCTTAGGCCACCATGGCTGCAGCTCTATAAGAAGGGAAACTGGGAAAAAAGGACTAAGACAAGAATGAAATGAAACGAAAAATAAATGGCAAATACAATGGGATTCTCACAACTTAAATGTCTTTCTTTTTTTCCTGAACGATTGGTACTACGTTGCCTCTTCTAAAACGGAACGTTGTTGACGCGAAGTTGGGATAAATTCTTTACCGTTTACTTGCTGCGGGGATCAGACCGCCGGAGCTGAATGTACGATAGGCCTGAGAACAAAATAAAACCCAAAACTCACGGTATAATAAGCTTTGTCTTCACTCATGCAGCAGATCATGACATGGGTACAACTGAACTGAAATGAAGAGTATGGGCCTTGTTGACCTTGGTTCTGCGCTACACCAAGTGTGTTGGCTGCGATCCGCTGGGCTTATGCTGGGGCTTGTTCAGAGTACTATGTGAGATTTATTCATGTGCAAAAACTCCATGAAAATGGGTCACTTGTTTGCAAGCGGTTGGTAGGCCTTAGAGAAAAGAGTCTGCACTATGGCGTATGTGACCGGTGGTTTCACCTTGCCTGTTTTTCCCTGAACCAAGTTGAATTCAATTTAATCCAACCGCTTACTTCGAAACTTCTTATGTTCGTCCCATCGTTTCATCGCCAGAAATTATGGAACATCTTTGGAGGATGTCTGTTGTGAGGCAAAATTTGCGATACATTTTATCTCGAGCCAGACGTCATACGCTGATTTGGTAGCAATGATGGACTAGCAGGGAACACCCAGCATTCTGTTGTACAGTACCCTTGGTAGTATAGGTATAAGAGATTAGCTGAAAGCCCTAGATGCAGAAGGGATGCCCGTCACCGTAGCCTCAACAGAGTTGTGGCTCGCCAATGAAGTTCGCGAATTGGAGGTTCGTCTAGCCATATATACATTATTTTGCACAGACTAAAAGCAACCGAGGTGCGGTGGCGGCGTGGCACTTTGTCTGGGGCGGATTTGTCGCAAATACGCGTAGGAAAATGGATTCAGCGTGGCGTTATGAGTGAGGGTAAAACTCCTTAGCATTAAATATGTAATAACTGGAGTGGTCTACCGTTGACCTGTAGCAATTCCACCAGATCTTCTCGACTTCATGGTTCATTGAGCGGTTGATGTCTACTGCTTGGGTCCAGGAGACTTCAAAGCATCACGTTGGCTGGAATTCCGGCTGTTTTGCACCAGCTGCAGATAGGTCTTCCTGCGATTTTTCAGATTCAGTTTGCGAACATGTACTGCGCCAGGGCGTGTACGAAACCACTCTGAGGGATTTATCCTATATCTTATATTTTCACTGAGAGCCTCTGATGTGTTCTACATAGACATTCTAACATCACTGGCATCAGTGATCATGCTGTCCTATCATTGCACTGGATCCCCGGCATGACTGTTCCAGTGGGAGCACGGTGTGGTCCAGACGGCTGGCGTATTCCCCTCTAGGAGGTGCGGAGGACAGCTGCTAACACCTCTTAGGTTTCAGATTATAATAACTTAGACCACACTTGAGCTGTTTTCAAGGAGAAAATTGCCGGGCTACTGAACTCCTTCGTTCCTCTACGCAGGCTGCGCAGCAGCGCGTGTGGTTCTCCGTGATTTAACTAAGAACTAAAGAGGCAGTCGTGCTGCAGAAATTGTGCATGGCCACATCACTACTTGACGGGCGAGGGATATGGCAGGTGTGTGGAAATCTGAAACCTAGGAAGAGAAAAGCATGAGGGACGTCTGGCCGTGAAGTCCAAAACCATCCCCAAACGCCTCTATGCGTGCTTCACGGGAGAGCGAAATCGCGTCCAAGAGGTCCTACGCTGGTAGAAAACAGATTCATAGCTAATTTGAATTCCTAAACAGCTGCACTTCAGTGCACGCCTCTAAAGTTCCTTCTGCAGCGTCGCCCACGATGACTGGTGCACCAATGGTGTTTGAATTTCCATTCGCTGAGATCGAAAGGGCCCTGCACCTACTATTGCTGCGTTAATCTTCCGATCCGGACGGAATTTATCCAAATGTTTTGAAAGAACGAGCCCAACAATTCGCGCCAGTGCTAGCGGGATTGTTTAACGGGTCCGTGGAGCAAGGTAGGTCATCTAAAGATTGAGAGAAAGTCACGATGGTACCTTTGTTTGGGGGTTCCGTATATTGCAGGTGGCTAATTTCCGCCCCGCGATCTTCACTTGCGTAGTGGAATACCTACGGAACGGTTGGTTTCTATCCATTTACGTGAACACTTCCAGAGTCACTAGCTACTCAGGCCTCAGCAACATGACTTTCATAGGGGACTTTCCTGTCTATCCAACCTTCTGGCATGTGATAGCTGGTCCCAAGCAATGGCAAAGGGCTTTTTGACGGGTGTCATCTACGTCAACTTCTGTAAGGCGTTCGACAAAGTTCCGCACCTCGCTGATCGGGAGGCTGAAATTCTTCGGAGTTCCAGTGAAATCGTGCCGTTGGGTTGAGGATTTTGTGCGAGGAACATCGTTCACTGTGAGAGTTTCCGACTTATATTCCACTTGGTATGAGGTAGTAGTGGAGTACCGCAAAACCGTCTTGGGACCACTGGTGTTCTCCATGTTTATGGACAACTTGCGACAGATCATGAAGTCTCCATGTTTGATCTACGCAGATGACCTAAAACTGTGGCGGATATTTGGAGAACCGGTCGACCGGAAACAATTGCAAGGGCACCTGGAGGACCTCGGATAATGGTCGAAGAAATGACAGCTGCCAGCAAACTATAAAAAATGGGTGCGTAAAGAGATGGGCCCTCAAAAGGAAGTGCGACACATAGTTACTCTTTCCGAGGTTCTCTTCTACGGAAAACCGATGTTGAATTCAATCCCTGGGGTAAGGGTTACTCGTTCGTTGGAGACCCGTACCCACACCGACAGAATCCGTGGCTCCGCATGGAGCATGCTGAGATGCTTCCGACGTCCTCTCAGCTGGTGGTTATACAAAGCCTTCAAGCTGTTGTACGCTACCCTATCCACGTATATCCAAGGTTGGATGTATTCCCATGTACAACCGAGGAGTTCAAAAAGCTGAAAAGGGTGCAGCTGACTGCCACGGGAGCTCAGCTACGGAAATAGGTTACAACTGACCGGGTTGTTTCCTGAGGCATACCGCCGTGCTCGAGGAGACATCATTTGCATTCAACGCATCGTTCAAGGTGAATTGAGACTGGAGTTGCTGGCTGAGTTTCCACTGGTCGACTGTAGCTGAGCCAGAGTGTGCGCGTTTACAGTACAATAGCTGTGGTCTACTGGATTGCCACTGGTCTAGCCCCTTTTTTAGGAGATCGGCCAAACAATGGAACTCGTTACCAACAACTTTGACTATCGCAAGTTCAAGTCAACACTAGATGACTACTTGCTGATAAGGTGGCACGGCTCCCTCTGATAGGGGTCGGGAGAAACTGTTAGTCATGGGATTAACCCGGGTGCAATCCGTCTTCCTCCATTCCACGAACAGTGAACAGTTTATTCAACAGATTGAAAACAGAGCGGAAATAAGAAAATGCAGATAGTTAAAACTGCGTTTTGTAGGTGTGAAAACATCCCCAAAAACGAGGTCAGCACATCATGTGGCAGGGAGGAATGAGAGTTTACAGCGAACTCAGGTAAAGTGGATGCCTTCCATCCTCGAAATTGGGGTATGAAGTATCCGTCAACTAGCCGACTGGGGACACTGACGGATACAGCAGTAAGCCATGAACAATAGCGATCTTATTGTTATTTTCTGTCGTTTAAGTGGTTGAACTAGTGCTTCTGCACAATTGGGGTGCATTTTTTGTTGGCTACTACGGCATTTTTTTTGCTTCCCTGTCCTACAGATCCACTCTGTCTACTTTGCATATTCATTTTTTCTACAGAAAGTTCTAACTCTGGAAGAAAGGCTCCGTGGGGTCTGTCCTTGTTTTGCGCTGGACGATAATGATTGTTGTCGGCCTTGGTTCGTTCTTAGTTCCGTTCCGGTTTTCTAACCTGACACATTTCCATAACCGTTCTGGTTAATTCGATTTGAATCCATGTTGTCCTTGACGGTCGATGATAAGGCCTATCTCCTCGAGAATGCCTATTGGTAACAGTTCAAATAACCACCGAGCGTCTTTATTCGGGAACCTGATGGAAATATGAGACAGCAACCAGCTGGCTGCTGCTCTGAACCCGAGACGGTGTCCTCATTTGGAGTGCCAATAGGTAAACATGGTTGTATGATGTGAGTTGACACCAAAATGTCACCCAAATGCCGTTGTGGGTTAATGAGGGATCTTATTAATAGGCAATGTGGTATAATCAATAGAGGTGACCTTTGGACGGTCGATGTTAGCCGTATCGAGGCAGTTTTGTCAGTTTACCGTATCGTGACGAGAACTCGCGCGAAATTGGTCTTCGTAAGGTTGTTGTAGTTTTTTTGCGTGCCAAATCATCACGAACAACTACATGTGGACTTGAAAATTACCACTAAGTACATTGAGAAAACACAAGTTGGCGAACAAGCTCGTTTTCAGTGATTCGTACTCATCACTATATATCTCCAGAAAAAAATTTCACTATTGGAAGGATTGGATTAGTCAGATACAAATATGGATGGGGAAGGGATTTATGGTCTTACATGCATAACCTGAATACACAACAATGTGTTGTGTTAATTGTTTTGTTGTCTAAAATTTGCATTGTGACGGGGGGTGGGCCAGGGGAGTTGACGAGTAACCACAAACTGTTTTTGAAAACAAAGTGGAGGATTGTGAAGACGGATTGTGACAGCTTCCGCAGTGCTCAAGAGGCGACACTTTGCTAACCTGGATTGTTGACCTCTGACCTTGTACAGGGTCCGGAAAGCTGGCGTCACATTCACCGGTGTGGTTAGTCTGTGCTAGATGTGAAACGACTGCGCTATTAAGTGACTTAATTAATTGTTCCAATGCCTAACCATGCCGGGTGGTGCTCACGGATGCGTTCAGGCAAGCGCCTGGTCGTGCGGCCGATGTACATTGTCCCACAGGAACATGTGAATGAATAGATACAAAATGAGGCTGCAGATTCAGGGACTTTGTCTTTCAACCATAATGACACTACGGGACGGGATTTGAACAAGATACGAAGCTTGGTTGCGTAGAATGTCTTATTGATAGCGTTAGTCAGTCTTCATCGTGCTACCTCTGCTAGCGTGTCACCTTTGAATGGCAGAGATAAGTATACTGGCTTTCTCTCCACCGTCGCCCTCCTAGGAACTTCCTGTTTTGTCTCCCACATCTTGTCTAATTGGCAAACCATTTTTAGTGAATACTCTTCTGACCGTCTGCAGTTCAGCTTCAAGAGTATCTTCTGTGCATATTCGTTTTTGCCTGGCAATCAGACATCTAATTAAGTTTCTCTTCACATTTAGAGGTACAAAGCTGTGGAAGTTGATGTATTGCCCATTCCATGTGGCTTTCCTGTGTACTGATCGCCGAATTGAGCCGTCTTCTCGACGACGTAGTCGTGCATCTAAGAAAGCTATTTCACTGTTCAGCTCCATCTCTGTTGTGAATTTCACATTTGCGTGAGCCGAGTTGAACATATTCAACAGTTGTTTAGTTTTCGTTGAGGGGCTGAGTACACAGGAGATGTTATTCACATAACGATTGTATAAGTAGAGCGATTGTATTGACGACTCGAGTGGTCCACGTTCCAGCTTTGCCATGAAATTGTTTGCTACTAGCGGACCGAGTGGGGATCCCATCGCTACGCCGTCCTTTTGACGGTAAATTTGATTATTGAATTTAAATTGGACGTTGTAGGTACAAAAGAACAATAGTTGTTTCAAGTCTGCTATCGGAAGACTTGTCGCTAAGGCATTGTTCTCGATGTAGTCACAGAGGTATTCGATTGTCTCCGTGATCGGAACGTTGGTAAAAAGGTCGGTGACGTCTAAAGAGAGCATTCTCCGTCCCTTCATATTTAGTTCCTTCGCGGAATCGATAAGCCCATATGTTTCTGAGACTATGTTTTGCTACCTTCTGTCTAACGGGTTCCGGTAACCTAGATAACCATTTTGACACAGTATGGTACGGCAAATTGCACATATAGTGATATAATGGCATGGGTACGAATCACTGAAAACGAGCTTGTTCGCCAACTTGTGTTTTCTACATGTGGACTTGTTTCGAGTTCGTTTGGAACGAATACCTGTCGTCGCTCTAGACGAGTTTGCACCGGAGAAAGAGTTCGGATGCACGTCGACAGACGAGTAGCATACATACAAAGAGTAAATCAAAACCCACTGGCGTAAAACATTTTCCAGAGTCCTAATATGCAGAAAACGAATTCTGCGGCGAATCATTGGATGTGTCCTTAAGCAGTACGCAACAAAACTGTCTGTAAAGTTTCGCACCTATCGAGGTTCTTGTGAGCTCTGGTAGGCGCTATGAGTTGTTGATGGAAACGCTTGACTGAACCGTTCGATACCATTCGGTGAGCAGTCGTGAGGTCCACCCAATACTTAAGGACGAAATTCAAATTATTGACCTTTGTGATCCGTAACTGTGGGAGGAAACCCGTTTGAAGGTTTATGGCGCTGTATTGCGCATGCCTGCCGACTGTCTGCCTTGTATTGCTCTTTTGGGACGTGTTGTGGAAGGCTGGAATTAACGGCGTGGTGACAAGCTTATGACTTGGTCTGAAGGTATGAAGTTAGCTTCAGCTTTGGCCTCGTTTGGTGTTTCCCGCCTTCCTGGTTACAGCTCAAGAGTTGAGGGTTATTGGTGGTTGGAGACGCCGAGGGCCGTGTCTGAGAACCGAATTCATCAGCACTAATGCTGTATGATCTTTCCGTAAAACTCGTTCTCTCTAAAAAAAACCCACGACCTTCACGTTCAAACTTCACCTAATCCGTCAATCCCGTATCAGGTTCGGTACTACTGTCGTCTAGCCTTTTAAGAACGCTACACTTTGAAGGTGCAAGGCACATGCCGAATGGAGGTATAGTAATTGCTAGTCTGCCGGGTGAACGCGGTGTATTTTCTGCGGATTTGAACCAGTCCGCATAATCTTGCTCTTGCAGATTCTCCTTAATCGCCAGCTCAACGCCTGCATCGCGAGGGTATACAGCATCCTTACCTTACCTTATTCGTGACGCGTCCCGGACGGCCGCTTCTAGGCGATAATCAGGGAATTCAGATCAAGTCGGTGGTTTCAAAGCCGTTGTCATATCAACAGGTTGCTCAGGATCAGATTGACCACTGGAAGCAAATCAAAGACGCCTTGCAGTCAGCAGCAACCACCACACAGGTCTTCATATCATGTAAGCCTCACAATCGATAAATATCCTCCATCCTAGTTGTTGTTTTAGGCACTCTCAGATCCGTCCGCCCAGATTTAACATTCAGTAAAACATCTAAGTCTCTGGTCGTCAGCTGACCAAGAGCCTGAGGATTCATCATGGACGTTGGCGGACTGGGAAGTGTGGGAATATGGAAAAGCTTGCAGCTTTTGGATGTATTCGTAGGCTTTGCCAAGTGTGAGCTGGGTGATTAAGTAATCCGACGGCTGACTGATTCACTGTCAAGAGCGCCAGCTGAAGCCTTGGGCGGAACACCATGGGAACCAGTTAACTTCGTTCACGGCCACAGTTGACCTTTCACATCCACTCGTAAGTGAGCCAGTGAAGATTGATGCCAACTTGTGTTGACCAAATTTCCGTTTTGCACAACATCTTGGTGCAGGCTTCTCCATCACGGACACAATTCCTACCTTCCATAATTTGGAAGCGGTATTGGACTAAGTCGACCGGGCGGTTCACCATCAAAGCCTCTCACAGACATGTACGTACCACAACCATTAACATCACCGTGTAGCGTTAAACAGCGGCCACTTCGCTGGGGTTACATTTTTCTATGAAAAGAGTGAATATCCAAGGCGAATAAGGAATGGACCTACACAGGTAGGAAAAGATAAGAATTTTGCATGGGCCAACACACGGAACACAGTCAAACTGCATAAGCACACCTCTTCAATCGTTCTAATTCGATAGAAAATGACAACACGATCACCACTGTTCACGGTTCACTGCCATATTCTCTAGTGTCTTCAGTCAGCTAGTTGACCGGTATTTCGGACCCCAACCAAGAAGACGAAGACGAAGACGAAGACGTGAGACACCTGCTTTACCTAAACTCGCTGTACATTTTACATTCTTCTCATTCTCCACGTTGCCACGGTCATCTGTTGACCTCCACATGGCTTTCTCCAATCTTAAGGGACGGAAAGCCAAAAATAGGGCGCGGTATGTCTAAGACGGGTGATCGCGAGACCGCAAACACGTTACCCAATATTACGTGCCTAGCTAAGTTTCATATAACGCGAAATAATCGTATTCTGTATAGCCGAACACTAGCTATTAGATTTCTCTCCCACCATTACTTACCCGGTCAACTCCATTCAAATCCTATCCATAGCTGCGTAAGGACATCTGATGATGAAAACCGCCAACGACGAAAACATCTCCGCCACGCATACTTCCATATCTCGCAATCGTTTACACACAACTTGAGCCACTGCGCCACAAATTACACAATAACCGCAGCGATCTTTTTAACCTTCGAAAATATAAGCCGCGCCAAACACACGCCGTGCTTCAGTCCAAAGCGTAAGAGCCGCGTTCGAGCCTGATATACGCTGGTTTAC